>VWYO01011582.1:36149-113120 GCA_013400275.1 Rhadina sibilatrix
TTTTTTTAGTGGTTCACTGTGAAGTTGAAGGAGGGAAACAACAGAACAATCTGTGGCTGAGCTATCAGGCTGCATTCAGGAGGTTTTGCCAGGAGCAATGAGGGATGGGTTGTGTTAAAGCCAAATCTGCAGAAGCAGCTTTTTATTTTCATCTATTGCTGTGAAAAGCCTGGATCTGTGTTGCCAGAGGGGGAAACTGAGGCTGCTTGCTGAGCCCCAGATGGGATCTGCAGTCCCCAGGGAGTGTGTCAAGGAGACACTTCTGCTGGGAATGAGGAGTTTGGGTGCACATCTGTTGTGGGAAGGGTCGAGTGCTGCTCCACAGAAGCCACAACCCTTGTTCCAGCCCATTTTCAGCTGTTGCTGCCGGTGGGGGCTCTGGATGGTTTAGAGAATGACATGGTGGGATGGCAGAACACTTGAGGTGGCTTCCAACAGTCCAAGGGTGGTTAAGAGTCAGAAAAATGTGTTCTTTTTTTAAAACGTGAGGTTTGGTATTTGTTCTGGTGTGGCTGATGGTTTACAGCAGGGCTCTGATAGTGTCCTGTGTACTCCTGGGAGGTGAGGCTCTGACTGTGCCTGTCTGCTGCCATTCCCTGGGGAGGGGACACGGTGCCGTTGCCAGGGAAGGAGGAGATTGCCCTGTCCGAGGTCAGGGTGGGACTGTCAGGGTGTCTGTCCCTCTGTGTGGGTAAGCACTGAGTGCTGCAGTGTCTGGCAGAGGCAGCAGCAGGAACAGCAGGGAGGCTCCAAGGTGCAGCTTCCAGGGTTGTGCAAACAAGGTGCTTCCTCTCTCCCCCTTCCCCATCACAAGGGAGCTGCTTCTGCTGCATTCCCACGGAACAGGGCAACGTTGGGTCTTCCCCTTGTCCTGCTGCTGTGATTCATCATCTCACCCACTTTAAACCTTCTCCTCTCCACACCCTCCCGTGCACACAGATCCCTCTTTAATTACACCTGAGCACAGGGATTGCTGTGGCTTGTGCCACAGGCACAGGTGTGCACCGGCGCTCAGCTGGGAATTGTTTCCTAAGTGCTTCTTTAAGAATTCAAAGGCTGCAGTTACTGGCTGTGACTCTGCAGTGTTGTGTCTCTGTGTGATCTTGTGATGCAGTTTTGGAAAGTTTTTGTTTGCCTGCTTTGGTCAGCGCAGTTCAGGCCTGGGTCAGGAGCTCTCCTCGCTCAGGGACCTCAGAGCAGTGGCATTAGCCTGAGCCAGTGGGCAAAGCAGGACTTGTGGTTTCACAGCACCTGGGGCTTCCTTGGACACATGGGAATTGATGGGTGGGTGGGTTCCTTCCTGTGAAACCCCCTGGAGGGAGCCCTGTCTCGCTCCCTTCCCAGTGCCCCAGGTTTCCAGGGTTTGGTTGGCAGAGAGGGGGATTGGAAATGCTCAGCACAGGTGGGTGTTGGGGGTGCTGAACATTCTTCCAGGTATTGGCTTCCCATCAGTCTTTATCCATGTGCTGAGTCCTCTGGTGCCCTGGGACTCACTGTCTTGGGAATGTCAATGTGTCATCGTGTTTGTGTCAGAGGGTGAGACTTCAAACTCAGGTTTTGCCTTGCTTTGAGAGTGTTTTGAAGTGCCAGGTGACTTTTAGAAATATTCATATGCTCGTGCAGGTTACCTCAAATGCTCCATCAGGGAGTTGCTGTGAGCTAAGAGGTGATGTGAGGAGTGTCATGGGGGTCCTGGTCTCAGGTGAGCAGCATCAGCTGGGTTCTGTTGTGTTGAGGATGCTGAGGATGTTGGAACCAAGGCAGCTACTGCTGCTGTTGGTGCAGGATGTGAACAGTCAGTGTCCCAAAGTGGCAGGGACTGGAGCAGAGCCCAGGCTCAAGGCTCCCAGGTGTTCTTCCAGTTGCCAGGTTACACACTGTGAGTGTTTGCAGGGCTCACCTAAGGTCTGTGCTCTGTCCTCTCATGAAAGGAGCAACAAAACACATCCACTCCATGCATTTACTTCTTTCCCATGCCATGCCTGGGCCTGGCTCCAGTGCTGGCTGGAGAATCCTGAAGAGCTGTACGAGGCTTGAGTTGTTTGTGCTCAGGTGCTTGTGAGACTCGAGTGCACTGAGGGGATGTTTCTGAGGTTCCCTGATGGCTTTTTGATTTGTATACCCCAAGTTCTTATCCTGCCATTGAGCTGTGTGAGGAATTTTGGGAACAAAACGCAGGCTGGCTCTCAGCAGAGAACATGTGCTGACACCTCCACTCCGTGTGAGCCTTTCCAGGCTGTTCCATCCACTCCTGCTCTGTTCCACTCCTCGGGTGCAACTGTGGAGAGCTGTAGTGCTCTGGCTGTGGAATCCTTTCAAGGTGAAGTGTCCTCGATAGGAGAAGGTGCTTCTGAACATGGGTGATGGCCTTTTCCTCTTGTCACTGCAGCACGAGCTCTGCCTGATGCTGAGCTGGCACTGTCACTGTCCCAAAGAGCTCGCTCCAGAGTACAGCTTAGTCATGGAAATGAGATAAATCCTATTTCACAGAAACTGGTAAAAATAAAACTATTGAGGATTGATTTGTTTCTATAGCAACCGACTGGCGAAGTGAACACAGCTGCTGTCTGCAGGAGGGAGGAAAACAGAGCTGGAAATGTCGGTGCACCTGGGCTGGCTGGAGAGCCTGGGGGCTGGGGAGGGGGCAAAGGCTCAAATAAAGACAGGGCAGGAAGGTGTGAGCTGCCTTTGGAATGAAATTTGAGCTGGAGTCTGTGAATGTGCCCTCTTCTTCACAAAACCTGGAGAGCCTCAGAGCTCTTTATGTCCTGCTTCCTTCCAAAAGGCTGCACTCCTACAGCCTCAAGTGTGGGGAAATGCCCTGCCTTGGGTCAGGCAGAGCATCAATGCCACATGGTACCTGGGTATCCATCACGTCACATGCACATTTCTGGACCTGAACCCAAAATTACTTTGTCCTGGTGCCATAACTCAATGAAAAATACTCAGCTTTGAGAAGTTTGGATGAATCAGATGGGAGCTAAACTTTTTTCGATTGCCCTTTAACTGAATGTGGCACTGGATGCTCAGCAGGGATTCCTGCAGGTGTTTGTATCCTGGAAGAAAATCCAGTTGAGCCTCCAGACTGCTGGATAAGGGGCTTAAGTTTGGAACTATTTCTATCTCAGCAGTGTGTAGATTTGTGTGGTTTTTACTTTTTCCTAAGCCAAGGATTTTAGCTGGCCCTGGCACATGCAGGATGTGAAGGTGGCTGTTTCACCGGGGTAGTGAGGGTGAGCTGTTTAAATGTTTGGGAGGCTGCAGCATGCAATGTGCTGGGGCTGTATGTTTAGGTACATGCTTGGATTGCTCATGTGTGGCTGTTGAAGGTTTCAGGTGAAAATCAGAGTAAACATCTGACACAGTGAGATGCTGAGGGAATTACAGGAGAAGCAGTCTGTGTGTGCATGGCTTTACTGGACACTCTGCAGGAACCAGAGTTATTCAGCTGAAGGAAAGTTGAGCTGGGGTTGGTGTTTAGGTTTGGGAAGCCCAGGTACATTTGCACTCCTCCCTTGTTATTTAAATACATGGTTTCTTTTAAAGGGAAATTAGATTTAAAAATAAACGTCAAGCACAGCAGAACAAAACCCTGTCTGAGAGTGAGTGCCATAAATATTATGTAAATACATTATCTCATTAGATTTTTATCTAATCCTTTGCCTGCTGTTGTGCAGACTCCTGAGGCGAGCAAGGCTGGAGATGTCATAGGTGGTCTTTCAAACCTAATATTGAAATGGGTTGGAAATTAGGTGAATCGACTTCTGCCTCATCCTAATTAAGGCACTGAGAAATCCACTCAAGTTTGGCATTACAAAGTGCCTGGTTTTAGAACAGAATCCGATTCCAGAGGCTGGATTCCTGCTGAGGTTTGAAGCACCCCCGTGCAAGGGACCCAGGTGGGCTCCTCAGGCTTTTCCTCACTGCTCTCAGTTTCAGGAATCAGCACAACTTTTTTAGGAATCAGGAACAGGATTAGGATAAAGCCTTAAGCTCTGAAGACTTCAAAGCTTTGCGTCGTGCTCTTGGTTCTGTTACAAGGACAGTGAAATCCATCAGATGACTTAAGTAAGAGGCTGTGTCCTGTGGGCTTGCATTGGTTTTTTTCCTAGTGCTTCTTTCCAATGATTTCTTAAGCCATGGTTTCTCACTGCACAGTGGGGACTCTGATAGAGTTGACTGCCCTGTAAGAGATGTTTGACCTCAATTCATCCCGTGATCCCCACGGCTGACTTGTGGCTGTCCTGGAGTGTTGTTAGTAACCACCTTTGCATGATTTTCAGTTACTGCGTTGCCCCTGTGCCCCCTTCACAGCTCCTTTCAGCCTGGTGCAGGCTGTGAAGCTGTCTGAGCTCCTGTGGCTCATCTACTCTGGATCAGAACAGCTGAAAATGGAGCTTGGAGGACGTGTGGAATTCGTGCTGGATTTGGCGTTTTGGAAATATTTCCTCTAATCTCAACAGAAATTATTTCACAGAAGGAGTGAAACAGGATGTGACCTTGACATTCCTTTTCACTGAAAATAAAGACTAAAGAGAATTGGTTTAAAAGCTCTGAGGATCCTGGTTGTTATATGGGTTTGAGTTGTTACAGCTGAGATATAATTATTTGCTGGGACAGTCACAGTAACCCTGAAATTGTTTGAAGTAATGGAGCTTTATCCCGCATATATTTAGGAGTCTGACTGGCTTATGTGCATTCCTTCTGTACATTAAAAAATGTCAGTCTGGGAAAGGCTCTCTTGCTGAAAGCAGCTTCTTGCTGGGAGAGCTGTATTGAACAGAGAAAAGGCTCCGAGCTGGGTCTGTTATTCTTGCAGAGAAGTGGGCAGAAATATTTCAAGGGGTTTGGAGCATCATATGGTGTATATGTTCCCCAAAGAACAAAGTTTTTTTTTTTTTCTGGTGAGGAATAAAGCTGTGAGGCTGTCATTGTAGGCAGAGTCAGAGCTGGCATTTGGGTGAAACGAGGACTGGAAGCTGCAGATCCAGCATGAAATGTGTGGGAATGTCTCTCTTTGCTGCCTGTCCCGTTATTGGTTCGGTTTTCCAGCATCAGGGGTGGGTGCAGCTGCCTCTGGCAGCTCCTGGGGAGCAATCCCTGCCCTTCCCCAGGGCTCTCTGAGCAGGGCAGCACCGTCACATTCCACCCTCTGTTTGACTGCCTGGCTCCTGCCCTCAGCTCTCAGCACTCCGTGTTTTCCAGCTCTAACCTTATCTCCCTGCAGATAACGCAGACAAGTAATGACAACTTCTAGGAGTTATCTCAGGATTTGAAAATAATTTCCTGCCTTGGTCATTCACTCCTTTTCTAACAGACTGGATTTCAAGGATGCTTCTGGAGTAAAAGGATGTCCTTTCTGATTTCCATCCTTCTTTTCCTTAGGAACTGTTGTCTAAGTCAGTGCTTTCTCTGCTTGTGTAGCATCCACCAGGAGCAAGCAGAGCTGACCACGGAGCTCTGTGGCTGCTCAGGTGTGTCCCCCATGTTCCCATCTGAGCCACCACAGGGTCACTTCTCTCTTTGCCCTCCTCCTTTCACTGTCTTTGCTCTCTCCTTCCCCTGTCACTTGCTCTTTGGGCACCCAATTAAAAAGCTCATCAAGAAGGAATGTCTCTGGAGTCAGTGGTGTGTCAGTGCCTTGTTTGTGTCCCGAACTGTTGCCAGTTAATCTCTCCTTGCTGTGTCTTTCTTTAGCCCTCAGGGAGTCCTGGCTAAGCTGGAGCTGGGATTGATACAGGCTTAAATGGAGCCATGTGGGTGAGCGGCTGGGCTGCTGCTGTGGGCTGTGTTCAAGGGTAAAGTGTGCTCCAAACGCTTCAGTGGAAGCTTTGTTGTGGCTCTGAATTCTCCAGTCCTGTGTCCCCTTCCTCGAGGGCCTTGCCTCTCATCCTGTCATTCTGCTGTTTGGGATCAGAGCAACTCATTTCCTTTTCACTCCAGCACTGTGTTTCTCCTGCCTGTCCTGATGTCCTGGGCTGCAGCCCAGGGGTCCCTCCCAATGTCCTGAGGTCTCCCCACGTGCATGGAATTGAGCACTTGCACTGCCAGCACCGATTCAGAGCCCTCATGTCACTAATCTGGGCAATGTCACAGGGGAAGGGGGATGTCGTGCCAATCTCTGTCTCACTGCTTTCAGTCTCCCTAAGGCAAAAGTGCACTCTGTGTGCAGTTGTTGGTAGAAAATAATTGCATTTGCTTTTTTAATTGCTGTAGGGAAGGGGTAATTCGGTCCCTGAATCTCTGTCTCTGCTTGACTTGGCCTATTTACCTGCTTTTCATCCGCCCCAGGTCAGACACGTCGTGGTTCAGTGTTCCAGGCATCAGGGCTGGGCAGCAGCCAGGCTGAGAGGGACGTGAGCAGGATTTGGGAAGGGCCTGGGAAGCAGCCAGGCTGAGAGTGGCATGAGTGTGGGTGACATGGCACAAAGTGAAGGGCCAGTGCCCAGGAAGAAGCCGTGGTGGCCAAAGGAGCATTGAAGCATGGCTGGCTGGGCTGAGCAGGCACACCTTGAGAAGTCTTTCAGTGCTGAGATGGGGAGAGCATGGGGTGATTTATTCTCTCTCTGTAGAGAAGCCTGAGACTTCACCAGGAGGAGGGTGTCCATGTTTAAATAAAGTATCACCATCCCCATACCCTTTGAAGTGCAAGGTGCTAAAAATCCCAAATTCCCACTAAGATGTGTATTGGATCAGATCTATGTGGGTGCTGGAAACAAACATTGAGGTGTTCTGATCCTGTTGACATTGTCTGACAGTGAGCAGAGGGTGACACATTTTCTACCATCCCAAAACACTTAATTGACACATCCATCCCGTGCAAGGGCACTGGCAGGCAGGGGAGGGCATGTGCTCTGCCACAATTTTTTCTGCACAAGTTCCTTTTGATGACATTTTTACTCCAAGCTCAGAGCTTTGTGCCTGTCAGAAGGGGGAACAGCACAGATGGACATGTTGGGCTCCAGACACGATGCTCCATTGCTGTTGGCTGACTGACATGTCCCATGGGATTCTGCAGCTTGTTAAATCATCTCACAAAGGAGAAGGGGGGAGGGAAAGCCCGGTGCGAGGTTGCCAGCTGTAGCCAGCTCAGTGCTGCAGCATCAGCTGCTTGGTGGTTTTGATCAGGAATTTGTGGCTGCCCAGGGTTTCCTTCTATTTCTCTGGAAGTGCTCAATGAGGGGAAGACCAGCAGAAAGTCTGGCACCTTTCTAAGGAATTGTGCTTCAGTGGAACCCAGCAGCCTGCACCATCTTACATGCGTCTTGCTAATTTTCCCTGCATCTTATTTATTTATTTTTTTTAATGTTGTATTTTCTTCCACTTAGTGCATTTTCTCCAGTGCTATGGGAGCAGAGCTGAGCTGCACAAACCTCAGTGAGAGGTTTGTCAACATTTGGCAAATGTTGTCAAATCTCTGTCCTCTTTTAGGAAGTCACTTTCCTGCCTTGAATGAGCCCAGACTTCATGTCAAACCCTCCCATCTCCATGCTGGGTGGCTGCCTTCTCATCTTCCCTGCTCTTCCCCTGCCATCGTGCTGCCTTTGGCTGGGGTGTGCACAGGGGGATGCTCCTGCTGCCACACACAGCAGACCCCAGAGCTCCTGGACCCCTCCCAAAGGCACTGCTTGGCTTTCTCTGACTCCATGGCCGACCCTTTTTGCACTTCTCCCAGCAAAGCTTGTTTGCCTCTGGCTCTGAGGTCAGAGCCAGTGTTGGAGCCTGAGTGGTGGGGATGCTCCTGTTCCATGGCTTGTCATCAGCTGGGAATGCTCCTTAATGGGAGCAGGTTGCAGAGTGCCTGTAATGCTTTTAAGAATAAAGAGCAGCATATGCACTCAAACCAGACCTGTATTTTTCCTGTCCTGCAGCTCTTTATTTGCCCCTGCTTGGAGGGATTCTCTGATGTAGCACGCGCTGCACGCCTGACCCGGCTTTTCTGCCAGCCCCCCACCATACATTAAGTTTAAATAAATGCATTTTCACTGCCAGGAGCCATCCATAAGGCTAGGGCTGGCCTCTTCCTGATGGGGGATTTTAGCTTGGATGGACACATTTCTATTAGTGGTGCCAACCCTGTCTGGTTCCTTCCTAGTGTGAGCTGCAAGCTTGGGAGTTAAATGTGTGGTTGTCATGGGTCTGTGCCAACCCAGAACAGCCTCCCCTGGAAGTGAGGAGTGGGAGATGGTAGACTGGTTCTGAGGGAAGCAGATGAGCTCATCTTCTGCCTCTCAGTTCCTGAACTGATCCTTCACAGGCTGCTGTCACTTTGCAAACCCATGCAGGTTTCCTGCTCCTGGCCACCCACTGCACCTGAGGAAGGAAAGGCTGTGCTCCTTTCCATGGGAGAAGGGATGATTTGGCCATCAGAGGATTGGTTGCTGCAGTGTTGCTCCACTCGTGGAAATGCTGGTTTCTCACAGTGCACTGTCGACCTCACACTGGCTGAACTGTCTGCAGGTGTTGGGCAATGAGGCTGGAACTGCTGGCAATTGTTGTTCAGAGCTGTTGCTTCACTCAGAATGAGCTGGTGAAGGGGGAGCTTGAGGTCTGGCTCTGTGCAGAGGGCCAGGCACAGCTCTGACTGCTGCAGTGTGTCAGTCAAAGTGGACTGAATCTGAGGATTTTCACTGCAATCCCTGGTCAATGGCCCTGTTGGAAGTGGGTCTGATTACAGAGCCCAGGCTGGGCAGCTCTTGTTCTGGCTGTGGTGTTGTGTGATGTCAGCTGGGTCAGTTCTATGTGTCCTGCCTTTATGATGGTCCCTGCTTTTCCCTGTCCATTCTGGCATCTTGTACTTGAGCTCATGACCCTTTGACTTTGAGGAAAATCTACCCACTTGTCTTATAGCAAATAAAAATCTGGCCCAAGAAGTTGAGGAGTGCAGAAGCTCATGGCTTTGGCTTCCTCTGCAGCCACTCTGATACCTGGAGTCTGACCAGCTGTTCCCCTTGGGCTTTCTCAAAACCTGCCAAGAGGGGCTGAGAGTCTCTTGCCCCAGCAATACTCTACTTTAATCTTCTCCAGCCTTGTATCAGCCATTTATTTATAAAAGCTGTTGTAGTATCTGGTGGTTGGGGTGCATAAGAAGCAGGGTCCCTGCTCTGTTGGGAGTCCCACCATGCCAAACTTTGCCTGCTGGAGAGGTGGCTGCAGCAGTCCCTTCCTCACACTTGAGAAAAACATAAGCAGCTTCCTAACCCTGAGGCCTTGCCCAAAGCCTTTGGGTTGTTTGTGTTCCCTCTGTAAGCAGGAAATACCAAGCGAGGGTTGTGTTTGGTTGCAGGAATCCAGTGGTTGTGTGGATGTGGAGAGCTGGGATGTGTGACTGACCTGCTGTGGTGGCCTCTGGGCATTGGACTCGAGGGAATCTGCCTCCAGCCCTCACTTGCCCTCCTGACACTTTGTCTCTAAGGCTTTGAGTGAAGTACACAAATATCTGGGGCCAGTGCTCAGCTGCTTTTAACTTCCTGGGGCCTTTGGGCCAGGCCCCTGGTGTTTGCTGGTGTTTCACTGTGCTTTTTGTCTTTGGTGTTGGGTGTGTAAATGCAGGGGGTCCAACACCCTCTGCTCTGCACAAGCACCCTGAGCTCTCCTGGTCCTTCCTTAACCTAAGCTGGTGAGACCAGAAACTGACCCCAAAGGTTCATCATTTGAGCTGAAAGCACCACCTTGTTCTCTAGGCTTGGCCCTGCTTTAGCTCCTTGCCTGGGGTGGTTTTGTGAGCAAAGTCACTGCTGCAGTTGGGAAGAAAGAAATGGAAAAGGCAAGAGGACAAATATGGTCCTGTTTAAAGGTACTTTGGGGTTTTACTGTGACCTAAAGCATGTGCTTTATTCAGCAGTTTTCACAAGCAGGAAACTTTATTTGAGGCCTACAGCACTTGGCTGAATCATGGAGCAAGAGAAAACTGAGCACAAGAAATAGTTTAAATGGAGCAGATTTTGCTGTTTTCAGAGCTTTCCTGATGTCTTCAACGTTTAGTCTTAGTTGTCTTAAGCAGATGCCATCAGGAGCATCTTCAGATGCTGCCCTGGTGCAAAGGGCAGGTGACACCTGGGTAATCCTCTGTGAACAGAGACCACAGGGTAAAAGCAAACCCCTCTTTGATGTGAAGGGGGATTAGGGGAGAAAAGAAATCAAAAAGCAGCAGTGGTCAAATTAGCTCCAAATTACTGGGGACCTGTATTTACAGCATTCTCCTGCCTGTGTTGGGATTGGGGTTTCTGTTTAATCAGAAACAGCTCAAAGTCACAGGGAGTTCTGGGCTTTGTGCTCTGCTTTTCTCTGCACCCTGTTTCCAGACCTCAGGAGAATTGTGTGGCCTTTCTGGCAGAGCTGAAGAGGAAGAGGAGGGAAGGGAGTGATGTCCTTCACTGCAGTCCCCACATCTAAATATAAATTGTTCTCCTCTTGGATCCTTCCAGTCTGATCTTATGGGTGATTTGACCTTTCTTTGATAAAAGCTTTCTTTATTTGCAGGAATAAAAAGGCAAAGGGGAGGAGAGGACACAGCAGAATTTTTTTTTTTTTAAATATCTTTAGATCCTGGCAGTTGGTTTCTGCAGCACCCAGTGCTCACTGCTGGGCCAACTCCCTCCTGGGCTCCAGCTTTTCTCCTCCTCTGAGCTCCTTGAACAAACTTTGCATTTTACTCTAGAGCATTGACCTGAGGATTTCTAGGGAAGTGTTATATCATGGGGACACCACGCTCCAATGGGGACAGATGCCCCAGGCTCTGGTCCTCAGCCCTGCCCACTGCACCACTGACCCTGGTTTTCCTCGTTTCATAACTTCAGCTGAAAGAAACATTTGTGTTAATTGCTGCTGATTTTTCATGTGTTCACCCTCAAGCAGTTTGAGCTCAGCTTCCAAACACAGCTCAGTTTAATGTGCAAAACCACGGGACGCTGGCACTGCCCAGGTTACTGCCCAAGCAAAAGCAGCACAGGTGCAATGTTAGAACTGCTCTAGACTGCACACAAGGCTTTCTGGCACTAGTTCTAACCATTAATTGCCATGTTAAATCCAGCAATAAATTATTTGGGCAACCACACTGCAAGAGCCCACTGCCAGGAACAAACCAGAGCTGAGAGTTACTCAGTCCCCTTCATGCTTCAGGACTGCAGAGCTGCTTTGGGCAGGGCACTCCCACACACTCTGAGTGGGAGTTTTTGGTGATCTTTTGGAGGTAGTTTAAGCCATCATCCTGTGAACAATGTTAGCAGAGCTGGAGGTGCACTGCATGTGTGTATTGATCTGCATCTGCATGTGTGTATCCTCCTGGAGCACAGGGTGGTGCGTGGCGTGCAGGATGCCTCAGGATAAGCCTCTGATCCTTTGCAAATTGGATTTTGTGGCTCACTTGCCTGTCCTCTTGGATAAAGTTTCCCCTTAGCTGCCTCTCCTCTAGCAGAGCTCGAGTCCATCTCAGGACTGCAAAGCCTTTTATAATGCTCTGCAGATCAGGAGTCACTTGGAAGGGACAGGGACAGACTTTCCATTTCCCACTGAAACATGCTCCAGTGGGCCTGCTGCTTCATTCCCTTCTGGAGTTCCACTCAGTCTGCCCGAGACTCTCGTTGGTTTGGTTTGGTGCCTTTCCTGCCCTGTGGCACTGAGGTGCTCCTGGCTAGCAGCCCCCCAGTGCTGATTTAGAAAGCCTCTGGGCCACATGAGTCGTTGCTGATTTCATGCTGGGGAGGAAATGGATTGCTCAGAGAAGGCCAGCTTCAAACAGAGCCACAG
Organism: Rhadina sibilatrix; assembly: GCA_013400275.1. Taxonomy (NCBI): domain Eukaryota; kingdom Metazoa; phylum Chordata; class Aves; order Passeriformes; family Phylloscopidae; genus Rhadina; species Rhadina sibilatrix. The sequence goes on from VWYO01011582.1 coordinate 47,898, forward strand.
CTGGCTGATTTTAAACCATTTCAGCTGGGGATCAGAGGGTGCTGTTGAGTTTTACCCCCAAAGAAAACAAAGCAGGAAAATCCAGCACATTAGCACAAGTGGGATTGTCAGGCCTTGTAAAAAGCCCTGTGTAATTCCTGAAAGGATGGTGTGTAAAACAGGCCAGCACAGACAGATGATGGTTTGTACTGGAGAGGGCCATCATCAGGAAAGTTGAACAGTTCCAGTTTGCTTATAAGAATGTACTGGTTTGAGTTTCAGGCCCGTTTCTGGAAGAGGATGGTGGCCCTGGTGAGGGACAGCAGACACCACACTCCTTTCACAGTGAGCTCAGGAGCAGCACTGGCCTCTTGTGCCATTCTGTGCTGATGTGAACAGGGCACCCTGCAGGGGCTGGGGAAGAGTAATCCTTGCCAGGGTTAATACTTAAATCTGTGCTGCTTGACTTCTGAGCAAGGGAGAGAAGTTAATGCTCTCAGAAATGCTGGGAGACCACCTACTCTTTGGTGCAGGCTGCCAACAGCTGACAGATGGAAGTGATTTTGGGACAGTGAGAAGTCAGTGTGGAATCACAGTGGTGACCAGGAGCAGACTCTGTATCCCACAGTCTTTGACTTCCTCCCACCCCTTGTGACTCTTGCTGTGGAGAAGGACAATTTCCCAGAGCCATCAGAATTCTCCTGTGGGGTGTGAATTAGAAGTGGGTCGATGGTTTGCTGTCTCTTGTGGTTCAGTCTAATAGACACATGTTCCTCTGAAATGCTTGTTGGCCAGCCTGTGTATGGCTGAAGGATGTGTGGCAGTGGGAGCTCTGACTGGAAAGCAGGAGGGTGAGGTGAAGCAGAGGAGAGAATCCATGTGCAGGCGTGTGCTGACACACTGACCCCTCTGCTCTGTGCTCCGTGTGACTGCCCCTGACCACAGCTGTCAGATACCCACCTCAGTGTGAGAGCTGTGCTGTGCTGACCCTGCCCTTGCCCTGTCTCTGTTTGGTGTTTGCCTGAGTGTTCCCTGTCTGTTTTTTGTCTTGCAGCATCTGGAGGGGGCCCAACGTGAACTGCGTGGACAGTACTGGATACACCCCACTGCACCACGCTGCTTTGAATGGCCATAAGTGAGTCCTGTTCCCGTGCCTGGGGTCGCAGGGGGTGGGTGCTTTGTGCTTCCCTGGCCACCGTTGTGTGGTTCATTCACCAGCTGAGGCACTGGTGCAGCACTACTCCATCTTCAGGGGAAGTGGAGAATGTCAGTGCTTTGGCTGATGTGAGATCTTGCATCTCGACATGCTGGGGTTTCCAACCACCCTTTTTATTTCTTAGCAATTTGGAGAAGCTGTAACACCACGTGAAAGGGGGTGACTGGTGACAGTCCTACAGTCTTTCAGGTGTCCAGGGTGGTCTGGGCCTGCGCCACTTTACAGTTGCCTTGTGTGCATATTACGTTTTTGAGTAACTTTAGTCTGGTAGATCTCGTGTTGCTCATTGCTGCCTGAGATACTGAGAAATCAGACAGAGTTCAAGTCTTTATTCACCCTTGTTGTGCTGGTGCAATTCATTTTGCAGCAGAGGCTTGTGGCTGCCTTCAGCCCCTGTTCAGCTCCATTAGTGAGGAGTTAATGTGGATCTTCCCTGAGCTCATCTTGGCAATATTTATTTATTTCTTTTTTTCATTCCCTTTGACAGCACTTAATAGCAACCCTTTAAAATGACATTTCAAGAGGCTCTCTGAAAGACTTCTGTTCAGTTTAACTTCTTGTTCAGTACTTGCTGCAGAATGTGAGCTGTGAAACGAGGACTGAATGTCTCACTGGAGTTCCTGTCTCTTGCAGGGATGTTGTGGAAGTTCTGCTGAGGAACGACGCGCTCACCAACGTGGCAGATTGTAAGGGCTGTTACCCCCTGCACTTGGCAGCCTGGAAGGGAGATGCTGACATAGTGAAGCTCCTCATCCACCAGGGCCCTTCACACACCAAAGTCAATGAGCAGGTCTGCCTGATTTTCTCTAATGCATCATTGAATCACTTCCCTGGCTGACTCCTGGCCCTTCCCAAACCAGCAGCAATGGTTGTAAGGTCCTACTTGCTGGTGGATAAGAAGAGCACTGCCCAAAGCAATACATTCAGTTCTGAGTTAATGGTAGGATGGAAAGGTATTTAAGTTTTATAGAGAGACACATAAATACGAGAACTGCTCAACACTTAGGAAGTGGTCTCCTGCTTCTGGGCTTCTAAAACTAACCCACAGTTTTCCTTTCAGCTGCTGGATAGCTGAGCAGGTTTCTAGTTCTGCAGAGGATCCATTGGCTCCCTCCTTTGGGAACTAATCCAAGCAGCTTTGTTCAGTCTCTTTGGCCGTGCTCTCTTAGCTGCTCTCCTGGCTTGTCTCTGGCACTTGCTCCAGTTCACTAATTTGTAAGTTCTAAGATAATTTTAACACTACTTGCCCCCAGATAAATCCCTAGCTTAATCTTAAAGAATTATTTTTGCAATCAGGCAAGAAAAAAAAAAAAAAGCCTCTTGGATTTGTTCCTTTTGTCAAGCTGATGGTTTTGGTCTGGGGTGCAGAGGGAGTGAGGGCTGTGAGACAGCTGTGTCCACTGCAGAGGGCTGGCTCCTGTGGAACTGCCCCTGTGGACATCAGAGGTATCTTAAATTGCAGGGAACTGCTGAAATGCTACTACAAATATTGCTGTTGTTGCAGAGTTTTTGTTTACAGAAATTATTTCATGAATGAGGCCAGCTGAGTGCTGTCACTGAACTGTCCCTCCCTGGGTGAGTCCAGCAGACACAGAGTGACAGGCCCAAATCAGGTGGCTAAAGCTGCAGTGGGCTGTGGTTGTCCTGTCCCTAAGCAGGGACATCTGATGTCCCTGTGAATCAACTCCCAAGCTACTCAGGTGTTCTTTCAGGAGGAAAAGAATATACCAAAATAAGTTTGCCTGCCTTGGTGCCAGCAGGCTAAGCCTGGGCATTCATTCCAGAATAATTCCCAGGTAGGTCAGACATCCCTGGCCTGAGTTCAGTTCAAAGTCAAGGTGAGCAGCTGGGGAGTCCCTGCTGTTGATTTGCTCCATGGTAGTTTTTCAGAAGCTGGGGAGCAAACTCCTTTCAGAGGCTGGTTTAGGAGTCCCCATCCTTCTTTGTGGGGGCCCAAGTGCCACACTGAACTTCCCAGGATGGGTAACTTAATGCACCAGGCTGCCTCAGGGATAAAATGCTGCTAAAACATCGTGAAATGAAAAAATATGGTTGTAGTGCAACTCCCTATCATTCCTCCACTGAGCAGGAATAAGGAGGAATGTGTGTTCTGATGTCTCTGGGGACAGTTTTCCAGTTTGGGGCTGTGGTTAATCATGTCTCCAGGCACAGCTGCAGGCACTCAGTCTGATTACATAGGTTTGAGTGCAGGTAACCCTTTTCAATCAATCTGACAAGAATTGAGTGAAAGCCCATAGTGAAAATGTTCTGCTCTGAGCAGGGCAGCTAGAGGGGTGATCTTTGCAAAAGATCCACGGCTTGGTATGATCCTTGCAGCTAATGTTTCATTAATGTCTGTTTAGTAGGAACCCTGCTTAATGAGGGAAGTCAGCTGAGGAGCCTGTGCTTGGAGCCTGGTCCAGGTTACAGCAATCCCAGCTGGAATAGCTTTTGCTGGCCGTGGCTCTGACTGGAACAAGATGCTGTGTCCTGGCCTTCCACCCCTTGGAGTCACCCATTGCTTTGTTGCTGTATCTCACCCATTTCATTATCACATTTTTTTTTTCTTTTTCCTCTTCCTTTTTGTAGAATGCTCTTGAGATCAAAGAACTCAAAAAGTACGGCCCCTTTGACCCATATATCAATGCCAAGGTGTGTACTTTGCTGTCAGCATTTCACTGCATCATCACTCCAAGCTGCACTCGCGTGCTTCCAGGTGCAATAATACCTGTTCACTTTTTGCAGCTGCTTGGGGAAAAGGAAAATGGGACCATTGATTTACTGTGGGTTTCTCTCTTCAAGGCAGTTATAGAAACATAATTAAAGGAAAGCTTTTCCTTACTTTCCTGGGGGCTCCTTCCTTGCTTAGCCTTGTAGGACTCGCAGTGATGGTCAGTTTGCTTGATTGGGCTGGATGACTTCCCAAAGGTAATGTCACTTCAATTAAATGTTCTAGGTTTTGTTTCATGTGCTGATGTTGCTGGTAAATGCAAAGAGAAGGAATTTTTTCCCCCTGCTTAACCATGGTTGCATTTTCTCTGTGGGCTGTTTGGAGTGAATTTTGATGCCTCTTCTCCTACCAAATGCATAATGCTCTGTGTTGTTTGAATGTACAGTTAATTCCTGTGGTGGTGGTGAGGGGAAGGGAGGGCAGTGATGTTCCTGCCTCCCTTCCCAAGTCCTCCATGTCCTGCTTATTACATCAGTCTCTCTTTTGATATTCAGTCTGTGGTGTCGTTTGGTCCTTCAGCCCTGGTCTCCTGTTCCTGTTTTCTGGCCTGTTTTGCTCCTCTCTTATTTTCAGTTGTTTTGAGCTACAAAAGACACAACATCAGCTTGTGCAATGTGCTGAGACTGAGCTGTTGAAAAAGCAGATCAGATTCCTGGTGGTGGTTTCTCAGACACCATTTTCCAGTTTTGTTTCTAGTGAAACTGCAAGCCAGGGGTAGCAAACAATCTGTTGCTCTGTCCTGAGACATCTCTGCCATGAGCCACCATGCTCACAGCTGCTTCCAGCCAGTTATTTTGGATCCAGCCGTCCATGGCAGATTTCTGTCTGTCAGAGTTTCCATCTGCTTGATCTGCAGGACCTTAGAAACACACAGCCAGAGCTCCTGTGCTTGCTGGGAGCTAGGTGTGGTTTTGCAGAGCCCTGTTTCAGGGTCACCAGTGCCCATCCTCTGAGCACAAATGCATTCCTGTGAAGTTCATTGGAATCAGGGATTTTTGCAAAAATCCAGGTGGGAATTTTATGCCTTTGTGTCTTCTGTGGAAACATCATAGTTGAGCAGTTCAGTTGCCTGAAAGGAGCTTCCTAAAACATTGTCAATAACCAAGTAAAATCTTACACACTCCAGTATTGGGATGTTGAATGAAGAAGGAATGTAAAGAGGGAATATCCAGGGAGTTCCCTTTTTTGTGAATTTTTGTTTACAGAGTCTGCTAATTTGAGTTTTATGCTGTGGAGAAGTGCATTATTTAAAGCCTCAGTTCAGTGTTCACAGTGGCTGAGGTGCTCTCTAGAGCAGGACAAGATTTTGGGAATCTTTGCTTTGGTTTTAAAGAGAGAGAGAGATGATTTACACACAGTTGTTGGGTTCATCTCAGGTTCTGAGCAGCTTTACACCAGTTCCTGGCCAGGTGTGATGAAGAGCTTGTGGAGTTGTCACACAGACTCTGGTGTTTCCTCAGGAGCAGCCAACAGCAGGTTGTCAATAGGGCAGGACTCTCTTGGACACTCAGACACTGACAAAAATCCTACCAAGGAATCTTATAAGTAGGATGGGTGAGGCTGAAGGGCTGTGTAGCCACTTTCCCCAGCCCTGGGGCAAGATCAAGTCTCCTTACACCATTCCTGACCAGGGTTTGCCCACCAATTTCTCAAAGACCTCAGAGAAGGAACAGCTCTGTGGCCTTTCTCTGGCAGTTTATTCAACCCATCAGATCTTTGCAGGTCAGAAAACTTTCCCTTATTTAAACCAAGTCTCCCTCTGCTCAGCTGGAGCCATCCCAGGCTGTGTTGGGAGCAGGGGATGCAGGATGGACACAGCACTTGAAGGGGCTGTGAATTCTCCACTTGAGCATGGGATGAGGAGCAGCAGGGCTGTGTGTGGTGAGTGGTATCACAGTACCAGGCCTTGAAACATGTGCTGGAGCCCATAAGAAAGCAGAGCCATCCCCGTTTGTGCTCTGCAAGATGGGCATTGCTCCCAGCTCCTCTCCTCCAGCTGAGGGCTGGGGGATGCAAAGATTCCTGCAGGAATGCAGCCCCTCGGCCCTCCTGAGTGCTCTATTTTTCTAAGTAGTTCTGAAATTTGAAGCCATGTGCCTTCTGGCTGCTGGAATGGAATTTTCCTTTTCCATCTCTGATACATCTGTAGATCTGAGCACTCCTGCTCTGGTTTGTGCTTGGAGAGGTGACGCAGTGTCATGGCAAACTCCCTTGCCTGGAAGAGCTGTAATATTTTTGGCTGCTCAAAACTCTCCCAAAATGGAGGCAATAAAGACTGAGGCAGTAGTGGGAGTTTCCACTGCACAGTCTGGAGTTGGGAGAGACTTGCTGTGATGATTCAGGGGAATTTTACTGGCTGGTGATCTCTGCTGCAGGAGGAAAGTCTGGGGATTTTGCCTCGAGCATTGGAGCCCCAGTCTGCTTAGGGAAAATTGGACTGAATGCAGGGAAGATGAAGAAAGTCTCCAACAATTAGGTTTTTAAACAGTGTTGTGTTCCCATTTCTGAGCCCTCAGGCGGATGCTTGGAGCTGCTGCATGCTTTAAAGCCCCCTGGGGAATGCATACCCTGTGCTAGGGAGAAAGGAGAGGGAGGCAGTCCTGGCCAAGGAAATCCTCAGTAGCCAGGGCTGGCATGGCACGAGCAGCTTGTGCCCCCACAGCTCTGGGGCAGGGACCCGCTGCTCAGAGGGGCTGGGATCATCCAGTCTTTCCACACAGCCTGGCAGTGAGGATCTGTCATGCCACGGGGCAGGCTGAGAGCCTGGGCCCAGCTGTCATGGGCTCCCTGATCCCTGCACTCCCTGTCAAACGGGAATAATGGGATTTGCCAACCCTGTAAACGCTCGAGAGCAGCAGTGGGAGCTGACGGGCAGGTGCAAGCTCTGATGTTCTCTACTCTGTCCCCTCTCACTCCATTTGTATATCTTCTCTGCAGACTTCTGTATCCTGCAGTACCCTCTGTCCACGTGTATGTGCCTCCCCCCAGGGTAGAGCCTGTTTGACTTGGACCTTCTGTGCTGGCAGTGATGCTTTGCCCCCGTTTGCCCCCTGCATGTGCCTGATTCTGCCTCCTTCCCTTCATTGCCCTACAAACTGCAGCTGCCAGAGCCTCTCCCAGCTCCCCTCCTGCTTTGCTTGTGGCTGAGAAGTGATGCAAAAGCCAGATACAAACAGCTGGGAGGGGATTGGCAGGGCTCCTGTGAGCCTGAGAGCGACTGAACGCCTCAACGGGACCCGAGCGCTCGTGCAGCCTCGCAAGTTTGTGACATGGTGCAAAATACTGAGCAGTGTCCCAAGGTGTGCGTGTGCTCTCACAGCAGGCAGGCAGGGATCAAATTCCCTTCTGCAGGGGTGCTGCTGCCTCCAGCAGGACAAGAACATTCTGTTTGTTTTATTAGAAATGTTGTTAAAACGACAAATTCAACCACGCTTCTTTCAGTCGAAGTGTGTGATTGTATTAAACTCCTTTTGGGGTTATATTTTCAAAAGGTTGTTTCTAAAGTGCTTAAACCAGAATCCCTCTGTGGGATGGCACACGGTAGTAAAACTAGAAACTTGAGAGAAACTTAATTTGAGAAAGGGCTCTGTTAGATCTGACCATGTTCCTATTTTGCACCTGCACATGCAGGCTATTGGACTGCTCATCTTTGGGATTTGCATTGCTGGTTCTTAGCCTGGCTGCTGCTGCACGCTCTGGTTTGGGTCTGGCTTCCAGCTGGGGGTGCTCCCTTGTCACTGAGACTTTGCTTCCCTCAGCTGACCTGAGCCCTGCCTTGTTCCTGCGGTGGTGGAATTGCACAGCTCTGGTTCACAAACTGCATGGGACTGGGTGCACCTTTCTCTAAACAGCCAGAATTGCAGAGGTGGAATGACTGTTATAACCAGGATAAGTGGGACTTGAAACAATTGAAGTTTAAATCTAAAATGATGATGAGGATGAAGCTCCAGCAAATAGAGTTCACACAACAGGTTGCCTGCCTTATATTCAGCCTTTTATTTTTGTGGCACCCTGAAGTGTGGGATGCTGCCAACATACCAGACTGCCTTCCCCAGGTGCCAGCAGCATTAATGGGAATCTGGATACAGCTCAACATCCCTTAAACTTTAAAATGGCCCCTGGATTCTGACCCTAGTGCTTGGAAAGCAGGCTGGTCCCTCTGTAGCCCCTCTTTCCCACAGCCAAAGTGCATTGTTCTGGCCATCCCTGAAGCTGTGGCTGGGCTGACCGATCAATGAGGGGATGCTAAACACCCAGGGAGATGATGAAACACTGCTCAGGCTGGTTCAGACTGGGCTCTCCGCTTCCCCACTGGCTTTTTTTTTTTTTTTNTTTTTGTCTCCTATTATTTTTTTTTTTTAACATTTCACCTTTAACGTTGGAGCTGACGCCGCTGCCGCTTGTGCCCCGCAGAACAACGACAACGAGACGGCGCTGCACTGCGCGGCCCAGCACGGCCACACCGAGGTGGTGAAGGTGCTGCTGGAGGAGCTCACCGACCCCACCATGCGCAACAACAAGTTCGAGACCCCCCTGGACCTGGCGGCGCTCTATGGGAGGCTGGAAGTGGTCAAGATGCTCTTGAACGCTCACCCCAACCTGCTAAGCTGCAACACCAAGAAGCACACTCCGCTGCACCTGGCGGCCAGGAACGGTCACAAAGCGGTGGTCCACGTCCTTCTGGATGCTGGCATGGACAGCAACTACCAGGTATCTGGCGTGTCTGAGCGGGGCTGGGCTGGCGGCTGGGAGTTGGAGAGCTCCACCAACCTTGCTGGCAGAAGCTGAGGAGAGCTTTGTGTTCTGCTGGGCTGTCTGTGCAGCTCTGGGTTGCTCAGAGGGGGCTGCCCGGAGGGGCTGGGGTGCTGTGCATGCCTCACGCCTGCGCAGGGGCCGGGCAAGGCCCCAGACACGGAGTGGGGAGAGAAACACCCTGTGGCCAAAGCTGTTCTCCCCCTGCAGTGCTGTGAGCTCTTGATAGGCAAACATGTCTCTTCCTATCAAGCCACTTGTGAATGTGCTGTTTTCACAGCAATGGCTTGTATGTGGGTCTGTTTTTCCTTGTCAGGACATGACCTCTTGCCGAGCTGTAGAAGGCCCTTTGTTGGTCTCTCTGATGAAACCATCCCCATTTTCCATCCCACATCCTCAGCATTGTAGTAGCGTTGATGGTCCTTCCTCAGGCAATAGGTAGTGCTGCCCACACCTCGTGTACAGCGCCGTGTATTTATTGCTTCTGTAACCCTCTAAGCCATGCCTCCCTCTCCATTCCCTGCTGTCTGGCTTCATGCTATGTTTCCATTTAATTTGCAGACTGAGAAAGGCAGTGCTTTGCACGAAGCTGCTTTGTTTGGCAAGACAGATGTGGTACAAATATTGCTGGCTGCAGGTGAGAGAATGTTCCCCCTTTGAAGCACTAATGTGGTGATCCCTTCACCCAGAGCTTGAGGAAATCCCTTTCTAGCACAGCAGGTTTCTCCATCCAGCTGTCGGAGCTCCTCAGAGCAGGATGTAGGAGAGGTTGGCTCTTGGAGTTTGGCTTTAGATTTGTCTCTAGAGTGCCTTTTAGCTCCCCCCAGTGATGATCACAAATGTGACTTGATGAAAATACACGAACCTGCACATAGTTAGACAATATTCTTGCTTTTGCACTCTGTACCCCTGTGGCCACAGGTATTGATGTGAACATAAAGGATAACAGAGGCCTGACTGCTCTGGACATTGTGAGGGAACTTCCTTCCCAGAAAAGCCAGCACATAGCAGCTCTCATTGAAGGTGGGTAATACAACTCTGCCTCTGGGGAGGAGGGGAAAGCTTGGGCTGCTAATTGTGCCAAGGCAGGTACAGGATGTGCTTTTGTAGACCTGGAAAGTGCTGAAAGCAAAGCAGCTTCACTCTGTGTTGGAAGAACTGGTGCTGAAACGCTGGGGTGAGCTTCTCCAGACCAAATGTTTGGAGGAGGACTTGGGGGGATTTAGGAGGATTAGCCCTTTGCTGAGGGAGCGTGGCGTGACTTTTACAGTTTAAATGGGCTTAATTGAGCTTTGTTTAGCTCACTTTAGAAGTTAATTAAAATTAAGGATAGCCTAAATCTGCTTGCAGAATGCAAAGTAAAAGCTTTAGAAATGGTTCTGGTGTAACTCCCCTTTACGTGTCTGTGTAGGCAAATCGTTGTCCACAGATCTCACATCCTGCTCCTCCCCTCGTTGTGAGGCTTGGGCATGGAATTTGCAGATGAGATTTACAGAAAAGGCCTTGATTACTTGTGTTTTATAAAGGAGCTTGGTCCATTGTGTCTGTCCAAATTCGGGAATGAAATGTGACATCTTGGCTAAATTCATACCTTGTAATTACGCTGTCTGCATTTCCTCTCAGCTGTGGGGAGGATCAGAAGCATTTGGAGCTGGGGCGTGTTATTCATGCTGAGCATTTGGGAGCTTTGCAGGTTCAAAGCACTTCTCAGACTTTTAACTAAGCTGTGCCTGTGAGGCTGGAATGTTTGAGCTTTATTCTGAAAGTGAAGACAAAGATGGGCTTTAAAACGGAAGGTGTTGCAGATAAAGGCTGTTAGTTTTCCCCAGGAGGGAGCTGCTGTTGGATGTTACATCAGCTGAATGTTTCTCTGGCTTTGCCTGTGGTTAGGGGCTGATGCTGGGATTGGTTTCTTTTGTTATGACTCTGTTCAGTGATGGAGTTTATGTCTGCAACATGAATTTGCTCCGTGACACTGTGTCCGTGCAGCAGCTTTGCAGCTTTCTGATTAAAGACTCTAAAAGTTCAAAGGACCATCCCTACCCTTGTGCCTGTGATTAAAGAGGCCGCCTGCTTCTATTTTGGGATCTGAGATGCAATTTTTAATAATGAGTTGTTTTTTGTTTTTTGGTTTTTTTTGGACACTTAATAAGCTGACAGTTGGCCTTCCACCCACGGGGGAGGAAGAGGCCAGAAAGCCAGATTGACGTGAGCTGACCCTGTCCCCCAACCCCCTTGCAGATTACACCGTTGGGAAGAAAAGTGCCAAAGCTGTGGAGAAATCTGCTCCAGCCCCGCTCGCTCCCGCCACCGATCCCTCGGGCCGGACATCTCAGGGTGGGCATCACCAGCATTCCTCTCCTTCCATCACTGAGGGGCACAAGGGCATTGGGAGAGAGGAATAACAGTTCTTGTGTAGTAGATAGAAGCCCACTGGCCAGAATCATGTGGTCTAGCTTTCCCTGGTTTGGGTGGCACGTGGTCGTGGGTGTATTCGTGCCATTTGCAAGCCCTTATCTAAACATGGGCCCTATAACTAAGGCTGCTGTGGCTGGCATCCAGTTTGTTTTGTGGGTTAATAAGGTGAGGGATTCATGGATTTTTAACTTCTTCTGGAAAGCAAGCACATGGATTCAGGGCTATCCTACACCAACTCTGTGTTTCTGGGGTTACTTTAACAATGGTACCTTATTGTGAGGAAATGGCACCAGGGGAAATTTTCTCCCAGCTCAAACCCGGGAGATCCAGTGACAATCCTTTGTTCTCTCTCTTCCCCCCCCACAGGTGATGTGGACAAAGCTGTCACAGAGCTGATCATCGATTTTGATGTGAACCCTGAAGAGGAGAGCCCCTATGAGGCTTTGTACAACGCCACGTCCTGCCACTCCCTGGACAGCCTGGCCAGCGGGAGATCGTCCGACCGGGAATCCGTGAACAAGGAATCGGAGCCGAGTGGCCTCAAAGCAGCTGGAGTCAGGCCTGTAGGTAGCTCACCCCTGCTTGCCCTAGAGGCACAGGGGGCTGACCTGCAGGGTCAGGTTTTGCAGTTGAGGAAATCTTTAAATCCTTCCCTGATGAGAGCAGGCAGGTGCCTCTCCTTCCCTGCCCTGTTCACAGGGGCTGCCTAAAAGCAGCCGCTTCTTCGTTTCACCTTGTGTTGTATCCTTCTGTTTTCTGGCAGTGCACTGGTGCCAGTGAATCTTGGTCTGTCAGGGGATTACATTTCACAGAAGGGCTGACTTCTTATCCTGGAAAAACGTTCTGGAAACTTGTGGGGAGCATCTTCTCATGTCTCACTGCTTTAGCAAAGCTGAGGCTCTCAGGAAATTATCTGTAATAACCTGTTGGAGACTAGTTGGCAGTGGAAGGAGGTTTTTTTGTGTATTACTTGCAGAGCTCTGTAGAGGGTACTCCAGGCTTTACAAAGCAGCACAGAGCTCCTGGAACTGTCCCCAGAGAAGTCTTCCTCACCTTCTGTCAGCTGCATCTGCTGCCCTGGTAGCAATTGGCAGGAAGGCTGCTGTGGGGCAGATGAGTCGTGGGCCCTGCAGTGCTAGGTCAGCTTCAGGCCCTGTTCTGGTTGGTTTTCCAAAGCCTGCTCTGTGGAGGCATTTTTGGACAAAAGGCAGAGCAGCAGTGAACAATTAAACTGCTGGGGGCACAGTCACCATGGTTCCCCTCTGTGCAAAGAGGTGCAGCCTTTGGCTTGTGCTGAGAGCCAGCAGAATAGAAATGAGACAAAAGCTTTGGATGATGGACATTTTGGCCAGATCTCTCAGGTGTGCAGTACCAGGCAGTTGTGCTACTGATCAAATCTTGTCACTGCCCTGTGCCGATGGTGTCTGGTGTGAAATGAGCTCAGTTCTGTCACGAGTAAGGAAAGATGAGAGCTGAGCAGTGAAAAGAGAGTGGGAAGAGGGACGTGCTCCAGTAGTTCACTGGAGTTTGAGCAGTGCAGCTCTGCTGCTCCCTTTGCCATTAGGTGGAGCTGTGGCCGGGCAGGAGGTGGCCCCGGGATGTGCTGGGCCTCGGGGCCAGGCAGCAGCTCCAGCTGCAATCCCAGGATATCAGAGGAGAGCTGTGCAGTGTAGTTTCTTGATCCCTAGAGTTTTCCACTATAAAAGGTGCCTCTGGCATCAGTTTCACTAAGCCACAAGCCCTTTCTTCTGATCAGCTCGTTGCTCACTCCCCTGTGTAATGCTGTGGAGATGCTGGTTTGGGTCTGAGTGAGACCAGTGTGAACAGATCAGTGTCCTGAGGGAGAGCAGGAGAAAGAAAGGCAGCATTGCCCAGCTCCATGCCTTTAGGGCTGAACTTCTCCTCCACCCAGATTAATTTGAAGAGGTCCTTGCTGTCATCCACAGCAGTGGGGACATAGAGCTGGTGGGGGCAGAAGGGATGAGCTGACAGTGTCTGTCTCACCTGCAGAGAGAACGTCCTCCCCCGCCGGCCAAGCCCCCACCTGATGAAGATGAGGAGCAGAATGTGGAGAAGAAGACAGGCCACAGTGCTCCCTGTGAGGTACATGGGGCTGGCTCTGGGGTGTTTCGTGGGAGAGTGGTTTAAACCTCCGTTTTAATAGTTTGGGAGGAGCCAAGGATGCTGTTACCTCCTGTGCTTGCTGGGCTGTGAATGTGAAGTATTGGTGCACTCAGCATTGCTGCTGTCCCTTACCATGGGAACTTCCTTTGTCCGGTTCTTCCAGGGCACCTCAGAGTTGACCTTCAGCCTTACTTTCCTATTCTTGGCTGAAAATTCCCTTAGGAGGAGATTTTTCTGACCCACATTGCGATGTGGACCATTGCCCACTAGTAATGACCCCACCACAGGCATCTTCAGTTGGACTGGGACACAGAGGGGCCGTTGAGTTCCTGCTTCCTCTGAGTTCCTGCTTCCTCTGAGTTCCTGCTTCCTCTGAGCTCCCAGCTGTGGAGGAGCTGCATGGGCTTGTGGGTTCCACTGACATGAGCAGGGATCAGGGCCTTGAATTCAGCTGAAGGTCTGGCCCAGCATGTGTTAAAGCTTTCTTCTGCAGGGGTCAGTGCATGTGAGCTGCTCTCTGATGGAACTCAAACTCTCCCATTTCATGTTGTTGCTGCTGGGGCTTCCCTTCATCTTATTCGGCTGCCTGTGAACCTCAGATGTGAGGACTCTCCAGGAGACATGGCTGTGGGAAACCACAAATGTGCCTTGGCAACTTCTGCTGACACCCAGGAAAACCTTCAAAGCAAATCCAAATCCTGTGGATTTCTGTGCTCTCCCAAAGGCAGTGGGTTGTGTGTGGAGCTCATGGAGCGTGTGCCACCTCTGCTGTCAGAGCAGGCTCTGGTTCCACAGGTGCTTTCTCTAGTTCTGCAAGGCACAAATGAGATCTGTTTTCTAGAGAGTGTCAAATTCACAAGACACAGGTGAACGTGGCCTGCTGTAGTAGAACTGATGCAGAGAGGGAGTAAACTCTGAGCTGTGCATGGACAGGGAAGCTGGGATGTGACATTGTGGACTGATCCCTGCATTGCTGTTCAAATGCAGGGGGTGGTGACCAGTCCTGTGCCTGGCTGAGGCAGAGGAAAGCTGGGCAGCAGGTCATGGAGTAATTGGGAAGCAGAACTTGTTTATGACAATAAACACGAGGGAGAGAAACGTGCCCTGGCCATTCCTGCTGAGCTTTCTTGCCATGTTTAATTACCAAACACCTGCTGTGTTGTCCTGCCTTTAATGGCTTTGGAAGCACAATCCATTAAAGGGAATCTTGCTGGCAAATGGCAGAGTGACTCGCTGGGGAGACCTTGATTTGTTACCAACTTCAGTGACAAAACTTACTGGAAATGACCTTTTGGACATAATGATGAGAAGTTTGGGGCTGACCCTTTTACTTTGCTTGTTCCTCCTGGCCTGCTCTGCTTTCCTGACTCTTGCCCACCTTTTATCACCTCAGTGTGCTCTCCCTGGGCCGGGCAGGTGTGCACATGCTCTGGGAATGCTGTAAACATTCTGCTGCAGCATCCCAATCTGCCACCCTGCAGCCCTGCTCTCCCATTGGAGCCAGGACACTCCAATTCTGGGGTTGGGCCAAGCTCTAGTTTTCCAAAGTAGTCTTTTTATTCTTTGCCAAGCTTGGGCTATCAGTCAAAACAGATGAGCATAAACAAGAAACTTCACTTTCATCACGGAAAGGCGTTGGTACAAACAGGCAAAGGAGCTGATTGTTTGGAGGTGCTTGAGTGGTGCCTTTCACTATCTGCAGAAACCTTCTGGGTTTGGAGCTGAGTAAGAGTGTGCACTGTCAAATTAAACTTCAGTTCCAGTTGTTTACTGCTTGTCTCTGGAAGGGAAGTGCAGATCAAGGACAAGGCGCCGCGTTGGCTCCAGGAGTTTGGTCTGCAGCTCTGGGGAGGGAGAAGAGAGGAAGAGATGAGTTACCCTTTAAAAAGTCTTTCAAAGTCCTCTGCTGTGGATTAATTATACCTTAAAGAGCATCCTCATTATTCACAGCATCTTATTTCATCTTATTGATTTGCTAGCAATGAACATTTAGGCATGCAAATAATATTGCTGAAGAACTAGAAGCTGAATTTGAAGAAAGCTTTACTTGGTGGTGTTGCTCCTGGTCACAAAGCCCACAGAGCAAGCAGAGTTCTCCAGCAATGGTCTTCGTTTTGAGTGAATTTGGACCTGGAACACTGTTTAGGTCTTGGAAGGATGAGAGATGGAGAAAGTCAAGTGTCACCAGGCCTACAAAAGTTTACAGAGTAGAAGCTGGGAACTGTGTGCTGCTGGAGAGCTTCTGCCTTTGATGCATTTAGAGAGGACAGCACAGGAATCATCATCCACAGGAGTGTCAGGAGAGCACCAGAGCCTGGCTGAACGTCCAGGCTGCTGCTGTGCTAACAGGCTGCTGCTGGGCAGGATTTTTCCAAGATCACTGGCAAGAACCTCTTACCTGCTGTTCTGGTCTGATGGTTTTGTGCCACCATCTGGTCAGAATTTTTCCCTAATTTGTTCATTATGAGCTCCTTCACCTGGAAAGGAACAGGTTTGCTTGGCAGTTCCTGCTCAAAGCAGGTAGAATAAATAAATATTTCCCATGCCAGACATGGCCTGTTTCCACCCATTGGGAAAGTCACTTAAAAAGGCAGCTGAGTTTGTGCAGAACAGCACATGGATGTCAGAATCCTGTCTGTGCTGCTGACTCTTAGGTGCCTTTCCATGACTCCTTTAAGCTTCCAGAGCTCCTGGCTGGGTTGCAGTCAGGGAGGCACCAGTTTGCCCTTGGAGCAGCTCTGGTGCCTTCACTTTGGTGAGAAGCAGGAGATGGTCTGTGCTCTACTGGTGAGGCAGTGACAGGTCCAGGGGTCTGAGCAGTAGGAGCCCTCCCTGGAGGCTTGTTTTGTTCAGACCTGTTGTTCCCTGTCCTGGCAGCAGTTTGCTTTCTGGCTTAGGTTTGTCCCACTGTGGTTGGGTATAGTCACACATGGGGTGACAGAGTGGTTTGAGCTGAAAGGGACCTTAAAGATCATCCAGTCCCAAGCCCTTGTCATGGGCTGGGACACCTTGCACTCGACCAGGTTGCTGCAAGCCCCATCCAACCGGGCCTTGAACGCTTCCAGGACATTCACAATTTTCTCTCACTCCATGCCCTACCCCAGCTCCCTTGGAGCCTCTTAGGTGTGCATTCCTGGGTCATGTTGAGCTCCTGGGACAGGGTTGCATCAACCTGCCAGGATCTGGCCAGGAGATGGTGCTGAAAGGCAGCTGACTGTGCCCTGGTGGCCAGTTTAGCCCCTTCAGCACTGGGATGGCACAGGAGGGTACCCAGTGCCTGTCATCCTTGGCATTGATGCAGACCAACATGTGCGAGTCTGCAGCAAGGCTCTGGATCCTGCAGCAAAACCTCATCCCTGCACATGGCTGGTGCCTTTCCAGAACAGCTCGGGGAGAGTCTGCCAGGGTTACAAACCAGCTCTAAGTGGAGGCTTTTGGGGGATTTAAATGAGCACAATCGCTGCTGCACATCCTGAAAGTTAAACTGAGTTCATACAGGGCTGCCTGAGGACTCTTTAGTTCTGAATATGCCAGACACCCTGAGGTCAGAAACACAGATCTGAGGGGGTGGCAGGGATTTGGGCGTTTGTTCTTTTCGGCCCTGTCCTAATAGGGCCGGCAGCTAAAAAGTGAATGACGATGCAAATTCCAACAGCAACAGCGAGTCTGAGATGGGATGAGCAGGAACAACGGTCTCAGCTCTTTTCCCTCTCCAGACTGTCTGCAGCCCTTGCACAGTTGGTCAGTGCTGGAAAGCTGTCAGCAGGCTGAAATACTAAAAATTAAAGGGGTGTGGGTGGGGTTTTTTTGAGGGAGTTAAAAAAAACCCCCAAAGGGGATGATTACATTTTGACTCATGCTCCGGAGTGAAGGTGTTGCCTCTGTCAATTCTTTGCTTAACCCGTGGCATGAAGGCTGTGGGGTTTATGGTGGGACAAAGCATTGCTTTGCAGAGCACCACATTGTGCTGTTCTTCATTAGGGCTCTGCTGCCCGGGGGAAGAGCAGGGGAAGTGGAGCTGAGGAAGAGGAACACCCCTACGAGCTGTTGCTTACAGCAGAAACTAAAAAGCCGGTTGCAGTGGACAGGAAAACAAAAGGTGAGTGACCATCCAAAAAGCAGAGCTGTTTGCTTGCATATGCTTCAGGAAAACATGGGGGGCAGAGGGCAAGTGGAACAATGAAAGTTCTGCTGGGTGGGGGCTGGAGGGTGATTGTTGTGTTTCCTGGTAATCTCTCTGTAAAGGAGAGCTCTGAGCGTTCCTGTACAGAGTGTACGTGGAGGAAGGGCAGCTCCACTGTGGGACAGTTCAGAGATTGCAAGGATCTGCTCTGTGACCTCAGAAATGCCCAAATCTCATGCCTAGCCAAGCAAAGGGAGAGGGTAAGAGGCTGGAGGCTGTGCCTCTGCCAGGGAAGATGAGCAACATGAGTGTTCCAGTGAGCCGTGTTCTCCATCCAGCTGGCGCTGCAGGTTTCTGCTATCCTGCTGTAAAATCAACATCCTGCTCTGTGTTAGAGCTAATTTGGGATGGAAACTAACAGAGGAGGAAAACATAAATGTGTAGAGCAAGAACCAGAACTGTCTGAGACCATGGGGGTACACAGGTTGATATTGAGGCAGTTTCTCCTCCCCCGGAAGGACCTTTGAGTTCTACAAAGCGTCTGGGAACACCTTGTCTCTTGTTTGGCTGTTGTTGACTTTTTGGCTTTCCTTCAACAATAACAACAAAAGATTTGTTTGGAGGGAAAAGATTTCCTCTTTATTCAGAAGTCCTGAGCAGGAATTTGAGTGGATTTAGTTTGGATTCTCACACTGGAGCCCCTCTCCCTCTGAGGATGGACAGGGCTAACGAGGACTTGAGGTGATACCTCACTGATGGCTTTGTCAGATCTGCAGCTTTTTTCCCCTCCTTGCAGCATGATAGCTATCATTGCTTGGGTCCTGCTGCTCTCCTGGCTGCTCCAGAGTGCCACAAAAGGTCATTCTGTTCCCACCAGCACTTGCCAAAGCCCCTCACTGCCAGAGGCAAATTTTGGGAGCTTTTCAAATTGGTGCTTTGCAGTCTGCGCCAGGAACAGTCCTTGGGCAGCAGCCACTGAGCCAGGGCTTTCGTCAGTGGGCAGCTATTGCTGGTTATTCAGGCACAAGCTATTCCAACTGCTCCACTCCTTCCCCTGGCTGCTGTGTCCAGGCTTGATTGGTAAGAGTGGAGGTGTGCTCTAATTATGTGTCAGCTTAAAATAAAACCTCAGAGTAACTCAAATGCCTGTTCTTAACGTAGATCTCTTCCCTTGAACACTTGAAGACAGGAGAGGTTGCAGGAAGATCTTTATGGATCCAGAGCAGAGTCCCATCTTTAATGTACAGCTGGAAGGATCAAAGCTGTGACTTCATGGTTTGCACTCTATGGAAAGTGTTGGTAACGAGCTTGGAGCCCTTCCCACTGTTACAATGGGAGAAGTCCAAAGGATGCAGCTGAGTTTTTCCTCATCTTCCCTGACTTTCCCATTCTTTAAATGCAGTCAGCACTGTGGCTGATGCTTGGGGGGAGAAGATAAATTTAAGGAGTGGCAGAATTAAACAAGAGTTGAGAGAGAGACCGAAACCTCACTTGGGGTGTCGGAGAATTTTCCCACCTCTGGGTCAGAAGGATCCTGGAGCATTAAAGGCAGCAGCTCAATCCCAAGACACTAAACAGGCTGAAGCATGGCTTTGAACTGCTTCTTGGCTCTCAAGCTGAGGGTCTGGCCTTCTGGATGGGTTCTGGAGCAGCCTTTGGTCAGGAGAGGAGGGCTTGGGTTCTTGTGGCTGTTGAGAGGGCGTTTCAGGGCAGCGGAAAGGCTGAATTTCAGGCACGCGGGTTTAATGGTGCCTTTCATCTCTGATAGCTGCATTTGTTCCTCTGGCTGCCAGTTGTCCTGTGTCCAGAGAGCAGATGAATGTGGCATTATCCACTGGCTTTGGTGGCTTTTGTGTGTGTTAGAGCAGCTCGCTGTCACATGCTGGAGCACTGGGAGAAGTTGGCCTCATGTTTTGGGCAGAGTATCAGAAGTGGTTTAAGCCAAATGCTCTCCCATCCACTTTGGTGTGCAGTCACATGCCTGAAGTCAGGGCACTCAGGCCCTGTAATAGGGTGCGAAAATAAGGCAAAAGAGGAGGAATGTGTGTGGAGTGACCCAGGAGGAGGCTTTGCAGTTCCTGCTGCCTCCAGAGAGACCTAATGGAGGGTGAAAAGACTTGAGTTTTGACCTGTTTGGCTTCTCAGCAGTCACACCCAGGTGTTGTCAGCAGTGACCAGCTGCAGGTAGGACTGACTTGGTGCCTTCTGGTAGTTATTACATCTGCTGTTTGCTGAGGTTATTCAGTGCTGCTTCCATAGGAGGTCCAGCTTGAAGTCCCCAGTTTGCCCTTCCTCCTGTTAGAGATTTTCTTTGTGGTTATACTGGTTCAACCAGCACAGTGTGACTGTGCTGCTAACCAGAGAGCTGGAATGAGCCAGCAGAGAGATTGAAAGAAACTTTTCTGAGAGCCAGAATATGGCTGCTGAAGCAGCAGGGTGGACATGGCTGTGGGGGTTCTGTGAGGACACTTGGTTATTGCAGGCAAAGGTTTGGGGACAGGCCTTGGTTTGCTGTGAGATGAAGGACAGTGCAAACCCACAGGCTGCGAGTCCTCAGGTGATGTGGTGAGGTGTCCTGTCCCATATCCTGAACCCAAGCCTGTGTTTTTGCTGTCACAGTGTTGTGCAGAGTCACATTAATGATCTCTCTGAGCAGGGCAGTGTCTCATTGCCCTTTCTGAAGAGGGGAGTACAAAAGAGCACAAATCCAGATGGATAAACTCTGCCTGGAATGACTGAGCTTGGTGAGGTTAACCCAGGAGTGTGCCATGCTCAGCTGGGTTCCACACCAGGTAGCTGGCTGTGGAATGGGCCGTGTTTCAGTTCTGTTGTAGGTGAAGGATATTTTTGCACCCCTCAAGGCCAGCTTCTTCCTCTGGCGCCTGTTTCACAGGAGGGAGATTCACCTGCTCCTCACTTGACAAATTCCAGCATGATGTAACAGGGGCAGCATTTTCCACGTGCAAATCAGAGGCTGCTGTATGCCCTCACTAATTTTGAGGTTGGGGAGCTTGAGCAGGCAGCAGCTGCAGGAACAGCTTCATTCTCCTAATCCAGGGTCATGAGACAAATCCTGCTGCTGATATATAGGGAAAAAAATCCAGTGGAGGCAGGGTGGTTACAGCTTAGCCTGGAGTGTTTAGGGAAGTGCTTCATATCTGGAGTCCTCAGGCTGCTGGCAGGGAAGCTCTTGTTGGAATCCTCCCTGGGATGCAGACAGTCTGTACCCAGGAAGGGCTCCTGATCCCAGAAAGAGCAGCCTCTCCTGTGGGTGAGACCTGCATCAGGCTGTGGCTGAAAAAGGCAGGATCTCTCAAATGGTCTGTGCTGGGGTGTAAAATCTGTGAAGGGAGCTGGGCAGAGGTCCCTGTTCTAAGGACCCTTTCTGAGTGTAACTCAGGTGTAAGTGGAGGAGGATGATTCTATCAGATCCCCAAGATCTGGAGAGCCCTGCATGTTCCTGCTGCATGCACCTCAATGGCAAAAAGGCTGAGAATGACTTTGTACATTAGTTCTGTCTGCAGCTTTCAGGGCAGGCACAGAAATGTCTCCTTCAAGATGTTTCTCACAACTTCTGAGCAAGTGTTGTCCTCACTCCATCCCTTCCTTCCCTGGCAGCTGCCCTGTGTTTCAGAGTCCCTCTTCAGCTCGCAGATGAGTGGGTGGCTGGGATTCCTGTCCAACAGGAGCCCTTTTGTGAGGTGCTGGAGCTGGGTTTGGAGCACTTTGTTCTGGCTGGACTCAAGTGTTACAGCACGTGGCACAAACTTTGGCCAGCTGCCTCTCTGCCCTTCAGCAGAAATGTCAGCAAAGGTTCAGCTGGGGCATGGAAGAAATGGTTTCCAAGGAAGGGAAGAGGTTGGGAAGAAAAACTGCAAAAGTTTTTCTTTCCCCACAGGTTTATGTGACTGTCCCATCACTACTGTCTTGCTCACCTCTCTGTGGCTTTGCATTAGTACCAGTCTGTCCTGTGAATGCAGCACATGTGATCCCCTCTGAGGTTTGTCCTCTGAGGTTCCTCTCCAGCATCGGAGCTTCAGAGCTTTAAGCAAAGTCACTGGGTTTAGTCTGGCCTTGTAATCTGGGGTGCTGCTGCTGATCCCTCTCAGCCAACACTGGGACCTGCCTCTCCCTTGGCAGCTCCAGTCACAGAACTGGTGCTTTATGTGCCTGTGCAAGAGAGTCAACAACTACTTCACTGTCCTGGAATCTCTAACTCATAGGATCCAGGATGAGATAATCCCTCACATCACTTGATCCCAGTGAGGGTTGTGGCTGCTCCTGGCCTTCTGTGCCTGTAAGAGGGACTCATCAGCCATGGGGTACCCTGGGACCCCCA
Organism: Rhadina sibilatrix; assembly: GCA_013400275.1. Classification (NCBI taxonomy): domain Eukaryota; kingdom Metazoa; phylum Chordata; class Aves; order Passeriformes; family Phylloscopidae; genus Rhadina; species Rhadina sibilatrix. Next base: position 69,580 of record VWYO01011582.1, read on the forward strand.
TACAAAGGCAAATTACTGATGCAGCCCTTTCCTGCCCATTTCTGGTGTGAGGACAAGACCACAAAGCCCAACAGGTACTGGTGTTTGAAAATCCTCTGGTCAGGCTTGGTGCTGGAAAGGTGCTGGGGGAGCTGAGTTGAGCTCTCTGCTGCTGCTAACAGGCTGCTTTTAGTTAGAGTAGAACTCATTATTTTGCTCACGGAAAGGAGGGTTCCTTTGCCTTGGCTTCCCAGAGCCACTGTCTGCAAAGCAAGTGACTTCCTCTTCACATCCAAACATCCTCCCTGCACTTCAGAGCCTCATTATCGGAGCCTTTCACTGTATTGTTCCCTTGCAGCATCAATTTTTAGTCCTCAGACTGAAGAGTTTCTTCAGCACTAAATGGAAGCAGTTAAAATTCACAAGCAATGCTGGGAGGATGAAGGAATCCTAGGAAACCAAAGTTAGACTTGTTGGCTTGACAAAGTTTTGCTTTTGCAGTTGAAATGCTCGTTCAGCTGTGACGAAGGTGAGTGCATGTTGTGTGTGTGTGTGTGTGCTCAGCACTTGGGATCAGTCAATTCTTCATGGTTTATGCAGGACCCTGGTACCTGATATTAAGGTTGCTGGGGCAGGAGTAGCTGGGAACCAGTGTCACATTTCTGAGGCAGCCAGTGCTCCACCAGGTCTGACCACTCTGTGCTCAGTTCATTGCAAAAGAGACTTTTCGCTCGGGGTTTTTTTTTTTTTTTTTCCCTTGCATAAACTGTTTATTTCTCTCCCCTGAGCAGGGAGGAGAGGTTAAACTCGGAAGCCACTAGGGAGGGAAGCAGTGGGGTTTTTTTTGGGAGCGGATTTTGGAACCGGCAGGTCGATTACAGTCCAGGCGTTTTCCCACCCTGCAGCCCGTGCCAAGAGCCGGGCGCGCGGCTCTAAATAACGCTCTGGCCTTTATGGAAAGGGATCAGATGTTCCAGGAGCCTCCGTCTCTGCTGCTCCCACCTCACTTGCTCTCTCTGCAGGATATAGTTAGCACTTCTCTTGGCCTTATATAGCAAGGCCTGATAGTTAGTGTTAACAGGAATAAAAAACACGGAGAGCTGCCAGATTGCGTAAATCGGGCCAGTGTTTGGAATTTCATAAATGCCATGACTTTGGGTACAAGTTGAGCACGCGGAACAATACGGAACTGTTCTCTCTTTATCTCTCCCTCCCTTGCTTAGGGAGGGCAGGGAGAGAGCTGGAATTTCGCTGCTGCTTCTTCCATGTTTTTAATTTCCCCCCTCCTCTCTATTTTCATCCCCTCGAAGACCACAGGAGGAGCAGCGGCGGCCGCAGCCAGGACTCTGCCGAGAGCCAGGACATCCAGGTGCCAGAGCAGTTTTCAGGCTTGCTCCACGGCTCTTCTCCAATCTGTGAGATAAGCGAGGACCCTTTCAGGCTCGCTTCCTCCACGGAGAGGGGGGACACGGAAGCCACGAGCCACCCCAGTGCTATGCAGCTGGAGGATGCTGAGTTCCCCTCGTCAGGACCAGCACGGAGCAGCTCCCCGGACCCCACGCAGACGGTGGTGTACGCCACGGTGCAGCACGTCAGCCGGGCGGATCCCGCAGCCGTAGTCACGCCCCACGTGCCGCAGCACCCCGGCGGTGCCGAGCCAGAGGGGGACAGAGCCGTGGGCAGAGCCCACCCGGGCAGCAAGCCCAAAGCCGAGCTCAAACTGAGCCGCAGCTTGTCCAAGTCGGACTCTGACCTGCTGACCTGCTCGCCGACGGAGGACGATGCCATGGGGAGCCGGAGCGAATCGCTCTCCAACTGCAGCACCGGCAAGAAGCGGCTGGAGAAGTCTCCATCCTTCGCTTCGGAGTGGGATGAGGTAAGGCTGAGCTTGCTGAAGAGCCTCTGTGCCAGGAATAGACTGTGCAGCAGGAGCTCCCCTCTGCCATGCTGCCTTCAGGGGTCCTGGGTGGGTTCCATTGGTTCCACTAACTCTGACGAGGCATTAACAGGCGCATGCTTACTTGGGAGTCTGCAAGGTGTTAAATGCCAAAAGATAAAGTTTATTGAAGTGTGGAAGTAGCAGAATTGCAGGCAGTTTCAAAGTTTTTTTGCTCAAATACAGGGCTTGGTTTCTTTTAAGCAAGCCAGATACGTTTTCACATCCCCAAAATGAGAAAGACTTGATAACAATGCCTCTCACCAACCTTACCCCTGATTTCCTCCTTCCAGTTCTTCCCTGTTGACTATCTCAGTGTCTTGGAAGTGTTGTGTTGCTGAGTCCCTGCTGCTGGGGAGTGTGAGCAGTGCCTAGGGGTTCATGGGGATGAAAGGAAGACAGTAATTAGGCTGGTTTGTGTATTTGATAGCTCCTGCTCTCCTCCTCACACGCTTTTTTCAGCGGCTGGTTAGCAGTCACTTTATTATCATATCGGACGCCCACGGACAGTTAAATATTTCATGCTCAGAAAGTTGGCCCTGGAGAGCCATCGGGGCAAGATTAAGTGTCCCTCTGAAATTCAGCACTGCAGCATTACTGAAACATTCTTTGGGGATGATTCTGTGCTGGGAGAGCTGGGGCTGCAGAAGAGATAAGCTGGGATGAACCACTCTTTGTACTCTGAAAGGAACTAAAGCCCCTGGCGTGGTGCTGGGGGTGTGGAGCCGCGTGTGCCGGGCGTGGAAACCTGGGGGAGGGTTGTGCCCCTGCACTGGCTGATGCTCAGCTGCCTCTCCAGCCCTGACTCAGAGAAAATTATCATCTGGGGAAGAGGGAGGTATTTAGAGATGCTAAGAGCAACGTGAGAATCCATCCCTCAGTCCGTTCTCTACCTCCCCCTCACTCCCTGCTGGGTCTCAGGGTTGCCAAATAGATATTTTCCTCTGCAGCTGCTTGGGCTGGAGAGGCTTCACTGTTAATTGCCCAGGTCAGTTGTACCATGGCTTAGAGAAAGGCTCTGCAGCAGAAGGTTCTTTGGAAGGGCTGGATAATTCCCCGTGCTTTTATCTGAGCTGTTTGCAGCAGACACTGAAAGGGCAGAAGCCTTTGGCACGACTGCACTGGTAGCAGAGGTCAAGTGCTGGGCTGCCTGCACTGCCTCTGCTTCCTCTGCTCAGATGAACCCTCAGAGCTGCTTCCTCCTGCCTGTAAACAAATCCCTCATTTCCCCTGAGGCAGCCGGACAAGCCCCAGGAGAGGAATCTGCTTTTCCTTCCTCTCATGTTTAGGTGAGGAAATCAGAGAAAGAATGTGAAAAATTCACATCTGTCTGCAATGGGGCAGGTCTCGCTTTTAAAAAACGTCTGGCTGGTCATAATGGCAACAGTGAGATTTAAACATAAATATGATTCTGTGGTTGTGTGTTGAATGATTTCCCTGAATGGGATAGTGCAGCTGCTCAGAACTGGATGCAACTTGCAGCTTCTGCATTTACCAGGAAAATATAAACCTTTTTGAGCCACCCCTGTTAGCGATGGCTTGGCTTTCCCTCTCTGCTGAGGGGAAACAATGGCAGATATATATTATTCTATTAATTTTAATGGCCTTTATGCAGGTGACTGAGGAGGGGAGCGATCCATGTGCAGCTCTCCGTGGCTCCCAGCTGTACCCAGCAAGCTGAGGACTCTGCCTGCTGGCCTGGCCAGCAGTAGGTGTGTCTGTGCAGAGCACAGGGACTTGGGGAGGGATCTGTGGTGTCCCTGGACAGATGAGATCTGCAGCAGAGCCTGAGCTGACCCTGCTCTGGGCTGTGGTGGCCGACTGAGGACTTTGCTGCTTGTAAGCAAAGGGTCAGGTCCTTGCCCTGGCCGAGTGCTGCCAGTGCCCTTTGTTGGAAGTGGAAGGTGGTGCTGGCTTTGCCAAAAGGGTGGGATGGGGAAGGAATGATTCACTTGGCAAAGCTCGTCCCTGTTGCCAGTTGCAGCTCTCCTGTTCCAAGGAGCCGGCCCAGAGTGTTGCTTTGTGCTCTGTGCTGTCCAGGAGCCCCTTGAGCCCATGTCCCATCTGCTCCTGAGCCCCTGCTCCTCGCTGGGAGTGGGAATGCACACGTGCTGCCCCTGCAGCTGCTGTCAGGTGAGACTTCTGTGTGAGCAAGGCAGAGAAACTCTTACATCAGACATCCCCAGATTGCCCGGGGAGGTGAGGGCTGAGGATGCTCAGTCCTGCTCAGTGGGAAGCAAGGTGGGGGCAAGGAGGCATGTGAGGGGGTAGAGCTCTCAGTCAGCATAAATATTAAATGCTTCCAAACCTGTCTGAGGGCTGAAGTGATGGATTTGGTTTTCATCATTGGCTGATGAATATGGAGCAGACAGGGATGAGTGGGGCAGCAGCAGCTCACAGGGGTTGGCACAGAACGAGCTGTATTTGCACCTCTGAGGGAAGGGGGGCTCTGGCCCCCAGCCCCACTGCCAGTCCCCTTTTCAGGACAGAGTAACCTGCTTCTGCTCTGCCTTCCTGCTCTGTAGAGCAGCTCCAGAGCTGCCCTTCAGCCTGGTTCATGCTCCAGGCTCTGAGCAGGGGATGTCTGCAGGCCTGGGGCTGCTCTTCTGCCTCCTAGGTGCTGGTAAGAAAAACGATCTGTGAAATGATCAGGGCAAAGAACAAGGAAGGCTGCTGGGAATTAGCCTCAGACCTGGCTCCTGACATCCCTTAACATCCCCTGACTTCCTCCACTTCCAGCTGCCTTGCTACCAAGTCATCTGTTCCAATGCTGAGTTTGAATTTTGGAGGTTCCAGTATCCATCTCGCAAAATGAGGTTGTAGTTCTGTGTTTTGGCTTAAGTCCTCCTAGGAAGAGATTAAATGTCCTTCAAAAAAAAAAATGTAAGGAACTGAATAAAACATGCACATTACTTTAGGGTTTTTTTAGGAAAAAAAAAAAGGAGGTGCACAGTCCACCATTTTTTTCCCCCAAGTGAATTAGTTGAAGAACTAATGAATATTCTGTAGCTAATTATGGCACTGGACATTCATCTCCTATGACTAACTGCAGTGGTGCTCCCGTGTCTCCTGTGAAAGGAATGCTTTGCATCTGCAGTAACCATGGATGTGGTGTTTCACCAGTTCCTGACCCCTTTGGGGGCTGTTGATGTCCCCTAAGGATGGATGCCAGGAGCAGATGGCACATCTGTGGTGCCTTCCACCTCAGGCTTAGGGCTGGGAAGCAACTTGATGGAGGTTGTGGCTGCTGTGGGTGGGTGCCTTTAAACCTTGTCTGGACTGTTGGGTGCTGCAGTACCCTGTGGAATCAGTGTCTTAATTACAGGCTTACTGTGGAGGATTAACAACATTTGCATTGAAATGTGAAACTTTCTGGAAAGCTTTTGATGCAAAAACCTGCCGCTGCCTTAAAACACCCAGGAGTTGAAATTCAGAGCTGCCAGCCAGCACCGTTGAAAGAAAATGCAAATATTCCCCTTGTTACTCAGGAAGAGCTGCTGGTTTTGTGCCTGGTGAAATTGCATGGTGTAAAAGCTCAGGGTCAGCCTCTGCCTCCCAAAATGTTTCATTTATTCTCTTGGTTCAGGTGTTCAGATCTCATCTTGCCCTGGGTTTGGCTGGTGGGGTGGCTTGAATTGTCCCTGGGTGTCCCCTGCCCCAAGCTGACCCTCGCCCTCAGCTCACATTCCATTTTCCCCTTTGCCTGAAATAGTTATAATTCACTTTTGTCTAGGGCAGAAGCAGTAGTGGGGTCAGTATTTTTGGTCTCAATTTCTGCTAAACAGGCATGGCCATCAGGGTCTTAATCAGCTTAATTATTGGGCTGATTATTCTATTGTCTCCAGATCCCAATGTTTCCTCCTGTTTTTCCTGTGCTAAGGTCAGGAATTCTTACATCACCCCTCCTATCCAACCTCTCCTCTTTGCCCCCAGTGGTGAGATTTCCTCCAGCCTGATGAACTTTTTGAAGTGAAAGCTTTTGTGTTTCTACCATTTTTAAACCTGCTGCCAAGGCCCAGCCTGTCGGAATTGTGAGCCAGCGTGGAACTAAGCCAATCCAAGCCAGTGTTAAGACAATTTACTGGTTTTACAGGAAAACCAGTGTGCTGAAAGGCAGATGTAAAGACCAGGCATGCAAGGGTTGGACACCACAGGGGTGATATTTGCTAGTACAGCACCTCCATCCACCTCTGTGTGTGTTTCTGGGAGCTTCTCTCAAGTGTGTGAACTCAATATTTGTGAATCAGAGGCTTTTGCTTCTTGTGTGAGCTCTCCGTGCGCTGACGGATGTTTGGGTTATGTAACAACCTTGTGATCACTGGCGTTTTGGGGACATTTTTGTTTTTTCAGGAACAGAAATGTCCGGCCACAGTGTCCTTACTAAATCCAGTCCTTCATTATGTTCTTTTCCACTTTACGTCGCATCTTCCAGCACTTCTGAAGCTTTTATTTGAAAAAAAAAAAGTCTTTAAATCTCTCTCTCTCTCTCCAGCCTGGAGCAGCTTCACTGCTCTGTCCCACAGATCGGAGCCTGCCTTGCTTGAGGGCCTTGTGTTGCTTTGGGGTTTGTGTTAGGATGCAGGAATATGGAAAGACTGGATTGATTCAATGCTTTCTGAGGGTTTGCCTTTTTTGTTGTGACTCAGAGTAGCCTTGTGCTGTTGTTTCCCTGCTGTGGGCAGATGCGTCGCTGCATTCTCTTTATCATGTTGGATTTTAATGTTTGTCAAAAGAACATTGATATTTGGAGGGCTGTGATACCGCAGATCCATCACACACTGTTGTGAAATTCAAGTTTATACCAGAAGTTCCTTTTGGTACGTGTTTGGATTTGTAACTTTGGGATTTGTACAAAAACACAGGCTGGAGAGTGGCATGAAGCAACAGGCCCTGGTCCCCATCCAAACAAATTTCTCAGAGACCATATTAAGCCAGAAAATGTGTTTGCCTTTATCACTGGCAAACAGTTGCAGAATGATTTGAAATAAATTCAGCAAGTCTCCACGCTGTGTGGAAGGCTGCTGGGGGAGGATGGAGCACAGCAACTCTGGATTCGAGTGCTCAAATGTGCCGTGAACAACTGGCTGGTGCATTTCAGCTTTGAATTAATAAATGGAGCATTATGTTTTCCAGGCCTCTGGTGTTTGTTATGCTGAGTTCATACAGGCTGGTGTCTTTTGGAAACATGGAATATATTGAGCAGTGAAATATGAGCCGTGTGCTCCATGGGATGGCAATGGGAGAACAGGAGCTGAGGCATCATAAACTGAACCAGAAGTGGTTTATGGGCTGTCACCAACCCAGAAATGAGATTCATGGCCCAAATCCAAAATTTTTCAGGTCTGTACCTGTATTAAGGAGTCAGCAGGTATCATCCCAGATCCTGCTCTTGCTCCATCCATTTCAGACATGCTGGTTGGATGCTGCAATCCTGCCATTCTTCTGCTCCAGGATGTATCCCAGCTGAGTCTGAGCAGCCTCCTTTCCTCCTTCAGGGGTGCAGAATCAGTCAGTAATGTGAGGTTTGCTGTGGTATTGGTGCAGAATGGAAGTGGCAGTGATTCTGTGCTGCCCCAGCATCATCTGTCAATCTCACATGCCCTGGAGGTCAGGGCTGACCTGCTGGGCTGTGATGGGGCTGCTCCCATCATCATTGGGGGGTTTTTGCTGTGCTCAAAGGGGTTTGAAACTGTAGAAGCAACTTGTTTGGGGGTTTGTTGTTTTTTTTTTTAATAATTTGAAACCAAATCTACCCCATCCCCCAGCTGTTAAAGCTTGGAAATAATGAAGTCTTAACTCCTGACGCTCTCCTGGAATTGCAGAAATTTAAAAGACTGATAACCTTTCCACCCAACTTTGTAAGTAGCTTTCGAGACTGAAATCTGCTGCTGGAGCTGCTCTTGTCTGCTGAGCCTGAGCCCCGGGCGGGTTTGTACAATAGGTTATGAACCCTCAGTAATAAGGATTTATAATGGGAATCCTGCTATATTCTTAATTATACTCCTGCTGCAGGGTGTCATTATAGTGCACTAATGCCCTCCATATGGCAGATAGCGTGTGCTTGGGTTCTGTGTGGTTTTATTTAATTACAGACCTTTATTTGAGTAACTTGGCTGCTCAGAGTCTGAGGCCCATGCAGGTGCACTGCAGGTCCTTTTCCTGGTGCTCAGGAATCACTGGTGATTTTTAAGCTGCCAGTTTGGGAAGGGGTCACACAGGAAGCAGAAGACCCACACAAGGTAGGGAGGTCCTGGCACAGGTTGTCCAGGGGTACTGTGGCTGCCCCATGGCTGGAAGTGTCCAAGGCCAGGCTGGACAGGGCTTGGAGCAACCTGGGATAGTGGAAGGTGCTCCTGCCCATGTCACTGAGTAGAACTGGATGAGCTTTAAGGTCCCTTCCAATCCAAACTGTTTGAGGATTCTGTGATTTTAGTTCTCTTAGGGTGACCTTGCTGTGTCCTTGGCAGACTCTGATGCTGCGTGCAGAGACTGAGAACAAACTTCTGCATTTGCATTGATGGTGACTGTAAGGTGAGGTTTTATCAAGCCCCTTTCAGAAAGCTCCAGCAGCAGCAAGATGCCTCCAAGGCTGGGTGAGTGTCACCCTGACAGGGTGATGGTCAATCTGGTGCTGTTCAAGTGAGCTCCTACCCCATGTGTGGGCAGACAGCCTGTGTTGTGTGAATCTCTTTATTCTGGGGACTGAAGCACTGGGGATGGTTTAGTGGTCCTCAGTCTCTCTCAGAGGATTCGTTGGCTTTAAACTTCAGCAGTGGCTTGGGGAAGAAAAGCTGGGGAGATCAGAATGGACACCATGGCTTGGCATCCATCAGGGCAGGGTGTGGAATGGGGCTGACTGTGGAGCAGAGCCTCTGGGGCACTGTGTGCCCTCGGGGACAAGGGGGTCACTGCTCCCTACACAGGTGTGGGACCTGTCCACCTCTGGGTCCCTGCTGCTCCTGCAAGCTGGGATCAGAGAGGAGGAGCCATTCTGCCCATGTAAGAAGCCATTGGCTGCTCCTGCCACCAGCACTGTGAGGTGGGGAATTACTGTGCAGGACTCTGGTGTGGAAATGTCTCCTGTCCTGCAGCAGGACAGACCCCAGCATGCCACGAGGCTGGCTTGGCCTCGCTGGCCTTCTGCAGACAGATGCCTCTTCCTCTGTTAGCAGAACTCTGCTCAGGACAGTTTGTTTTGAGTCAGGTTCTGTTTTGGAGCCACTGGCCAGTTGCTATGTTCCCATGGCCGCCTGCCTGCCTGGAAGAGCTCGCCCTGGCCGGACTCTCGGCCGCACCCAGCTCCTTTTTTTGGGGCATTTGTATTTTTCACCAAATGTAGGCAAATGTCAAAATAGACCCAAGAGCTCCAATCCTGGTAACTGTTCCACAGCTCCTTCCAGGCACATTCCTGCTGTGGGGTTAATGAGGGACACTCTCCCATCCTTGCAGCCTTTCCTTCTCCCAGAGTACTTCAGCTGTGCAGGAGTTCCTCCCTCCCTGTTGGGGTTTGAGGGCTCATTGGCTCACCCTGACTGTCCCAGCATGGAGCAGCTGCCCCTCTGCATTAGGGATAACAGATATGGTTGTATTAATTTAGAAGGTGGAAGCATTTTGTGGTTTTATTTCCATGGCTGTAAAACAAATAAACCATAAAATCCCCACCCCAAACCAACCCAGAGCATAACCAGAGATGGGCACTTGGTGCTTCAGTGGAAAAATACAGGTTAAGCCAAAACAAATCAGAACTGAGTGTTCAGGCTACAACTAAGTCTGATCTGCAGCGCTATATTTAAACATGGTATTTTTGTATTTTAATAATTAACCAGTGGGAAAGAACAGCCTAAAAAACTGTAGCGTAGGCTATTTTCAAGGTATCTTCTCTTCAGCCCCACGTCCATGCTGGAGTGCAGCTGAGGAAAGGCTGCAGAGGATAGAGATGCTCTAAAGCAGTGGTTCCCTCTCCAGGCTTGTCCTTCCCCTCATTCTTCTCTTTGCAGCCTCCTAACAGTTAAATCAAAGCTGGTCAGCCATAAACTCATGTTGGAGGTGGTGAGTTTGAGGTGTTTGTTTTTCATGGAGGGCCGAGGGCAGGGCAGGATTTCCCTCTGCATTAATGGTAATAGCTGGGGCTGTGCGTAACTGTGACCAGCACTTGGCAGAGGAGGGCTGTGAAAGGTAATCCTCTGCCACGTGATTGTTTCATTTTCATTCAGTTTTATATAGCACAAGGCAATTCCCTGCTTTTGAGGAAAAGGTCGTGGGTGTTTCAGTGCTTCAGAGGCACCTGCAAGTCCTCAAGGCAGTGTTGGGACTGCAGAGCTGGCAGTGCTGGGGGCTGAGCCTGGACAGCATCAAGTCTCTCTCGAATTAGGAGAGGGCAGCACGAAGGAAGCAAAGGAACTTGGCCTCAGAGTTAATTTGCAATTTGAATCCAGCTAGAGATTCCCAGACAAGCTGCAAGACCAGCTCCAGCTCAGAGACGTACCTTGGCATGAGGCTGATGGGCACCAACCTGCAAAGTTTAACATCCTTAAACTTGTGGAGCTTGATTGAACTGAATTGACCTCAAGACCCAAATTGTGCAGCAATCGCTCAGGGTTGCAGCAGCGTCCCAGAAATCCTCTGCAGCTCAGGCTCAGTGCCTGTCCAGGGAAGGGAGTAGAAGAGCCAGTGCCCTTGGTGTTAGCTGGGAATGGGGCTGGTTCTGCACCATCCCTGTATTTCCCTCCAGTCCTGTGTGGCCATAATGGTACTTGAGGGCACTGTGAAATTGGAAGGTTTTGTTGGAGAGCATTTGCTGCTTTGGGGGTCAAAACCATCTGCTTTGGTGGTTCTTGTTGGGCTGAATCCAGCAGGCCTCAGGTGTCTCCCATTCATGTCCAGAGGCCGAGGAGCAAAGAATGCTTTTGCCTTAGGACAGGATCCATGTGTCCACTGACTCTAAACCCCTCCTAATTTCTTTTTAGATCATGCTTCCCTTTTCTGCTGTATGTATGTGCTGGGATTCTGATTGTTTTCCCAGGCTGATTTTCAAATCTCCCATTAAACGGGCGTTAACTGTATTTCGAGCCCAGCAGAGGTGCTCATCCTCATGGTTCTCCAGGGGCAGAGGACCTACATCCTTAACAGCTGTTACAGCTCACAGGACTGCCTGGTCCCTGGTGAGATTTAACACTGCATGTGAAGTGCCTGCTCTCCCTGCAAGAAAGAGGGGCTTCCTGGAGATCTGCCTTAACAGGAGCCTTGTAAGGAATTTTTTTTTGTTGTTTCATCAAAACCCCTCTCTGGTGGAGCTCAGCTCCAAGCTGCTCCTGAGTGTGCACAGCAGTCAGATTTATCCTCCTTGCAGCATCTCCAGGAGCTCCTCACACCAGTGGGATAATTGGGGATTTGTGCAGCTGCACCAAACACAGCATCACACTGGGAGTCAGGCAGGGCAGAGGCAGCCAGGGGTGAAGTCCAGGGAAACTTGGACTCCTTCCCCATATATGTCCTTAAATGACCAGGAGAAAAAAGGTTGAGCAAGAGTTGAGGTTTATTCCCCCACTCTGTGGCCAGTCACTTTGCATTCAGCAGCAGCCACTCAGAAGTGCCCCGCAGGGGTGTTTGCTTGAGAGATTTCCTTTTGGGAATCTTACTGGAGGCACTTTTTTAAAAAAATTTTTTTCTTTTTTCTTTTCTACTCTGTTATAGACCAGCCCTGAGCCTCTCGGGTGTGTTGCTCTTTGGGAAACAGTGGGGTTCAGTGCTGAGAGTGTATTGAAGTGTCTGAACTGACCAGCTGAGCTGCAGTTTGTCAGGTCTTTCCTCTTACAAACTAACCTGGGAATTGTCAGTTCTCCCTCTGCACCACTGCACTGGAAACCTCAGTTTACAAATTCTGCTCAAGAACTGCTAGAAAAGTTTCTCTTCTCATTTAAGGAAGTCTCCTTTAGGTTCACTGGGAGTTGTAACTTGCATTAATTTATTCTTTTGTGTGTGTGGCAAATGCAGCCATTTCTATGCAGCTCTTAAGTGGACTCAGACCCATTCCAGCAGCGTTTGTACCTTTTCCTCCTCATTGCCTGAGGTTTGCCTGGAGCTGTAAACTGTGAATCACTTCCTTAGAGATGGAGCTGTCTCCTGCTCCCTCTCCTGGGTCCTTCAGGCATTTGCCCCTGTGATGCTGCCAGCCCTGCTGCTTTGAAAGCACCTGCTCTGGTGGGAGCACAGCTCCATGCACAGGATTGGGAAATGTGGTGGTTTAAAAAAAATAAATCAAGCCAAAACAAAAATGCCCAACAAAACAGAGTGTGGGGAAGCCGAGCTCCCAGTCTGCTTGCTGGGAAGGAGTGGGTGACAGCATTGCTGCAGCTTCACTGCTGGTGTAGGGGGCTGTGTGCTCCTGCAGGGTCAGTGAGGAGCTTGGGGCTCCTTCCTCACCCCAGGCTGTTCTCCAGAGGGATGGATTTGTTGAAGCTTTTTCTTTCCAGGCACTGGGAAGTTGTGGAAGGGACTCTACATATCCCTTCTGAGCCATCCATCCCAACAAAGACCTAACCAGGCAAGATGTTCAGGGTACCTCTTCTGGTTCAGGATACCTTAACATCCTTTCCTGGATTTATTCAGCTGTCATGTGGGAGGTGAAATCCTGGGCTGCTTTTACCTTTTACTGAGGCTTTATGAATAATGCAACACGTGGGTTTTTTTTTATTTCCAGATCGAGAAGATCATGAGTTCCATCGGAGAAGGCATTGACTTTTCCCAGGAGCAGCACAGGATCTCAGGTAGTGTACCCAGCATGTGTCTGTCTGTCCTGGCTGTGCTCTGCACACAAACAAGGTGCTGGCTCCTGTGTGTGGATGTCTTTAACCTGCTTTGGCTCTGGGAGGGAGAGGAACGCTCTGGCACAGGAGGAGCAGACCTGAGCTCCCACACGATGCTGAATGCTGCTGCCAGCAATTTTAATTCTACACTTCTTGGGAAGATTCCTTTAATTTTACAGAATGCAGCTGCAGGATTTTCCTCCCAGCTCTTTCCATGGGGGCAGCAGCTGTGCTGAGCAGAGCTGGATGGTGCCAGTGGTGGGGCAGTGTGGGTGCCATGGTGGCTGTGCCTTTTGCATGTGGTTAATCTGCCAGGTGCTTCAGGGAGGGTGATCCTGGGTATTTCTAAGTGCACCTGCAGGTATCAACACTCACTGAACAAGGCTCTTGGAGGACACTTAAAATGTGAATTCCCTTCTCTGCCTTTGAATCGTGAGCAAAAGCAGAACTCAGGCTTGCTGGAGAGCTGCCACCACCAGGGATTCTGTCCTTTTAAATCCTTCACCTCCAGGCTGCTGCAGCAGAGCAGCTCTGACTCCGGGTGGGCAGCAGCTCCTCCTGATGAGATGCTAATGCAGATCCGCACACGCAGCTCACACGGGCTGTGACACAGCTCACCTCCTATCCATTTGTCACTCAGGTTTTTGCTTAGGTGAGGAGGAACCCACTGTTCCCAGTGGGAGTTCAGCATGATTCAGCCTCTGATTCCAGGCTCAGGTGGCTTTGCAGAGGAGTTGAAGCTCTGTGTGGGTTTGTGCTCCCTGCTCTGACAGCCCTGCCTGCGCTGCCCGGGCTGTGATGGATCGATAGCGCCAGGGAAAGGTCTGACATGGAGGGGAGAGGAAGAGCCAGTGCTCCTGCAGAGCTGCAGCTGTGCAGGGAGCACTCAGCAGGATGGACACCCTGGAGCAGGTGGGCATGGGAGCTGCAGTGTCCTGGAGCCAGGGGTTTTCTCTGTCACGCTCACTTTGGGATCCCTCGCCTGCAGATCTTCTGCTGGGCACGTTCCCTGTTGGTACCTCCTTTCCCTGGAGCAGGCAGAGCTCTGCCAGCCCCTCACTGGCAGCTCCCACACATTTGGCTGTTCCTCCACAGGGCTTTGTGGGACTGTTGTTGTGCTTCAGGTAATGGTGAATGTGCAGGGAGCTGCAGGGAGCTCCCCAAATGCTCTCTCATCCTTAAAATGAGTGAGGTTTGAGGATATTAGGGCTCGTGACTAGCTTGAGGTCTGGGAAGGTGAAATGCCTTGTTGGCAGTTCCTGTGGGGAGAAGTGTGTTTGGAGTTAGTTGTATGAGCAGTTACTCTGTAGAACTGCTTTGTGCCTGGGTAAGGGCTGGCAAGCCTTCTTGGAGCTTGGGCAGTCAAGGAACACCATCATTTTAGGGATACCAAACTCCACCTGCCCTTTCTCTTATGGGAGTTTGTCCTTGGAACAGATTTTTGTGTCTCTCTGCACCAGATATCCACAAGCAGGTGGGGTGCTGCTGGTCCAGCACAGCCCATGCACCAATTTCATCCTCCAGACAAATGCAAACTTCACACTAAAGATTGTTACTGAAACAATAACACCTGAAAGCCCCTCCTGAACTCTGGCAGCCTCTTCCTCTCTGTTGTATGGGACTTGAGGCACCACAGCTTTGGGAATGCACTCATCATTCCAGCTCTGCCAGCTGCAGGCCTCTCAAAGGCAGGATTCCCAGAATGTGGAGCATAAGGGGAGGGATGGAGCTGAGAAATAGGAGTTTGTTTCAGTCAGAAGTTGTGATCAGGATCTTGCCAGGGGGCACAAGTACTGTTATTCTTCTGTTCTTGTATCATCCTTGTAGCACACAAATATCAGATGTATTTGGGGCATCTTAGTTTTCAGCCTGGGATGTTTTCAGCATCTGTTCTTCTCTTTCTAAAGGGAACCCCTCCATTCCCTCCCTCCAAATACTTCCCTCTCTTCATTTTGTCATGACTTGAAAGGGTTTTTTAAACAGAAAACCTTCACTTGGTGTCACTGTAGGTTTCCCTTCAAAAGCAGAAATGTATTTACACAAGTGCATGCAAGCCTAAATAGAGTAAGTAATTTTAAAAATTAAATTCAAGAGCTCAGGAGGAGCTGCTGCGGTTTCATTCCCCCTGCCAATACCCCAACAGCTCCCAGGAATGCTGTGCTGGGCAGCAGGCACTTCCTCACCTCTCTCTTAATAAATTAATTCTGTGCCAGCCACAAATCACTTGGATCTGTCGAAGCAGACCTGTGACATCATTTTTTAAACCCCCTCCCCAAGCCATGCTGTCCATCATCGAGTAAATATTGAGGAGTCAGTGATTTCCACTGGAGAGTTACGGAGCCGCTGCCTCCCTCCCGGCGGGTGGGAGCGCTGGGAGGGGGGAGAGGATGAGGAGAAGGGAGGGACAGCGTGGGGCTCGCGGCTCAGACAAAGCCGCCGCAGCCGCCGGCGGAGCGCAGGGACCGGCGGGGGAAAGGATGGAGGGGAGGATGGAGAGCTGGCCAGCGGGAGCTCCTGGCACACAGTCCGGGCTTAGCTGCTGCCCCGGAGCACGGGCTGGCTCAGGGGAGGGAGGCAGAAGCCTTTTGTGATCTCTCTCGGCGTTGCCGCGTGCGCTGGAAGGACCGGCCGGCGCTCCCAAATACCGGCACGGGAGCAACCCCCGGCACCAGACAGCAGGAATTACCCCAGGAATCTGCAGATGACACCGTGAGCTCTGTGTGTGCAGCCATTGCAGCACGGTGGGGAGGGGATGGCTGGAAGGTACCAAACTGCTTCAGCTGACCTGAAGGTTCAAAGGAAGCAAACGGGGGTCTCCTGATCATCCTTTTCTTTGCATTCGTGCTGGAAACAGACATCCCAGGGAGCCTGAAAATCTGCCTGTCTTGCATAGCAAATTCCCTGATGAAAAGGAGATCTCTGAACTTTTTTTTTTTTTTGATCATACTCAAGATCTTGAGCTTTACTAGAGGAGAGTAACAAGTCACTGGACTCATCCCAGGGGTGAGGGAAGGGAGAGCTCATCTGCCAGGGCTTCCATAGGTGTTGGGAGGAATCTCCTTTATCAGAGGCTGAAGGGGAGGTGCCAGGGCATGGCTCGGACTTGAGCTGCTGCAGGAAGAGGAGAGAGCGTGCTTGCTTTTTTCCTTTTGCCGTGGCTCAGAAGCAGGGAACCGAAATGCCTCCTTCCTGCAGAGCTGCTCCCTGTCTGAGCGAGGGGCTCGATGCGGCGGCTGCGCTGGGCTGACGAACATGAAGGAAGGGCAAATCCAGGTGCGTGCTCAACACCTGGCAGGACCAGCAGTGTTGGGTGAGAACTGTCCTGGCTGTGCTGTCACAGGTGGGGCTGGGCTCTCTGGGGCCCGCGTGCTGGAATGCCAAGAGGTCCAGGCAGTGTGCTGGAATGCCAGGCGACCGGATCGCTGGTGGAATGACAGAGCCAGGGCCGTCGGGGTCCCCGTAATACAGTGACGGCAAGAGGAACCCCTGCCATGCTTTGCCTCTCTCAGGACTGCTGGGGAGGAAGAGCACAAGCCCTTCCTCTCCGCTGCTGCAGTCTGTGCTTCCTTTGTCTTGCGTGTCTTCCCGCGGACAGCCGCTCTGCCTGGGCTCCTGCTGCTTTCCCGAGCATCCGCCGTGTCTGAGCTGCCTCACCTGCATGAAGCTGTTTTCTCTCAGGCTGCTCCGTGCTCCCCGCTGAGCCGGGGCGGTGTCCAGAGGTGCGTGGATGAGAGGATGAGCTGCGCTCCCTTCCCTCGCACCTGCGACTGCCTGGGAATGCCTCGGGTGGAAGTTTGCTGCTCTCCTCCCGCCCCCTTCCGCTGAGCCAAGGAGTGGATCCGCATCCCCGTGGGGTTGGGCTTCATGTGCTTGCCTGGCGAGGAACTCGGGAGCCCTGACGGCAGTGCCTGTGATCTCAGCGCCCCAGCAGCGCCTCTGAATCTTTGCCCGGGCAAGGAGTTTCTTTTCTGAGTGTGAACTGCAGTACAGATCTGCACCCAGAGCCCGCAGAGGCACCGCCAGCTCGTTGTCCATGCTCTGTGCACACAAGAGGAATTGTCTGCCCGCTGATTTGTTGTACTCTGAGCATAATTTTTTGAGTTTCTTTATGGTAATGACTATGATGTGGCAATGCCATCTGTCCTCCTCAGAGTGCCGCTGCTACCGCCTGAACGGTTTCTCCCTGTTCAAGCGGCTGCCGATTCCTCTCTCGTCAGGTTCGCGGATGCTGGAGCAGAGCGTCGGGGAGTGGCTGGAGTCCATCGGCCTGCAGCAGTACGAGAGCAAGCTGCTCCTGAACGGCTTCGACGATGTCCGCTTCCTGGTGAGTGCCCGGGGCTCTGAGGGATGGCTCTGCCAAAGCCGCCCGCCTCGGCCATGCCCAGTGTGGGCGCCGGGCAGAGCCGGGTTCTGCCGCCCGGCGCGGTGGTGTTGGGGAGCGTAGGAGGTTGGGCAGAAGGAATAGATGAGGGTTCTGTTGGGTCTTCGCGTTTAATTCAGGTGTTGTCGGTTTCCTCGCTAAAATTTGGATAGAAAAATTTTTATTTAATCTGCCCCCTTAAAATCTTTACTCTTCAGTTTACTCCAGAAATGGGAACTGAGATTCGCTGGTGTTTTGATGGAGCCCCTGAGCAGTCTGTGCTCTGGGCTGTGAAGGAGGCAGCAGACCTCTTGTTGGAACTGTACTTGCTCAGAGCATGCAGGCAGTATGTTAATGAGCTGTACCTAATTGCATTGACACTGTTGGCTCTGAAACCCAATGATGACGACATGCTAATGCTCAGGGTTGAGGGGTTTTAATAACCAGTGTCTAGAAACTTAAAGCAGCACGGTGTAAAAATCCGAGATTTCGTGTGGAATGATGGATGAACTGCAAAGAGGGAAAATCTTGGTGCCGCAGGAGGGGTTCTCCCTCCTTGGCTTAAAGAAATGCTTTTGAACATGGACTCTTAAGTTTGGCAAAGAACAAAAAATGGATGAAAACCTTTGGAAAAGTCACTTTGGCTGATGCAGCATCATGCCTTGGAACGGGCACGGTGACATCTCTGGTGCTGGGGACAGTGCAGAGAGGTGACACCGGGAGGATGTGAGCTGAGTTGAGGGGGTTTGGAAACACTCAGTGGCCTTCATTGGTGGGGAGGGTATGAGGGGCAGCTGGAGACAGACAGGAAAGGGCATGGATGGAGGCTCAAGGGAGCGCACACCTGAGCAGCATCTGTTGGGCTACTTAAAGACAGGGTGTAATTACACTTCAAAAAAACACCCTGGCCAGGAGGATAAATGTTGTGGGATCTATCCAGCCTGTGCCTCCTGGTCTCCACAGCAAGCAGCCAGGTCGTTTGCTTTCCTTTCCCCTGGCAGGGCCAACACTCCCCTCCAGAGCTGGGGTTTGCTGTGGTTTTCACCCCATGTCCCACCTGGCCAGTGCCAAACCCCAGTGGATTCTTGGCCAGGGATGTGTGAGGGTTCAGCATTCCCTGTGTACTGAGGCTGGGGCTGTTTGGAGATGGTACAACAAATTTAAATGAGATAACCTTGTAGATCCTCTTGAGATTCCCTGCTGATGGACCTGTGATCATTGTGGGGTCAGTGGCTGCTCTCATCCAGCATTTGCAGATAAAACGCCTTTCCCTTGCCTGGCCAGGTGTGATAGACCTCACTCAGCTCAGAATTCCAGTGGCAAAGGTTCCTCTGTGTGTCCTTCTGTGTGATGGTGTTGGGTACATGGTAGGATTTGCTCTCTTCATGGCTGGACATTTTTCTTCCCTGTCCAGTGCTGGGTGGCTGCTCCTAGTGTAGCAGTTGGCTGCTGCTGAATTCAGGGGATGGGACACTCATTTGCTCAATCCTCTCAAATTTAAAAGGTCAAATAATTTCACAAAGATTTCCTGCAAACCCCAGCTAATTTCCATTTTGCTGCTTATCTCCTTTCCTAAGGAGTTGACCCTGGCATCCGTGCCAACCCTGGCTTTAAATCCATTCATCCCAGCCCTGAGAACTCCAAGCTGATACATCAGCCTAGCAGGAAAGTTAAATTATTTAGAATCTTTCCCTCTGTGGTGTTCCTTGCCTTCAGCTTCTGGTGTTGGGGGAGCAAAACCTTCAGATAGAGCACAAGTGAGAGGAGCAAGTAGTTAATTTGGTTCTAGTGATGTTTTTGATGTTCTTGGATGAATTATTAAAACTGCTGTGAACGCTGAAGCTGGGCAGAGCAGAGGCTCAGGACACTGAGCTCCGAGTGTTGGGTTGCCCAGTCCTCTTCTTTGCACAACCATTGCTTTATTGGCTGCCCCTTCCATTCTCTAACTGAGAATATTCCAAACTAGGAGTATTACTTTCCTGGAATTAAACAGTTTCTCTGAAAGGATTAATCCCTCTTAGGGGCCTCACTGTGTTCAATATTTCAAGGTCCAAGGAACGCTGGGTAATGGTTTGCAAATCGCCAGGTGGGTTATGAGGTTAATTAAGTTTTAGTAGCCCAAACTAGGAAACTGGAATCCTTTGATATGAAAACACATGTTTTCTGTGCAGGATTTTGCACTGCATTTCTCCCTGCTCAGAAAGCTGCAGGGTGTTCTGGCGTGCCAGGATGGTCCCTCTGCTCCGGGGTCCCCAGGTGCCTTTGCCAGGAGCTTTGCAGGAGAAGAGTGTTCAGTGTGCAGAGATCATGCAGCTACAGAGCAGGGCAGTGTCCTAAAAGAGCCCTTTAATTACTGAGGAAGATGCTCAGCCTGTAGCAGATAGCAACTCAGAGGAGGGTTAAGAACAGTCTGACAAGGAGTGCGTCCTGTCACTGCAGCAGGGACCTGTGAGAGCTGGTGTGTGCAGGCACAGGGTGCTTGGGGCTGGTCTTCTCTGGAGAACCAGGGTTCAAAGAGCCTTGTTTGCCTCAGGTGTGAGACAGGGTTGTGAGAGACACAAACTGGAGGCTTGCTGGTGCTCTGGTGGCCTGTACTGCAGCTGGGTCTGGTTTCAGGAATTTTTGATTCCCTGGGTATTTTCAGCTGGCTCCTGTGTTAATCTCTGCCCCACAGTCACAAGAGCCTTTACCCTCAGGTAGGGAAATGATTCATGAGCACGCAGTGTGTAAAGGGAGTTTGGAAAGTGCTCTGTAAATATATTTGGCTTCTTAATTAGATGTTAATATAGGAAGGCAGAAACATGTGTTGTTTCCAAAAATAATAATTCCGTTATTTTCAGAACTCCAGGAACTGGGGATTAGGGGATTAACTGTGCTCCAGCCACGTGCCAGCCACTTCACTGGACAGGCTGCAGCTGGAGTGGGCAGCAGGGAGGGGGTGAGGGTCCTGCTTCTCTCAGGGTTTGCAGACCAACAGCTGAGAGGGGCTTAGAGGACCCACAGCTCCTGTAGGTGACAGTGGGAGCCTGAGTGTCTCACAGGCTGTGCTGTGGAAGGGAAAGGTGCTCTGGAGCCTCTTCTCTGCTCCTGGGAATTCCAGCTCTGCATCTGGGACAAAGTTGATCTTGATCAAGCGTTGGCTTCACTCAGGGGTGGGTATCACTGGCACAAGTCAGCAGGATTACTGGGACGTGGATGTGACGTGACGTCGGAGCGCCCTCGTCCTCGTACGTGTTCCTGGGAAGGGACCAAGGTCTACACAGGTCTTGGATTGTGTAATCTTCTGCCTTGGTTGAAAGAAGAAAGGGATGATAAAAGATGGATTTAGGTAGCTTAGCTTTCCAAAACACTGGAGTTCTCTTCCCATGTCTGCATGTTGAGCCACATCTCTGTGTCTGCAGAAATTCTTCTACTCCCTTCAGGTTGCCTACAGTAGCCACACCATGTTTATGGACAAGGCAGGGAAGAGGCTTTCCCTGTTATTCCCTTATGCAAGCTTCCCTCTGCCACTCTTGAGCACAAACCCCACTGTCCCAAGACAGCAGCATCTTCCCCTCACTCTCTGCATTTGCCACCAAGTGACCTTCATGACATCACTGCCACAGGGCAGTCGGACTGGGACACTCAGCTGCTGCTTTTCATATGGAGCTGGAATTGGGCAGCAGCCTGTGCAGGCAGCTGAGATTAGGAGCAGCTCAAGTGGAGATAGTGCTTCCAATCCTCCTCCTCTGCTCTGCAGCCCGCTGGGATTCCTTCATCAGAGGGGAAAGTTCATTTGTGTGGTGAGTGAACGCAACCCAGGCGAAGCTGCTGGCAGTGGCTGTGCTGTCCTTGACTTAGCAAAAATACAGCTCTGCAAGTAGGATAAAACCCTCAGCAGCATTGCCTGCCAAATGTGAACAGCTCCAGTGAACCAGGAATGCCCACCCCACCACCCAGGAGGAGCAGCACTGCTGCCTCCCACGTGGAGGAACGCGGCCCCGTAGCGTGCGCCGAGTTCCAGGAGCCTCATTGCCTCATCTCTCAGCAGAGGAGGGGAATGAAAGGTCAGATCACAAAACTGCAGCAGTGAGTGAGAAGTGTCATCCAGAAAAGTGCACAATAAATGGACTTAATTGTCCTTGGCGGGCAATGAGCCGGGGAGCTGGGAGAGCAGGAAAAATGTCACAGGAATATGGGCCAAGAGGGATTCTGCTGCTCCTGGAGCTTGGCCCCATCATGTCTGCTGTGCTCACCAGTGTATCTGCCACAAATGCCCCCTTTGGGAAGTGCACAGGAAATGGATTTTGGGATGCCCAGTGCCCTGGTCCCTGCAGCAAGCAGGGATTAACCCAGGGAAACAGCAGGCTGGACTTTGCCCGTCTGGAGAAGGCAAGGACGTGGCCACTGTAATGAGAAGGAATTGCAGTAATTGCTGGTGGAATTCCTCCACAGATGTGGGGAAGGAAATGCCATTACCTGTTCCCTCACACGGTGTTTTGTGATCCCACAGATCCCATAAATGTATCTGAGATGCTTGCAAAAGCTTTCCCCTTCCCCTGGAGTGCAGGATCTTGCTGCTGCCCCGACAGCTTCCTCTGGGCTGACATCTGAGAAGGGCAAACCCCGCGTGCTCTGGCAGTTGTACCAGTGTTCTGGAGTTGAACTTTTTATTCAGTTCAAAGATATTTTGATTCACAAATGAGCAGGTAAAAGAGAACATAAAGCATTTTTTATGGCTTTTTTTTTTTTTTTTTTATTGTTCAAGCCTGGATTCCCATGGAGTGTGTGGAAAGCAGCTAATGCTGATTCAATGAGACAGCGTCAAAAAGGGAAATCTGTTCTCTGTGTGTAGTGCCCTGGGCTTCTCTGGGGGATTTTATTTATTTTTTTATAATTGGGGAGAAGTGGTAGAAAAACGATGGTGCTGGAAGAATGGGGTGTCTGCAAATAATTTAGAGTACTGACATTAATTTGATTAAATGCAATTCAGGGCCATGTTAGATTAGCCTGCAGTGTTGTTCGCTAATGGAACAGCCTTTCCTTCCCCTTCTCCTCTCTGTGTGTGCAGGCAAAAACAGGATAAGTGTGGAGTTGAGGCCTTGGCTCAGGTTGGCTCACCTTGGCTGGGGATGTGATCTGAGCTCAGCACCTCTCGTGCCTTCCTAGGCTGAGAACAGCCCTGATCCGCATCTGACTGGATGCACACAAAGCCAGGTCTCCTTTGCTCTTCAGATCCTGGGATTTGGGTTGACATCTGCACAATCCTCATTCTCACCTGGTACCTGCCCTGCTGGAGCACTGGCATCTCCTGTGTCCTCAGTTGCTCAGCTCTGCCTGATCCAGTTCTGAATGGCCCAGCTTGGCGCGCAGCTGCTGGTCCCCTGGGCAGCAGCCAGGCTTTGGACATGCTCTGGGAATGTGTCTGCCCCAGAGCTTTTTTCTATTTTCATACAGAACTTGTCATTTTATAGTAGCCATTCGGGGAAAACTGCCCTGACACATTCTGGTAGGGGTTTGCACCCAGGAATGATCTGTGAGGAGCAGGGGCTCACCAGAGACTCCTGACAGGGTTTTACTGCATCTGCTCTTGTTGAAATACAGCAAGAATGTGGCCTGACCACAGCTGGTGCAGGGATTTTCGTGCAGACTCAGGTGAGCCCTCTGTAGCTCATGCCTGGGCTGTGTCAGGCTGGAACTGGAGCAAGCTGTCCTCAGCTGGGCAGAAGCTCTGAGTGACTGTTTCTGGATTTGGTCACTGCTGCCAGCCCCCAGGAACACGTGCCAGTGTCCCCAGACTGACTGTGCAGCACTGAATGAGTGCCTAAGAGTGGAGCTGGACCCTGGGGTAAGGGTCTCTGCCAAGCCCCTGAGTGGGAATTGCTTCATTCAATTAAATGAATTTTGTTTGACATCTCCCCAGTGGCTTCTGGCTGGTCTTTGGGAGGTTCCCAAGGAGTGTGCTTTGTCCACCATGGTGGGGGTGTTTGGGTTGTCTCTGGAAGGGAATGGTGAGAGCAGAGGCATGCAGGGATGTGGGGTTGAAGGAAGTTTGAGGATCTAGAGAAATGCAGCAGAGCTGTGCCAAAGTTCCCCAGATAATAGGAATGGACTCCACGGGGAGCAGAGAGGTTGGAGTGGATTTTGAGGAGCAAAGTGGGTGGACCAGAACTGGCAATTTAGAGGATGCTTATATTTGATTCATTAGTAGCTCCAGGCCCCATAAACATTAAAAAAAGCCATTAAAGTTGCAATTAATTTTTTTTTTCTCTCAATAAAATTGCCTGAACTTGACAACCATGACCGATTCCCTCCATTGCCATTGTCACGCTGCCAGTCTGCATGGGGAAGAAAATTAAACAAAAACGAAGTGGCTGTGTGCTAATCTCAGATTTATTGTAGGGTTTTGTGTATGAGCCCCTGTTGATGCTCTGTGAAGAGCTGAGGCTTCGTCATCGTGCCCATGGCCAAACAAACTTGCTTTCCACTCAAGTACCCCCAGACTGCATTAGGGAAAGGCACCAAACTCCACAGATCATAAGGCCAATTGCAAACACACATTTATATGACCAAATGGAGTCCCCCTGCTCTGAGATCTGGGTGTGCAGGGCCCAGCTGTGAGCTGGACACATCTCCATCTCTCCCGCATCCAGGCTGCCAAAAGCAGAACAACAGCAGTGACAGCAGAGTCTTCGACAAGATGCAAATTGTCTCGAACGCGCCGAGGGGAAAAAAGGAAAAGAGCTTTGTGTGCGCTTTGTATGCACAGAGAGCCTTCAGCTGTCTCTCTGCTTGGGATGTCTGCAGGAGCCTTGGGAGTCTGGGGACGCCGTGTTTGGGTTTTGCATCTGTTGCTTTTGATAGCAGACACGTCCCGGTGCCCGTGGTGCCCGTGCGGGGAGCGCTCACAGCGGCCGCGGCGTCGGGGTCCATCCGCTGCCGGCCCGGCCACGCGTCCTGCACGGAACACTCGGTGCCTCGGGCCCTTCCTGAGCTGGAACGAGAGCATGGACAGACGCCAGGCTCTGGGGAGGAAGCAGCATCTGAAAATTGGGTAGTTAAGTGCCTGCAGAGTGTCCTGCTGGAGGAAGAATCTGGCAGATTTCAGCAGCGCTGCCTTTGGCTCAGTCACTTCGGGGTCACCTCGGTAGCAGGAGGGGACGCTGCCTTCTGCCAGGTAACCTCTGACTGTTTTGTTTTTTTTTTTTTCCCTTTAATGAGAAACCTGGAGCCTCAGGGGCTGTTTAACTACAGTGCAGGCAGTGAGGTGTGACCAAAGCAAACCCTTTTTCCAAGAGCTCGTGTCACTGCAGGCGGGTCGGCTGCACCAGCATCCCACAGGGCTCCCAGTGAGGACAGGGGTCACTGGCAGATCCCTCCCTCCCTCAGGGCGGTGTGGAGGGCAGAGACAGAGTTTAGGAGTGTCCCTCATGGTGGTGTGTATTTGTGCCTCTCCACAGAAGGAGCTCAGTTTGGCTCAGAGGAAGCTGAAGGTCAGGTTGGGGGATGAAGACCCCTCTGACTGCCTGGCAGGCAGTCTGTGCCAGCTGGGCCCCGGGGTGGGACTCAGCCTACCCAGTTTCAGGTGTCTGACTGGGCTGATGGTTCAGCTCTTTGAGCAACCAAAGTTGCTCTGCCTGGAGCAGAGGAGTTCTGCCCCAGGTAATGCATTTTACCCTCTGTGTCCCTTCCCTGGCTGAGCCCAGGTGGGGACTGGGTCCTGACAGAGCACATGGTGAGATGTTGGGATGAAGGAGCTGTTGGGTGCCTCAAAATGGGGGTGACACTGAGAGCTCTGGCCCAGGCCAGCCCTCAGTGTCCCTTGCTTTGCTCAGACCTATGGAGCTGAGGCACCCAGGAGGAATGTGCAAGGTAAAAGCACTTGTCACAAGGAATAAAATCGGAAACACGTCTTGGGAAAGTCTTTTTGATTCTAATTGGCATCTCTGATGCTGCTGCTGAAGGCTCCTGGAGGACTGGGCTGATGGCAGAGCACATCCTGGAGCCCTGCTCTCCCCACTGAGTCCATCCTCAGAGGACCTGGGGAGGGGCTGGTGGGATCTGGGGCTGCTCTGTGCCCTCAGAGGGGCACTGAGAGGTGGCACCTGGGGATGGAAACCTTTGGGTAAAACAATAAAGCAGCAGTGGCCCATGCAGAGCAGCTCTGCCCCATGGCTCGTGTCTGAGGGTGTGTTGAGTGCAGACAGGTTTAAAGTCTGGCTCCTCTGTGTGGCTGGCAAAGGTTAAAAGATCTTCAGTGTCTTTGTATTTGATTCTCTCTTTTGGTGGCAGATTATTGTTTTCCATGGGAGTTGAAATCCAGATGGGTTTGAAGGACATTTCTCCTGCATTCCAGGGGCTGGAATGATTTGTTCAGAGCTGCTATGCTTTGTCTATCCTTGTTAAGTACCCTGAGAATACAGACTGCCACTGAGGGAATTTAATGTGACACATAAAAATAAGGAGTGCAGGAGAAAGCTGTAGGCTTCACAGTGTTTAACTACCTTGTAACCTTGCTACAGAGCAAGCAGTTTTCTTCAAATTCGAGATGCTAAAGGTGGAAAAACACCTACTGCCCTGCCTTGGGGCTGGCACTGGTGCCCTGTGGGAGAGTGAGGGCCACCAGCTCTGTGCTGCTCATGTGGGATCATGGCCATGCCAAAGGGGATTAGCACCAAAAAGGGCTCAACATTGGAAAGTGAGCCCGAGTGAAAATGTAAATAGGATCAGCAAGCTTGTTTAGTTTTTATACATGAAAATTACACATGGCCATTGTCACAGCTCATTTGGCTGCCGACTGTTCCTGCTGTCCGGGTGGCACGAAGGGAGGGGCTGGCTGTGAGCTCTGCCCTTACCAGCACCTTCCCTGCACTAGCCCAGATTCAGCCCTGGCTCTCTGCAGGGGGATGGAGCCACAGAGCACCAAGATGGGCAGATCAAGGGAGCAGAGCAGGCCCAGGCATTGGGAACTGCAGGTTTCAGGTACCTGGGGTGTGACATGCTGTGGGCACTTCAGTCCCTCCCTGTTCCTCCCCTACACAGGGCAGTAATACTTTGCTTTCCAAATCTATGAGAGAAATCCCATCACTTACTGTGGCCCTCTTTGTCCATTTCAAAAAGCCCTTTGGAAGCCATCTCTCTCTGAGGGAGGAATTCCTGCACACATGCTGCATTCCTGCCAGGTGAGGTGTCTGTCAGGGGAGTTAATCCCCCTTAATCCCTTCCCTCCTCCCCAGAGCCGAGCACACAATCTCCTGCTGTTACAGGAATGCACGTTAAATGTGGCTCTTTGGCTTAAAATTCATGAACAAGAAAGGGAAGGGGATGTTTCCATCTTTCTGGTGGGATGCTGCTGCCTGCCAGCCAGAGGTCACTGCCCTGGCAGCAGCAGTTCCATGTGTTTATCACTGGAGTTTATTCCCAATCCAAGAGAGTTGCTGCTTGTGCACCAAATGGAAAGCCTGGAGCTTTCAGCAACAACCTACCTCTTCTTACTGATTTTGTGCAGTTGGGGGGTGCACAGAACCGTTCATGTGGTGTGGTTCCATCCCCTCACAGCTCCTGGTGTCCCTTGGCATCACTCACAGGCTGTGGGCTGCAGGGCAGATGGGTCTGGCCATGATCTGGTGTCCACAGGGACTCTGGGGCAGTGGCAGTAGCTCCCCCCAGCACAATGGCCCTGACTGGCACAGTCTGTGAACTGGCCTTTGGGAAAACACAGAATGAACCCCCTGCTCCCTATGGACTGCAGAGCCATTTAGTCCTGACTTTTCTGTTGTTTAAACAACTGAGACAAATAAATGCCTTTGTGCCGTGGCTCTCAGCTCAGGCTCTGCTCTCCTGTTCCCTCCCAGCTCTCCAGGAATGAAGTGTGTGGGATCTGACCCACCGAGGGAGGGGGAGGCAGAGGAGCTCTGTCAGGAGGTGGTGAAGGCTCTGCCTCCTGCTACCCACTGCTTATTTGCCACTGCTGTTTGCTAAATAACTACTCTGGGCTGCAGGGCAGCTCTCCCGCGTGGCAGAGAGATCTCTGGGCATCTCTTATCTCTGGTGTTAATTCCCTGTTTCCCTGAACAGTCCTCTGTGGCCGAGGGAAGAGCAGCTCCTGGGTGGTGGAGAGCCATGTGCCACGCTGCTCTGCTGTCACCACACCTGCCATGGAAGTGGCAGTGATGCTGCCTGGCAGGAGCAGAGCAGCTGCTGGCGTGGCCGGGAGCGAGGACACGCTGGGGAAGTGGCTGCTCTGGGGCAGCTCGCTGCATTTAAAGCAGGTAGCACTCAGCAAAGCACACGTGCTGAAATCCCACTGAAGTGGGGCTAGGAGGGGGTAGGAAGCCCTTGCTGCCCTTAATGGAGGGTGCCTGGCAATCTCACCTGCCCTCACCTTCCCTGCGGCCGGCCTTAATTGGGTTTCTCTTATAAAACCAAAATGTGGAGCAGTGAAGCGCTGTCGGCACACACCTGCCTGGACTCTCTGGGGAGCAGAGGGAGGCAGGGCCAGGGAGGGGGTCCAGGCTCGAGCTGAAGCCTTCAGTCACACAGCAGCGTGGCTCTGCCAGGCGTGGGGAGACGTGTCCTGCTGAGCTCTGCCCAGGTAGGAGGGCAGGGAGGCAGGTTGTGACAGAGGCTTTTAAAGGGGGGTAGAGTCCATGTGCTTCTGCTCTGCAGGGGGAAGGGGGCAGAAAATGGGTTTTAACAGCACAATGTGGGGTGACTGGAGCATCACTGGCCCTGCCTGGGGCCAGAGGAGACACTTGACTTTCCCCTGCTGCCAGGGGAGGTTTCCCTGTGGCCAGAACCCAGAGGCCCTGCTCTGCGTGGAGGGGGCTGGGGTTTGCTTTGGGCATTGTTAGGGGATGTTTAAAGCCTCTATGTGTCGAATTTCATGGGAGGTAGCTGTAAGCCATGCCCCGGGGCTAAAGGCTGGAAGGGCTCCCAGAGCAAGGAGGGGAGGGCAGTGCTCAGTGTGCTGCAGCTCTGCTCCTGTCAGCCCTCTCTGTGCCCAAGGTCGGTACATGGGGCAGTGCTCCCAGCCTTGGAAGCCTTCCTTATCCTCCTCCTCCTCCTGCTGCCAGGACGTGCTGGAGGCAGGAGGGTGCCATAACTGTGCTGTCCATTCACACACCTGTGTGGCTCCTGTCGCTGCCATGTCCCTCCCATGTCCCCACAGGGCTGTAATGTCATGGAGGACCAGGACCTTCGGGATATCGGCATCGGTGACCCGCAGCACCGCCGGAAGCTGCTCCAGGCTGCTCGCTCCCTCCCCAAGGTCAGCACCAGCCGAGGATGGGGCATTGCCAAGCGTGGCTCTGAACACAGGGGAAACCAAAGCCAGACCCTGCATCTCCTTCCTGCCGTGGAGGAATCTCTGGGGCTGTGGGAGGGGTTTGGGGAACAACAGGGAGGAGGAAGAGGAGTGTACTGTTCTTCTAGGCTATGTGGGTGGTGGTAGCTCCATGCTGGGACTGTTCCTCCTGCCAGTCTTGATCCCAAGCACATTCTTTGTACAGTGCTTTTGGTACTGGCTAGTGGAGATGGTGATGGCCTGTAAACTGATTTTCATTGACCCCATAGCCCTTGGGATCCCAACTCCTGCGGCTTTTAACACCTTTCTTGTGCTTTCACAGTTGAAACCCCTGGGCTGTGATGGGAATAGCCAGCCATCAGTTCCTGCGTGGCTCGACTCCCTGGGGCTGCAGGATTACATCCAGTCCTTCCTCTCGAGTGGCTACAGCTCTATTGACACTGTGAAAAACCTCTGGGAGCTCGAGATAGTAAACGTGAGTGTCACCCCTCTCCTGCCAGGGCAGCAAGGTCCTGCCCTGTTCCCTGGGGCTGGGACTTGTTGTTACAGGTCTCTCAGAGTAGCTCTGTGCCCGTGGTGACCGTGATCTCTCTGTGCAGGTGCTGAAAGTGAACCTGCTGGGCCATCGGAAGAGGATCATCGCCTCGCTGGCAGACAGACCCTACGAGGAGCCACCAGCCAAGCCACCACGGTTCTCACAGCTGAGAGTGAGTCCCTGCTCGTGGTTCCCTGCCTTGCAGTGAGTGAGGCAGGATATTTCCAGCCCCTGCAGATCAGCCTCTAGATGTTCAGAGGGAAGGTCATGAGAAAGGTCAGGCTGCCCCTTGGGATCGGGTGCCTGTGCTGAAGGGGTGCAGGGTGCCACTCCCACCTCTGCCCTGCACAGAAGGGAGCTCTGAGCCCACTTTCTTGCCCTTGTTTCCTGGTCAGAGATGTGGGAGCTTTCAGCAGGCAGGAGTGACCCAGCCCAGCTGGAGAGGGGCTGCAGCTGGGACTTGGTGTTTGATTGCACCCTTGGGATCCAGAGCCCTCTCCCTGGCCCGGCTGGGCTGCTGAGAGCTCCTGCTCTCACTGCCAAGTAACACTCGACAACATGTGTGGATGTTGATTTTTGCTGCAGGAGTGGCAGCATTTGGATGTCAGGCCCTTGTTATGGGGCTTGGCTGGGAGGGAAACATCACATTCCCCATTCTTCCTGAAAAGTGGCTTTTGAGAGCTGAGTTTGGCAAAAGCTGCTGGGCTGCTGAGCGACCCTGTGAGCTCAGGAATGGGGTAGCATGTCATGCTGCCTCCTCCCAGAGATTGCTAATCAGCTTCCTGGAGCAGGAATTGGAGTGATTAGAGTTTACCCATCCTAAACATCTGGTCCTTGCCCTGCTGCAGAGCTCTGCCCTCTTGGATTCCCAAGGCTTTTGAACCCAAACAACCTTGGCTAAAGCGAGTTGGGCTGCTGTGCCCTGCTTGCTGGCACGGGATTTTTTTAGGAACTGGGTTCAAGTGTGAGAACAGAGAGGGTTCACACTGGTGCTGCACTGGAAGGGCGCCCAGTACAGACCCACTGCTCAGCCCCCTGTGCCAGGCAGCAGGAGCATGGGAGGGACCAACAGCCAAGGGTCTGCCCCGTGAGCCTGGCGAGGCTGAGACGGGGAGAGCCTCCTTTGGTTCGGCTCAGCTGATTGAGATGCTGCCCGGGGAGGCTGGGTGGGGGAATGGGCCATTTGCAGCATTTCCTGGCGCTGCAGCTGGTGAGCTCCAGCGCTGGCTGCGGCGCGGGGGGCGGGCGGACGTCAATGGCAAATCAAGCGAGTGGGTTGAATGGGACTAATGCGGCCGCAGCTGTGCCGAGGCTCTGGCCGTGCCTGCGGGCCCTGGGCGCGCTCTGGCGGCGGCTCCCGGGGCTCCTCTGCTGGGCTGGCTGATCATCATCACCCTCGGGTGCTTAGCTTAGTGCTTTAGGGGAGCCCACCCCTCTGGAATCACCTTGCCCCCAGCCCGGCGTGTCCCCTGCCCTCCTGGGGTGAGCTCACAGAGGCAGAGGCATGCTGGGCACAAAGGGCTGAGTGCATGGCTGAAACCATCCTGGAGCAAACCAGGGGAGGTCTCATGCAGAATGTAAAGGGTGGGATTGGCACTGAGGCAGGAGCCCCCAGAGCAGGAGCTGACCTCATTAGTCCACTCAGTGCACCCTGTGTGGGGAGATGTAGAGGGCATTGGGGGGCACAGCACAGCCCAAGATCACTGGGACCCTCTGTGGTGTCTGCTCCTTGCAGTGCCAGGACTTGATGTCCCAGACGTCGTCGCCCCTGAGTCAGAACGACTCCTGCACAGGCAGATCTGCCGATCTCCTGCTGCCCTCCGGGGACACTGCCAAGAGGCAACACGATCGTGCCACTGAGGTTGCTCCCTACTCCAGAGCTGAGCGCTACAAGGCACAGGTTAGTGGGTGCTTTTCTGTGTCCTGGGGGCCCTCTGCACAGGCTCCCCCGTCTCTGGAGCCAGGGAGAAGGGAGGATGATGCAGGGAGGGAGCTGGTCAGGCTCAGCTTCCCTCAGACATTAGAGCCAGCAGCTCCTTTATGCCTCAGTTTCACCTCATAAATGGATGGCTCACACTTCCATCAGCACGAGCACCTTAACCCCATATGCTGCCTCCACCCAGCTCCTGGGGGACTTGGCCATTGCCAGCCTCAATCCCCTCAGCTTAAAGACTCCCCCTGAGAGGTGCTCCAAACCAGGCTGAACCCCTTGTGGCTTCACATCCACGTTTCTTCCCATGCAGGAGGACCGTCGGGAGTCCAAGCTAACCCTGCGCCCCCCCAGCCTGGCAGCTCCATATGCCCCTGTTCAAAACTGGCAGCACCAGCCCGAGAAGCTCATCTTTGAGTCCTGTGGGTACGAGGCCAACGTAAGTGGCTTTTGGTTTGGGGAGGGTGGCAAGGATGGGGAGGCTCTGGGGGCAGGCTGTTGAGTGTGGGGTCTCAGGGCAGTGTCATTGCCTTGGGATTGGCAGGATTTAACTAACATCCCTCCCTCCTTCACACAGTACTTGGGCTCCATGTTGATCAAAGACCTCCGAGGGACAGAGTCTACACAGGACGCCTGTGCCAAGATGAGGGTATGGATACCTGGGGCTGGGGTCTTCACTTGCAGCCTGTGCTGGATGATGTGGGTTGGGGAGGGGGGAACTTGGTGGTTCCCCAAACCCTGTAGGGGCCCAGACCACCAAACAGGCAGTGCCAATGTCTCTGGTGAACTGCTCCTTCCCAGCATTGTTCCCAGTACCCAAAGCTCTGTGCACTGGGCGTGCGGGTGTTTTCACTGGGGAAGTGGTGGCTGGGTTCTCTTGAAGTCCCTGTCTCTTCCCCTCTGCTTCCACCAGGAGCTAACTTTCCTCCTCCTGGTCCCAGATCCCCAAAGCTTCCTGTACAGGCCTGGGGGTCTCTGGGGTGGGCTGAGGCAGGGGTGAAGAGGGAGCATCCATTCACAGTTGGTCACTTGAATATTCTCTTTTCCAAAGAAATCCACGGAGCACATGAAGAAGATCCCAACCATAATCCTGTCCATCACCTACAAAGGGGTGAAGTTCATCGATGCCTCCAACAAGGTGAGCTGCAGATGCCTCAAAGTCAATGTCTGGAGAGACACAGCCTGCAATCCCACTTGCCTGGGGACTGCAGGTCACTTTTTGTGGCTCCAGAAGCCACAGCTGGTCCTGGGGAGCTCCTGGGGCTGGGGGAGAATACCAAGGTGGTGATGATCACCTGAGTGCCAAAGGCTGGGCAGACTGGCTCCTTGTCGACCATGTTGCCATTTATTCCTGCCATGGGAGGGAGCTGGGACTGGCCTGGCTGGGATACTCCCCTTTCCTGTCCCCAGGACACCCTCCACAGCCACTGTTTGCCGGGTGTATTTGCCATCCCCAGAAGGGTGACGGGTGCTTGTGGTTGACCCCGGCAGAATGTCATTGCTGAGCACGAGATCCGGAACATCTCCTGTGCTGCTCAGGACCCTGAGGATCTCTGCACATTTGCCTACATCACCAAGGACCTGCAGACCAGCCATCACTACTGCCATGTCTTCAGCACTGTGGATGTGGTGAGTGCATTGTCACGTCACATCTCCCAGTCCTTCACAGCCCATTTGTTTCATCCCTCAGCTGTATTGGCTAGTCACAGAGTGCTCCTTTCCAGGGTTCTTTCACCCATTTTTATCATAAAGTAGTCTTGGCTCCTAATGCCTCTGTGGACAAAGAGAATATTTGGACCTCTGTGGACAAAGAGAATATTTGTGTCTGGCTTTGTTACTGCCGTCTCCAGCACTGAATAAAGCAGGGCAGGAGCTTTCCCTCCTGGGGAATGTGCCGTGCACAAACCCCTAACATGCTCTCAATTATGTTGAGCATAATGGGCTGATTTAACAACCTTTTAACTCAGAGAGGTTAGAAGTGTGATTTGCTTTTATACTTGGGCAGAATCAAAATTGCACAAGACTTTTGGGCTATTTTCCTTTATGCTGCTGAGCTGCACTGCTGGTAGGGCTTTACAGGTGGGCAGGGGGCCCTGGGAGAGGCAGTGTTGTCCCGGCTCCCCCACATCAGGAGCTCAGTGGCTTTGCCAGGGGCACAGCAGGATGTGACCTGCTGACAGGAAGGCACCAGCTCTGCCAAGATCTGTGACCCCAGAGCAGCTTCTGAGCACAAGGGAGACTGTGCACAGGGTGATCTGACAGCTTTGTGTTCTCTGTGTTCTCTCAAAGAACCTGACATACGAGATCATCCTCACGTTGGGGCAGGCATTCGAGGTCGCCTACCAGCTCGCCCTGCAAGCCCAAAGAGCAAAGTCTCTGGGTGCTGGAGCAGGAGAAATGATTGAAACAAAATCTTCCAAACCGGTGCCTAAACCACGAGCAGGCATGAGGAAATCCGCGGTACGTGGGTGCAGGAGCGACCTGCTGGGCTCAGCTGGGGGTTCTTGTGGGCACCACGCACCCTACACCTCCCCTGGGTGGTGGGGGGAGCCCAGATATGGTCCAGGTGCCTGTCCTGCTGCTGGCACTGCAGGTCTGTGCCTGTGTTGATTCTGCTGTGGGGCTGGGGCTTCTCCTGGTTAACAGGAGGGCAGGCAGAGGTGGAAATAGCCCAGGTGGGATGGGGCTTTAGTACCTTGCTGGGTCCAGCGCATGCAAACCCCGCAGAGCTGCAGTGAGATACATAGGTGAGCTGCAGTATGGGATTCCCCATAGCCAAAACCAGCCAAGACTGGAGCTGCTGAGGAGCAGGGACTGCTGCACTGCTGCCTTCCTTTAATGTCTCCTTTTGTCTGTGTTCTGCTTGCTCCCCCCGCTCAGGTGCCGCTCCCTCCCGACACCCGCTGTTGTTACTGTCACACCTGTACAACACACCGCCCCTCCTACCTGCCGCTGCAGTCTGTTAGTCCTGGAGCGAAGGTCTTTACCCTTCTTCCTGCCATCCTCCCTTCCCAACCGACCCGGGCTGCCTCCCCACTCCCTGTATCTCCTGCTGTGCCCCCCGTGTCCTGCCCCGCTGTTGTTCCTTCCCCTTGCTGGTTCTGGCCCACGCCGGGGGTTCGGATGAACCCCGGGGATCTGCTGATGCAGTGTGGCAGCTCTCAGCTAACCCCGCTGCTCCTGCTGGGGTGGGAGCTTCCCCGTGGCACCCTGATTTAGCAGGACAAGAGGAAAGAGCCGTGCTTGGTCAGGAGGGTAAATCACATGGGAGTTCACCTGCCAGGAGCTGTCTCCCTCTGTCCCATTTCTGTAGAGCTCCGTTTTTCATGCTTGTTTGAGACGAGCGAAGCTGTCACTGATGGTGACAGGGACTCACAGCCTAATGCAAGGAGTCATCTCGGGGTGCTGGGTTGAGACTGACGTGGCCAGACACATTTTAGCTGTGAAGGACTCAATTGCCTCCCCAGCAAGAGCTGCTCCCTTGCACACGTGCACGTTTTTGGGACAGGCAATAGACAGGCAGGCGCTTCGTGCTTTGAGTCCCTGCTCGTTCTGCCCCAGAAGCACTGGTGTCCTAAGATGCCCTTTCTCTCCTCATTTTCTAGCTGGATCCCCCTGAAGTGGACCAAGACTCCCAGTCTCATGCCAGTGTCTCCTGGGTCGTGGACCCCAAGCAGGACTCCAAGCGGACCCTCAGCACTAAGTATGAGACCACTATCTTCTAAAGCAAGCGCCCGCGCCCGCCCCGTCTAACCGTGCCTTTGCGATCTGATCTGTCTGCTCTTCTAAACTCCCTCTTCCTCCAGCTGCTCGCCCTGAGCCCGCCTAGGCACCTCGTCCAAGGCAGCAGCACTTAGGAGACTGTAGACTTAAACGGCTTTTGTACCTGATCGCTGCTGAACACTGTGAATCTCCTTACTCGGAAACAAGGGTAACGCGCTGTAGCTGCCCACGAGGCGGGAGGAGCAGAGAGGGCAGGCTGGCAGTCGGAGATGTGGATCCAAGAGAGCTGCCCACCGTTTTCACGTCT
Source organism: Rhadina sibilatrix (assembly GCA_013400275.1). Classification (NCBI taxonomy): domain Eukaryota; kingdom Metazoa; phylum Chordata; class Aves; order Passeriformes; family Phylloscopidae; genus Rhadina; species Rhadina sibilatrix. The sequence goes on from VWYO01011582.1 coordinate 104,439, forward strand.
TCCCCCCTCGCTCTGGCACTGTGAATCCCTGGGGCAATGTGATAACTCCCCAGGCCTTTTTTTTTTTTTCTATCTCACCTTGTCCTTGGACAGATGGAGACCTCTTGTCTCTACGGTGCACACACTCCTTCCTCCTAGATCCTCCTCTTCCTGACTGAGCCACGGCTGGGTACTGTTCAGTGAACTCACCTGTCCTTCCCTGCCGGTCGAACCGACACTAACCACTGTGATGCTCTCTGCAAATAACACACGGGCACTTCCATTCCCTCACGGCCACCCTTGCCCACAGTCTCCCTCCTCAAAGCCCAGAGCAGAACTTGCTCTGGGTGGTGGGAGAGCCTTGGTTTGGGCCGGGTGTGTTCGTTCCCACTGTGAGCTCTGTCCCCTCAGAGAAGGGGTGGGGGTTGGTTGCATGCATTTCAGTCCCTTGTAGGTTTTTCTTCCCCTCATAGTCCTTGTGTTTACACTCACCAGACTTCTCACGAGCGCTGGGTGTAGTTCTCACGTGGCAGCCTGTGGTTAAGCTTCCAAAGGCACATGTTGTTGTTAGCCCAGGGCTGGGGAGGTGACTTGTCAGCTGGACACCATAAGCAGCATCAGCAGGGAGAGGTCAGGGAGCAGCCCTGGGTTATTTGCCCCTGGTGTTAGGGTCCAGCAGCAGCTTGTCTTGAGTTCTGCTGTGGCTTTGGAGCTGCGGTCTCAGAGCTTCCGTTTCCCCTCACCTGTGGTGAAATCTGATGTTTCAAAGTCCTTATTTAGCTCTTTCTCAGGAATGAGTTTGATCTCCCAAGTCATTTGCGACTTAATGGCAAACTGACCTCAGACTGAGGGCTCAGCTAGTGGGAACCCAGTGAGAGGACTAAAAGTAAAAGTGTTGTCTTAAAGCAAAAACAAACAGAGGAAAGCTCGGTCTAGTACATATATTTCATATGCCACAGAGCCCCCTGACACAGAATAAGCACTGCCCAGGGCCTGAGGTGCTCCAGGTGGTTGGCTTTGGGTTCCATCAGCATTTTTCCAAGCTATAAGAGTGCCCTGAAGGTTCCTGTGTCCCTCTAAGAGAAACTCAGGCCCTGGTGTGGGTGGCAGAGCAGTTTCTACATGCAGGTGTTCACCACATAGCTGCCACACATCCGCCCAGTGTCAGAGGGTCTGAGCTCTTCACCTCCCCCTGCTCTCAGCTGGGAAGGGCAGGTCCCTCCGTGCCCCCTAAATCCGGGTCACCAGAGCATGTGCCTTTCTAAGAGTGACCAAACCCAGCGGGGATCATAGGCAGCCCTTCCCAAACCGCTGCTGCCGCTCTGTGTCCGTAGCCCTGATGGGTTTTGTGTCCCATCTCCGGGCCATTTGCCTCGCCTTTCCCAGCACGTGGGGTTTTTTTGTGTGCCTCGGCAATTCATTCCATTATCTCCCTTTCTGTTTGCCTCTGCGAAGCTGAGCTCCGGGCAGCCGTCTCCTACCACGGGATGTAGTAGCGGGGCAGAGACCTGGGACGCAGTGGCCTCCTGACATGAAGATCATCTCCCTCTGGCACGGGTGGCTGCCTCGGAGTGGGTGCGTGGCTGCTCGGTGAGGGGCTCCCAGAGCAGAGGGGGGGACCCAGCCTGCGCCGAGGAAAGCTGCTCTCTCCATTCCTAGCGAAGGAAAACTCGAGACTTCGGAGGCCGAGAGCGATGTCGCCTTTTCTAGTTTGAGACAAAAACATCTTTCCGACCCCGTTTCTTTCCTAACGAAGTGACACAGAGCAAACCCGGTTCACGGTTTCAATGTAGCGCTGCAGCTTTTTGGTGAGGAAAAGAAAAGAAAAAAAAAAAAAAAACAAAACAAAACGGATTTTTCTTTACTGAGAACCCCGCAGTCCGGCGAGGAGCACGATAGAAAGTCTTAGCAGGGGCGTGGTGTGCGCATTTCTGACGGTACTTACTCTGCTTCAGCTCTGGGTGAGCAGGAGAGAACGCCAAATTCTTGGAGATCACTTCCTCCCGTGTGAGAACCTGGTGGGGTAAGTCTGCATCCCAGTTCTCCAAGCCACTCCACGCTTTCGTAGCAAATGGAAGTAACTTGAGGAAAAGAATCTGCGAAGGATCTTTCACCCCAGAGCAGCTGTGGCCAATACCCCCGATGGTACAAAGCTTCCTTATCCCCCAAACTGTCCTGTTGCAATACTTGACATTTCCATGGCAAGGACCCCGTTTCTTCCCATCTCCGCACTGAATTCCCGGGGACGACTCCCTGCTCGAGCCTCTGTGCACCTGTCTTGTTTTTAAATGCAGTTGTGCCCTGAAGGGTTGGGGTTTTTTTTAAGTATATTCAATTGTGATTTAGCACTTTTTTGATACTAGCTCATTATTTAATTAGTGCAACCGTTTCAGAAGATGAACAAATAAGGAGTTAAATTTTGGGCATTACACTGAAACAGTCCATCCCCAAGGACAAACCACATCAGCCTGAGGGTGGCTCGGCCCCAGCCCAGCCCAGTGTCCCCAAAGACACCACCTCAGAGGTGCTGTGTGCTTGCTTTTATTCCGAATTACAGAGTGTTTCACAGTGCTTTGGGCTGTGACTGATGTGTTTTCAGACTGTTCCCCTCTGGGGAGAATGTTAAAATGGCTGTGATTTGAATTCTTCAGATGCAAAATGTAGCGCGGCGCGTCCGTGGTGATCTCGTCAGGCCCTGGCAGGGCTGTGGGACCTGCTGGCGCACGGGAATGCTGTGCCCAAGTAATTCCTGTTTAACTCCAGTTGCTGCTGTATGTCAGGATTTCCTTTAGTCTCTCTCACCAGTGAGGGCTGGGAGGGAAGTGAACCATAATCCCAAGGGCACAGACCTGTAAAGGATTGGGAAGGGGGAGTGGAGATTTTGGGTTAAGTCAATGAATTTAGGAAACCTAACATTCCTTGTTATGCACATGTTGCAATTCATACTGGTGTAAGTGTAAATATTTGGTGTGTTGGCAACAAGTCTTTGGTGAGATTGCAAATTGAACCTCTGCTTGGGAGGAGGGACGCCTTTCCTTTCTGACACGTGAGCTTTTTTGGAGGTTGGCTTGGAGGTGACGTGGTGATGAAGACTCCAATCTTCAGGCACTGGGCTCGGTGACCCTGGTGGTCCATTCCAGCCCCACGTGTAAACCTGTGGTTGTCTTTAGTGATCCATTCTTTAGCCAGATACTCCCTTTCTCACCTCACAGACAGAGCAGTTGTTTTTTTGGCAGTTCAGTGTGGTGAGGTCTCTCAAGGGACTCGATGCTGGAGACTGACCCTGGGCTGTGCCAGTCTCCCAGCCACCCTCAGCCACCCACTGTGCAGTATTCGGGCTCTTCCTCCCTGCAGGGTTTTGTGCTAATCTGGAGGAAAGCGCCCCAAATTTCTGGTGCTGAACATGACATTGCATCCAACTGCATCTGCTGTATTACCTGCCCGGGAAGAGTTGGGGCTGCCCTGGGCCTTGTTCCTCTCTTTAAAGACAAGATTGTGTTTCACCATCTGGTTTGTGGGCTGAGCCCTCACTCACGGCCGGCAAACAGAGTTGCCGAGTTTTATCTTTCTTTTTATAGGAGGGGATGATTATTTTTTTTTATATTTTTTTTTTCAAATTGAAGATGCTTTATCCTTTTTTCTTTTTTTTTTTTAATTTTGTGTTTACAAAGAGAAAAAGAATAAAACAGCGCTAATCTTAGCTGATTTTAAACTTGCTTCGGGATCATTCTTTTTAGAAGAAATTATGCAACTTTTTTTGGGGTATACACCTGTCCCCCCTCCCAGGGAGAAGATGCAGCACCTTCCAGGCTGTACCTGCAGTGAAGTCTGTACCTTCAGGAGGCTGCTGAGACACAGAGAAGATGCCAAAAAGCCCCGAACACGTCCTATTCTGTGTGCAGCTGAGGTGGAGCCAACGCTTTAATGCTCCTTCCACCCACCTCAGAAGTTTCCAGCAGCAGCAGCAGCAGCATTTCCCCAGCTCTGCTCAGATCCGTGTTTTGGAGCCAGCACAGCTCTCACAATGCTGTTGTGTTGCAAAGGTCTCCCTTTTAGATAACACATTGGTATTACCTTATTTTTTTATTTTTATTTTTTTTTCCCAGAAGAAAAGTACCTGTGCTGTTCTCGTTAAGTCGACCCAGCTCAGACATTTTTCTTACCCACAGAAGAATAACCTGGGATTCCCTGACAGGGCAGAGACAGTCGAGTTCAGTTTGCAATGTGGACATTTTTGCTAATTGTGATGTATGGCAGTGGGGCTGATTTGTAATACAAATGTTATTTAATCTGTCTGTATTTTGATACTTGAATTTCCTTTTATTTCCTGTATATACAATTGTTAATCTGTTCAAATTTGTCTGAATTTTAAACATCATGTGGTACCAAACATAACCAATCTGTGCAACAACATAGACTGACCTCACTACAACAAGGCGAGATTGTAAATATTCCTGGGCTTCCAGCAGTCGTTTTGTTGTTTTCATAATTGTACAACTTAGAACAGACAGAATTAATAAACAACCTTAGACACACGTGTGTGCTGTTGTGTGTGGCCCCAGTGTTGTGCCCAAGTCCTCCTGAGGGTCTGTGTCAAAGCAGGGCAGTTCTCATCCTGCAGGCACTGGCTGGGAGGGGTTTGGTTGAAGCTGCTCTTTCTGCAATCAGTCATAATGACCCAAACGTTGAATATTATTATTTTGAGAGTAATATATGCATAAAATCACATTCAAATGTTGTGTTAAAGACAGCCCAAGGGTCTGCAGCCATTGTGGGCGTGTTCTACACGTGATGGAGGGTTAGAAAAGCTCATTTTTACCCCTACTAATGTACATCTGCAAGGACTGTGTCCCTGGGGGCTGTCGTGTGGTGGGGATAGCCACTGAAATCCCTTTTTGCAGCACGGCAGCGAGTCCATCCTGTGACACCAGTGCCCATTTGGGCAGGCACAGTTCAGAACATTTACCCAGCAAGGACCTGGGGCTTGCCAGGAACTAGGACATTTCAGTATGTAAAATCAGAGCAAGAAATCCAGACATTTAAATACAGGTTAAAGTTCAGATTTTTGTGTCAAGTAAAATCTGACTGATGTGAAATGCTAAATACACCAGGGATTGCTAAATTTATACCGTATGTTCCATTTCTAATAACGAGGCAAGTCAGGTTTTCAGGCTGACATGAAATACACTGAGCTGGTTTAATGGTTTGAAACACCATGAGGTTTTATCCCTCACAGCACAGCCCTGGCTGGGACTGACACCTCAGCAGAGGTTACAGGCCCTGGGCAGAATGAACACTGAGTTTAAAAGGCCTGATCTGCACTGCAGTTCAATGAGTTCCACAGCCCCTTGCCTTCTCCACCAAATAATGACGGGTTTTTGAGGGGGAAAAAGACCACTAGTTTTTCTAGTTGAGAGGTTTATTCAGATCCTGATGTGCCAAGGGTCACCTCCTGCTGGCCTCGGTGGAGTTGTCGGATGGATTTTTACAAGCCGAGGCAAGATCTGAGAAACTGGAGGAGAATGGATTCCACCCCTGCCTGCTGCGTGGAGAATGTGATCAGAAATAATCCAGCTTGCAGCTGGGAGAAGCACCTTCCTGAGAATTCCCAACCTGCACCCAACTTCCAGCAGCTCCTGAATGGAACCAAGGCCCTTTGGGAAATCTTTTTTGAGAATATTGTCCATCGAGGAAAATTAAAAGACTGAGGATGGAATGAATCCACTTCCCTGTAGGGAGGAAAAGTATGAAAACAAAACAAAAAAAAATTGGTCAGAAAAATCAACAGAAATTTCCTGTGAGAGAAGCTTCCTCAGGCAGCCAGGAGCAGATTAGGGACAGCCCTATTACAGGAGGATGCTGTAGGAATCAGGAACTGGTTCTGGAGGGATGCAGATAAACCAACATCCAGCACAGGAACCCAGGAGTGCCTGAGAACACTCCAGGATCAGGTGTACTCACCTTGCTGTCTCTTTGTCAGACATCCAATGTCTTTCACACAGGAAAAAGCCACATCAGTGACTTGTGTGGAAGGGACAGAGTCCAGCCAGATCCTTCTACAGAAGTTTCAGAGCCAGTACAGCTGTTAATTTGTGTGTCTTTATGAAAAAAAACTGAAGCTATTTGAGCCCAGGAATAATTCCCTTTGCCCAGGCTCCCAGCAGAGCAAATCCTGGTTTACCAGGAGGTGAGACCTGGCCCTGCTGTGCTGCTCTGACTGCTCGGTGGGGGCTGCTGCTGCTGCTGCTGCTGCTCAGCCTCTCTGGGGTGTTCCAGGGAAGCAAACAAACACACAAAAGATGTTTGCAGGACCAGCCTGGTCATGCTCAGCCAGCAAGAAGCAGGTTTGGGGCACTGCAGGCTGAGGGGATTTGTGTGTGTGGGAGGAGCAGCAGGGAAGGGCAGGGAACTGCTCACACTGACACACAGCACTCATGTCCCAGCACAGGGTTAGGCTCCAGGGGCTGGTATCCACACAATGTTATATTGGATAGAGGATTTCAGCCTCCAAGAAGGACCTTTAATGAAGTCGGAGGAAGGAGACAGGCAGCTCTAGAGAAATCTCTGCAGGCTAGGAAAAAAGATGTCTACATCAAATGCAGTTTTTCCTTTTTCCTCATTTCCTCATTCCTTGCAGCATCTCAGAATCCTTCAAACTTGTGAGAACTCCCAGTTCCTCCTGGGAAGGCTCTCAGCTCTGTTTTCTGCATGCAGGAGCAGAGGCTCACTGCTTGAGATGTGCCTTGAGGGAGGGACCCATGAGGTCTCTGGCTTTCAGAGGCATTTCTCTCATCTGTTAGTGAACAGGTGATGAAAGCATCAGTTTTGGAATACCCAGGGTCCATTTAGTGCTTCAGTAGCTCGTGTAGAAGGAGTGGTTCTCTCTCTTTCTTCCTGACTTCCTAGGCAGCTTATCCAAGAGCTGCTGGAGTTTCCTCCATTCATAGGGGACACTGAGTGAATGCAGAGGCTCTGGATGGTGACATTTGGCAAGTCCAGAACCCCGAAAATCTGCTTGGGATGAGAGAGTGAATTGAAGGTTCTACACAGCAATAAATGCTTTGAAGAGGGGCTATTCTGGAATGCTGAGAAAGTTCATCAAATGCAGCACTTACCCTGTCTTAGCACAGCACTTGTCAGAGAAAAGGTGTCCTCCACGCCCTCATGAAGACCAACAGAATGTTTTCCTGGCTTGTTTCTGCAGTGAGAGAGTGTCAGTCACTTAAACAGCTCTTCAGCTGAGACGCCAACACCTCAGAGGAGAGCTCCTCTGCAGAGTCTGCTTTGTTCATGTCACAATCACAGCTTACACAGCTGGAGCCTCTAAATCTTCCCATATTAGTGACTCATACCTGACACTCGTCAGATTTAAGAACTTCTTAGTAAATCATGAAGCAATGAATAAATAAAACAAGCTCCAACTTTTTTTTTTTTTCTTTTTTTGCTTATTTCAGGAGCTATCCTATTTTCTTGGTACTTAGACAGTCAGACCCAAACCCACCCTCCATCCCCACTATCACACATTTTTTTTGCTACGAGACAGACAAAAGCCAAACCTGAATGAATATATATAGATATATTTATATACATGCAGGCCTGTGTGGGAGAAGCCGACCCCTGGCAGTCCAAAGTCTCTCTTTAAGGACAATTTCATGCACAATGGTCAGTGTGGAAATGTCACCAGTGACTGCCCTTAACTGGTTCCAGGACACAACTGGTGCAGGGCTGGCTGCAGAAAAGCAGGATGAATGTGAGGGAAGGAAGGCGAACCACAGCCTCGAGAGGATAAAGAGGGCTAAAATCATTTAGTGAGCAGCTTTTGAGCGAAAACGTGCAGGTTTGTGTACAGACAAACCGCGTCGGCGGCTGAGGGTGTGAGGGCACCCCCCTCCCCGCGCTCCCCGCCATCCCCGGCGCGGGGCTGACCCCTAGTGCCGGCCGGGAGCGGCGGCCGCGCCGCTTCATTAACAGCAAGCACGGAGCCAACTAACACCGGACACTCCCCTCGGCCGCTGCTCCCGCCCCGGGGTCCCGCGGCCATCCCCAGAGCCGCCTTCGGGCCCGGCGGGCCGGGACTCCCCGCAACCGCGGGGCGCCGCGCCCCCCGCCCCGCGAATGGGCTGCGCCAGGCGCAGTGCCGAGGCGGCGCGGCGGGGCGCTCCCATTACGGGCGGAGGGGGGGGAGCGAGGCGGGGAGACGGCCCCGGTGTGAGGCGGGTCCCGGCGCCGCGCTGAGGGACGGGGCGGCCTCGGCGGCGAGACCCGGGGACAGCCCGGGGTCTGTCAGCGCATCCCGGCCCTGCCATCGCATCCCAGCCTTGCCATCGCATCCCGGCCATCTCGGGGTCTGTCAGTCATCGCATCCCGCCCCTGCCATCGCATCNCGGCCATCTCGGGGTCTGTCAGACATCGCATCCCGGCCATCCCGGCCCTGCCATCCCGGAGCTGCCGCGGTGCCCGGAGCTGTCGGGGAGCGGCAGCGGGAGCTGCAGGCAGCGCTGCTTCCTCCTCCCTCATTCCTCTTGAGTTTGTCCGTTTTCCTTTCCGGCGGGCCCAGAAGGAAGGGCCTGGCTCCGGACACCTGCTGTAACCTCTCCCGCACTTCTCTGGGGTTGGGGTTAAACCTTCCCACAAACCCCGGGATGAGGCTCCTTGTGTGCCAAGAAACAATTTGCCTTTTTTTCTCCCTCTCAGCATTCCCCC
>VWYO01011582.1:125584-152957 GCA_013400275.1 Rhadina sibilatrix
TACCCCCCCCCCCCCAAATTATCTTGAGTGTATGCATTGCTTTCATTTCTTATCATAATATTTATTTATTAAGGCCTTTTGGTTTCCAGTTCCATTTAAGCCCGAGCCAGAATTGCATTAAAATAGCAAAGTGAAATTCCATCGTGCAGAGACTTGACAGATCCCTTCAGGGAAGGAGAGGGGTGGAGTGGGGGTGGAGAGAGGTGAGCTCAGCCCTGTGCCGGGGTACATCGCCCGCCGTGCGCCTGGGACAGCCCTGGCTGCTCCCGGGGCTCCGACTGCTCGCCAGCCGGGGGGGCTGTGCTGGAGAATTCATCCCTGAGGCTGCAGCTGAGGGGTTCTGTGGGCTGGGGACGGGCAGGTCCCAGCTCTCTGCCTCTGCATTGGTGCCTATGGGGCTGCAAGGACTCCGGGCAGGGGTGGGCTTGGTGCTGCTCCTTTCTGGATGAGGCCAAACTCACGGGCATCATTAGGGCATCACTGATGGCAGGTACAGCACGTGCCTTTCCTCAGAACCTGCTGTCTGCTGGGTTTTCTGTCTCTGATCTCTCTGGACCCGCTCTGTGTGTCTGGGGCTTGTGTTAGCAGGATATTTCTCAAAAGCATCAGGCGACACCCCCAGGATGGGCCACACATCACCCCAAAACCTTTGCCCTTTTGAGGGACAGCCACCCTTGCCAGGTGACTGTCATGGCATGCGAAGGGCTCCTCTCCCATCAGATGGTCTTGTCTTGATGGGATAACATTGTGTGGTGGGTCGGGCTTGCTGGCTCATTTCTTGTACTGAATTACCCCAGAAAGTTTAGTCTGTGGGGAAGGAAGGATTTAGAGAGCTGGCTGCTGGGCCTGGAGGGTGGACCTGGCTGGCTGTGGAGTCAGCTTAGGGCTCTCGAGAGGAGAACTGACAATATAAATCCAAATAATCATCAGGATGGACTCTCTGGACTCCCTGCAGTCCCCGGGCCAAGCTGCCCACATGTTACTGTGCCCACCACTCCTCTGGGTTTTGGATAGATAATGTCACCCCCAGTCCCAACCCCTTGTCTGTCAGTCCATCTCACAACCTTCCAGCCAGAAGTGTTTGTCCTGAGCTCCTGCTCTCAGTGGAGCAGTGCCCTTACCTGCTGTCTGCCAGCATCACTCCCTCCCTGCGTGCTGGGAGGGCAGAGCCCAGGGCCTGGCAGCTCTGCACCCCCCTCGGGCAGTGCCAGCCCCTCTGGCAGCACCCTCACCACTGGGAACAGATCCCAGGATTTGCCACTTTTCCCTGCAACTGACTACACATCCCCTCAGATGATGCTGTGGTGTGGGGCCAGGAGGGAGAGGCAGAGTCACCCTTGGAGAGACCCCAGCACCCCAGTTTGCAGCCCCTGGCATGCCCACAGCCCCAGTGCAGGGTCCTGGCTGGGGTGACAGCCCCAGCCCAGCCTGCTGGGCCCTCCTGGCTGGTGCTGTGTGGCTGCCCGGGGCCACAGCCACTGTCCCACTGTCCCACGTGAGGGACTGGTGTGGTGGGATGCACCTGCAAAGCCTACACCACCAGGGATTATTTTTTCTGTATTTTTTTTTTAAGGAGTCTAAAATTTTCCAATTGCGGCGTGGAGATGCTGTCTGATTCCCCTCCCACCGCCGCCAAACCTCCTCCCCCTTGGCCTCTGCCTTCCTACCTCTCCAGCATTCACAGAGTGTGACTGTTGTGCCTGTCCCCTCCACCCCGCTGAAATATGAAATGTAAAACTGTAAACATTTCACATCCACAGTTCAAAGGAGATCTTTGACTGAGGGCGTCTAACGTGCCTGTACCGAGATTAAAAAAAAGGGGAGGGGGTGGGTAGGAAGAAGGGAAGAAGAGGTTTTTTTGTAACTGCCAACTGGAGTATAAATATTCAGACACCTCGAGTCTTCCAGTGCTGATGTAGTGCTCTCTCCAAACTGCTCAGGAGTTGGGGGTTCTTTTCCTTTATTTTTATATAGATTTTTTTTTTTTTGTTCCCTTCGCGGACAGCCACACCAGAGTACTCAGTTTAGGAAAAAAGTATGCATGATTGACCTTAACCTTCACTTGCAAAATTCTAAGTCCCCTGAGAGGCTTTAGGAGAAGCCTGGGATGGTAAATAAGGTTTGCTCTGTCTGGCAGCACTGGAGGATGCCCGGCTGTGTTTTGGAGAGGCTGTGTCCCCGCTGGAGATCTTGAGATTGTTGCTCCCAGAGCAAAAAACAAACACACACATTTTTTAAGGCAAGGCTAGGTCAGTCCAAGAAGCCAAAGGAACAACAACAGCAAGGACAATTCCATGGGGAGAGATGAACATGCTGCTGGTGTGGAGCATCAAACCCTCTGTGGGGAAGTGGTGATGGAATTGGGTTGAAGTGACCAGGGTTGGCACAAGGAGGTGGGATGGAGGTGGAGGGAAAATTTCCTACCCAGGGAATGGTGGTGGAACTGGGATCCATCAGGATGACCTGGACTGCTGCAGAGGATGGACAGCTCAACCTGGCTCTGCTGTCATGGGAATGGGAAACATAAGTGAGGGGGATAAAAAAAAAAAAGCCCTTTTCTGGGTGATTGATATCTTTGGGGAAGCAAAACCCATGGTGAGGGTTACAGAGCAGGGTCAGCCCCAGGTCCTCACTGTGACTCTGTCCATATTCCATCATCCCACAGGGCCGAGCACTGGGGCTGCATCTCCTGTGTCCCACCTGCTTTTGGGAAAGCTGGGTGGGCGTGCAGGGCACTGGGCTGGGTCAGGGGTCTCCATTGCATGGTGAGGTGCAGACACTCCCTCTGAGCCATCCTGAGCACAGACACCTGCCCAGGGACCTCTGGCACCCCCATCCTGGCAGCAAGACATCACCCAGCACCTGAGTCAGGATCTCTGAGTGCAGATGACATTTCTTTAGGTAGTTTACAGAAGGCTGCCCTGCAGAGCATCCTCCTCTCCTCTCTCCTGCCCATATCCCCTCCCAGGGGCTGCCAGCGGCCGTGGCCATGCCCTGAGCCCTTCCTGCTGTGGCGCAGCACCAGTCGCCCTTGCGAGCTCCCTGGACGAACAAATGATTAATAAACTGCACCACAGTGTCTGAGGTGGTTATTAATACCCTGGTAAAAGGAGCTACTGAAGTTATAAAGCTTTAATTTGGCATTAAGGCCGAGTGGAAACTCCGCATGTCTGCCAACAGCTACACACACATCCCCATACAGACAGGCTGTTAATATATATGCCTATATAAAAACAAAGAATAAAATTAATTTGTAGAAAAAGCTGAAGCTCTTGCAGGAGAAGGCGGGGGGGAAAGGATAGTGGGTTGGTTTGTTTGTTTATTATTTTTCAGGCCAGTTTTTGCTGTCCTTCTCACCCCCCCCCCCCCCTCAAATTTATTGAGACTTTTGCCCTACAGCTAAAACCATCTTTTATTATTATTATTTTTTTTTAAACAAAATAAGGAAGTGAGGAAAGAGCCTCAATCCAGGCTCTAAAAATATACGAGCTGTTGCTTTATCCCCCTACTCGCTGTCGGGTGTGACATCCTTAGGGCACAGAGGTGGTGCCCGGGTGCCCGTGGGCTCTGCCACCGCCTCCCCCGGCTCCCGCTGGGTGCGCGCCGGTCCCGGGGAGGTGGCGGTCCCCCCGCTTTTGGCACGCTCGAAATGGCAGTGGCGTTGAAACCGTCTGCCTCCGCTGCCTTTGAAATGGAGAATAAAGCTGCAGCTGGAGCGGAACGGGGCCCAACAGCCAGAGCTGGAAAATCCCACCCACAACGGAATAAAAAACATGGCCCGAGGCGCGGGGCGAGCGCCGCAACCTCCTGCCCTTCGCCGCAGCCCCCGGCGACGGCCGCGCCAGGGATGCTGCTGCTCTCTGAGGAGCCCTGATCAGCCCCAGCGCGGTGGGACAGGGAGATGGGGCTGGGCAAGGGAGCGGGGCCACCGTGGGCGAGACCTGCGGTCCCCAGCGAGACTCAACATCTCCATCAAAACCAAATTCCCCGCCGGGCGCAGAATTCCCCAGTGCCGGGGATTTGAGGCACGATGCGCCCGTCTGCACCGCCAGGGTTGGGCTCTTTTCAGGCAGTTTAGGGTGAAAAGCAGCGGGGGTTTTTTTGATTGTTTGTGGGAGGAAGAGGTGCAGGGGCTGTAGGGGTGCAGGTCTGCGTGGGGAATGGCAAACCTTAGGTAAAGCCCACCTGGGTTTGGGACCTTGAATGGAGCAGGTCCCCTGGAGTAGAGGGACAAGCAGGGCACGCCCCAGCGAGGAACTGCTGAGAGCAAATAGGGACAGGAACATCAGTAAGGATTTTTTATTAAAAAAAAAGAGAAAATCTTCACTTGTCTTGAACCCTCTCACATGGTGGCAGCAACTCAGAGCACCTGCAGTGAGGCAGCTTTTTGGATGGAGAAAATTCTCCTGCAGGAAAACCAGGCTGTCCTAAGAGAAAACCTTCCCTTTCATGGGAAAATGCTGCTTGTGTTGACAAAAATGCTAAAAATTGAGTTTTTCAGAGGGTTTTTTCTTTAATTCACTACATCATTTCTGAAGGATACTGAGGAGCCAAAATTTCAGCATTCTAAAATTGGGATCTTTGCCAATCCCAGGACAGCTCCTGGGGTACCCAGGAGAGTATTTATTCACTCTTCCCACAAACACACTTTTTTTCTTTTTTTGTGTTTGTTTGTTTTTTGTTTTTGTTTTTTTTCATAATCCTCTAACCTTTCAGAATTACTCTACCTTTGGAAAAATTACAGAGTGGAAAACTGATAATGTTTCCTTTTGTACTTTTGCTGCTGTGTAATCTTTCCCAAGTTAGAGACCTTTGAAGTTACAGAATGGGAAAAAAGAAAAAAGATAGGAAAAAAAAAAGATGCTATACACGTGTGAGTGGGAAAGGGCCAGAGGTGCATTCGGTGCCTCACGTGTGCTGTGCGTGGTCTTGAGCTTGAGAGCACAGAAGGAAAAAGAAATAGGAAATAAAATTCCCCCAAAAGTGAGATTCCTGGCAAAAGGCTGGGAAAGTTTCAGTGATGTGATTTGTGCCTGGTGGATGCTTCATGTTCTGAGCTTTTTTCGGGGAAGGAGATGGGGTTTGATGGATGGCTGGTGCTGTTTGGGTGCTGATTCCCACCTCTGTGCCAGGGTGAGTGCCAGGGGTGCCAGACATGACAACTTGGCACCACGACTGGAAGCATCACAGCATGATTTGTAACTTTGGGCAACACCTGAAGGGGAGCTCCCAGCCATGCAAGGCCAGGACCAGGATCTGCAGATTCAGTAACCTTTGGGTCAGCATCAGCTTAGCTGCTGCTGAGTTCCCATGCACATCGTGGCCAGTGCTTGGCATCCCCCTGCTCCGTGCCACAACCTCCCACCTCCCCTCTGGGAGCCCAGTGAGGGATGCAGGAGCCTGAGGCAAAGTCATTGGGATGCTCAACAGCCACACTCAGCTCCCCAAAGGGACAAGAGCCCCGTGGGACCCCTGGCACAGGCAGGGGATGGTGCTGGGTGCTGGGGTAGCCACAGGAACAGCACCGTGGCTGCTGAAGGTGCCAGCCAGGAGCAGGGCCCTGGTCCCTGTGCAATCCCTGCATCGTCCCCACCGCGGTGGGTCAGCCTCCAGGCGGTGATTAATGGCCCAAGGGAGGCCGTGGTGGCCGCGGGCCATGGCTAATGTCAAATAACAAATATGAATGCGGGCTGTAAATATTTATACAATGCGCAGGCACGTGCCGCCTCCCCGGTGCGGAGACAAAGCTCTCCTCCTCCCGGCCGGGTGACTCACATGTCCCGGCAGAAAGCCTCCGGGGTGGCCGGGACAGGGCTCGGGCTGGCCGGGACAGGGCTCGGGCTGGCCTTCCCGCGGCCGTGGCCCCTGTCCCTCGGGGCTGCAGGGCTGCCTGCCCACCCGCCCGCTGCTTGCAGGGATGTTTTGGGTCTCTGGGGAGCTCCTGGAGCACTTCCGTTCTTGGGGCTGCCAAAAAGTTTTTTAAAGGCAGCTGAGAGCTTTGAAGCCTCACGCTCCTCCTGAGGGGGTACAGGGAAGCTGGAGGGACTCTCAGGTTCCCCTTCCCCAGTGAGCAGTTTTCTGTCCCCGTGAGAGGAGGTGGAGGCAAATTCCTCCAGGGGCAGCGCTGATGGTCCCCGCGTGGAGCTGGAGCCTGGGCTGCTCGGGGAGCCCTGCCCACACCTGAGGGGCTGTGGGTGATGCTCAGCCCCCACCTGCCCCTCAGCAGCCCGACCTCCAGGCACTGGCAGTCACGGAGGGGATGTGCCCACTACATCTCCCTGGCTGCCAGAGCAGGGAAGGCACTGAGAACTTTTGCTCACAAACCTCCACTCCATGTGCTCGAGGCTTCTCCATTTCCCAAATACCATTAAAACCTCCACTCCCATAGTCTCCTGTCACAGCAAACCCTTGGGCATTGCTGCTTGAGGCCATTGGCAGCACGTGGAGCTCTGAGTGTGATGTGATGTCCTGGGTACCACGGCACTGCATCCCAGAGAATGGGGTTGAGGGGCAAAGGGGGATGGGGATGATGCAAATTTTGTCCGTGACCCCAAGGAAGCCTTGATGTTGTTGCCAGCTCTCCTTTCTGCTTCTCACTCCTGGCTCCCAGGTTTGTTTAGTGTGGTCCCTGCTAATTCATGCACATTCCTTGACCCCTAAGAATAGAAAGCAATGACGATTATTTGGGTGCCTGGTCGGCTCAGGAAACAGCTAATTGGAGACAGAGGCTTTCACCTCTGCCTGGGCTGGCTCCAGCCTGGACTAGGAGTGCTGGAGCAGCATTTCCTATCATCAGACAAATGAAAGGGCCAGGGAGTCTCAGGGTGACTCCCCCAAGAGGGAACAGAGCTTGTGCTGTTTTGGAGTGGACCCAGTGATTCACCATGTCCAGAGCCCATCACTGGCTGTGTCAGGGCTGGTTGAGGAGCCAGAGGCTGCTGGGATCCATCACCTGGGGCGGTGGCTCCCATGGGGACAGGGGGGTAGAGGTCCTAGGCTCTCCCCTCTGCTCCCCTCACCTGTCCTCTTGCAGATGTTGATGAGTGCGTGGAGGGCACCGACAACTGCCACATCGATGCCATCTGCCAGAACACCCCCAAGTCCTACAAGTGCATCTGCAAGTCTGGCTACACCGGGGATGGGAAGCACTGCAAAGGTAGGGACACGCTGCTGGCACAGCCAGAGCCCTGCTGAGGAGTGACAGCCCCTGCAGGTCAGAGGCCAGTGGTGGCTCATCAGCACTGGCTCATGCAAAAAGGGCGTTTGTTCTCTCCAGCCCATTGTAAACCTTTTATTCCCCTTTTTCTGCCCCGAACTCCTGGCCTGTTGACAGTGCATGGGGACAGAGAGGACTCTGACTGTCCTTGCTGGTGGTGGTGGCAGCCATTGTCCTGGCATGGTTGGGGCTGCCCATGAAGGGTCACTTGGGGCTTGTTTTAAACAAAGCTGGGCTTATTTTCTTGCAGGATTTCTGAGGCTGCAGAATGGTGTTAGCAGCTAAAACATAAGAAACAATAAGATATAGAAATAGACATATAGATGATGTGAGTATCAATATAAATGTAAATATAGGTGTAAATGTAGGTATTGATATAGGTACAGGCATAGATCTATGGATACAACTGAGTGGGGAATGGAAAGAAAATGGACTCCTTAGAGCAGCAGCAGGATTGGGGCAGGGGAAAAATTCTCTGCTCGAAGCAGGTTCAGGGTCAGGATGGGCAGAGTACAAACAGCAGAGGGATTAAAGTGCTCCAGGCACTGCAGGGCTTTGCCATGGAGACAGGCTGCTCTGCCAGCACCCTGGGAAATCCCAGGAGGTTCCCAGCACTCTGCACCGACCTAAAGCTGGGTCAGCTGGGGAGAATGGGGATGGTTTTGTAGGGTCTGGAGGGCTGCTGCAGGTGATCTTGGAGCTGACAACCTGCCGGAATAGGCAGAGCAGAAGGGGCCTGTCACCAGCTGGGTGGCAAAGATGCTGGACATGGGGAGGAGCACCCATGGAGGGCAGCAGCTTGGGCAGCCCTGCAGCTCTCCTTGCCCTTCTTCTCCCCAGATGTTGACGAGTGTGAGCGGGAGGACAACGCGGGCTGCGTGCACGAGTGCGTCAACATCCCCGGCAACTACCGCTGCACCTGCTACGACGGCTTCCGCCTGGCACACGACGGCCACAACTGCTTAGGTGAGGGGTGTTGGTGCATTGTGGTTCCTCAGCTGCTCCAGCACCTCGGGACCGACCTGCTGGCTCTCTTTGCTGGGCTCTTCCCAGGACCCAACACCCCCAGGCCTGCTGCAGAGCCGTGGAATAGCGGTGGCACTCTCAGGGCACTAAGCCAGTGCAGGCACATCCTGTGCTGCAGTGGCTGGCTGGGGACAGGAGGGCTGCCCATGACACGGGGGTGGTGCTGAGGGAGGATGCTCGCTCTGTGGGTCCATCTGTAGACCGGGAGGGTTGGGTTTGGAGTTGCTGGGGGTGGGCCACGGGCTCCCCACAGCCTCATCCTGCTGCGGCAAGCGGCGGGGCCAGCAGCTCTGTGCCGCTGCCGAGGGCAGGACCAGCTCAGCCGGGCCCTGCCGCTCGCTCCGCTCGTGCTTGAGGTCAGCCCTGCACCTGCCAAAATAGATGAGTTAATAGCGAATATGGTGGGGATGGGAACCAGCGAAGGGACTGGATAAATAATCCCCGGGCCAAGACAAACCCGGCATCTGCCTACGGAGCGGCCGTGCATCCTCCCTGCCACTTCCCACCGCCCCAAACTCCATCCGGCCGCGGCGGAGCCAAAGCTCCCGTCAGAGCCCCGGGGCCCATCGAGCTGCCCGCGCCCGGCACCCGCTTCCTCCCGCGGCATCCGCGGTGGGAGCTCCGGGGCACGGGGCCGCCCGCCTCCCCTCTGCCTGGAGCTCATGCTATTTTCTAATTAGTGTCTGCAGAGGGGTCATTAATGAGCTCATCACTGGGAGGAGGAGGAGGGGGAAGGGATTATGGACACATACGCTTTGCATTAAGCACCATCACCGGGATCTTTGCAGCCTCCTCGGGGAGGGGGGAGATTTACACAGCTGGGAGGAGGCGCGGGCGGGCGGCTCTGCCTTCCTCTCCCGGGGGAGGATGAGCCCGAGGAGAAGAAAGGAAAGCTGGACGTCATGTGTTTACAGAGTTGGGTAGGAGGGGATGGAGAAGGCTGGGGAGCAGCCGGGCAAGCAGGGATCTGGAGGGAGCATGCTGGCTCCCACCTTGAGCTCATCCCAGCATCTCATGTCTGATCCTGACGTGCACTGCATCTCCTTTTAGTCAAAAGAAAGAGAGGCAGTGTGTCGTGCCTAGGCTTTGCCAGTGCCAGGGACAGGAGCTGAGCTGGAGAGGGGTCAGGGTATGTGCCCACCAGAGTCCTCCATTGCCCACTCTGGGCGACCTTTTGAACCAGGACAGGAATTCAAGCCCCCATCCTGACACGGGCCCTGCTGGCCTCTGCCCATCTCTGTTGCCTTTAATAAAACAGGTATTAGAGCGGCGGAGTCTCGTTTCAGCCATCGGGTTTGAACGGCTGCCTCCTCATTTTTGAGCAGAGCTGGAAGGAGAAATTGCAAGACATTAAGCCCTTGTTCTAAGCAGGGGGATTTGGGAGTGGGGTTATTGGCATCTGCAGGACATAGCTTGGCTGGGATGAGCACTGGAGGAAGCCACGAGCTTCCTGCCATTGCAGAGGACATCCCTCTGTGCCTGGCTGCAGCCCAGGTGTCAGCCCTCACTGCCCTGTGGCTGAGAGGGCGTTTTCAGCATCTCCTTTCCAAGACACCAAGTTTGTGGGGTGCTCCTGGGCTCGGCTGCCTGGCCCTTTCCAGCTAGAGCTGCAGCCCTGCTTTGGTATTTCTGAGCATCAGGGGCTTGCCAGGAGCTGGGGCACAGCGCAAGGCATCACCCACATTGCTCGGGCATCCATTTCACCCAAAAGCCAGGGATTTTGGTGCGTGCTGTGCTGTTTGGGGAGGGGCCCGGTGCCGGGGGAGCCCCTGGCGTGTGCCGTCCCCGAGCCGCTGTTCCGGCGGTTCCGGTGGGCGATGCCGGCGGGGCTCGGCTTTCCCCACAGCCGCGGCTCTGCAACGCTCCAGTTCACAGGAGGTTTTCTTTGGCGTGGGGCCCCTCTCTTCCCGGCCCGACACCATCACCCGGCCCCAGCGCCGCGGGCACGGGGGGCAAGGTTTGTCTCTGCCCGAGCCCGGCGTCCTGGTTGCTCTGGCAACTCAGGGCACGGGTGAGTTCAGCTCGGACTGCCGTCCCCAGAAAGCCTCTGGAGAGAGCAATGGGCATCATTAACAGGGCTGGAGCAGCCTGGGGCGAGGGCATTGCTGCTGCCACGGGGCCACATATCAGCCCCTTGCAGCCTTGGCTTGTTAAACCAAAACAGGTGTGAGGGCAGCCGAGCAGCAGGGCAGGGGATGCGAGTCTCCTTACAAGTAATTATCCCTGCTCTGAGCTAAGGTTTCCCAGCTCCTCCTAATGAAGTGCAGGCATCCCCAGCTGGCGACAGGCTCTGAGGGGCTGGGAGCAGGGGCCGGCTGCAGCCAGCATCCTGGATGAGCATCCTGAGTGCTTTGGGTTTTCTGGGACAAGGAAAACCCCTTTCTCTGTGGTCTGGTGTTCCCCTCTGTAAAATGAGGCCATCAGCCGGGGAACCTGTATGATCCCTGCACCCACTCCTGCTGTGCTTTGCCCTCATGCACCGTCAGGCATTCCCCTTCCTTCCAGCTGGGAGGATCACAGATATAAAGGCAGAAGTAGGTGATTACCCCACAGATCAGTCCCCATCCCCTTGGTGTGCCCAGGAGCTGTGCTCACCCCCTGCCACCTTCCCTCTGCAGACCTGGACGAGTGCTCAGAGGGCAACGGTGGCTGCCAGCAGACCTGTGTCAACATGATGGGCAGCTACGAGTGCTTCTGCCGGGAGGGCTTCTTCCTCAGCGACAACCAGCACACCTGCATCCAGCGCCCTGAAGGTCAGTGCTCAGCAGCTCCACGCCCTGGGGCAGCCTCCAGCCCTGCGTTTATCAGGCAGATCTGTCCTCTGTCACCTCTGGCCACTGCTGCCTGGTGCTGCTGCTGGGTTCTTGCTCTGGCAGATTTGAAAGTGAGTCTATGACAGGCACGTTGGGAGAGATGAAAAATGTCCTGCAGCAAAACCCTCACAGGCCCCTTGTCCAAGCACAGCAATACTGAGCAGGGGACATTAATCCTATGCAATTTATTGATAAATGGAAGGACCTGGAAGTCCTCACACCACCTTAAGAGACACATCCTTCCCTGCCAGGTCTTGCACAGCACCGAGCCCTTCCTCTCAGTATCAACTCTAAATTGTTGCCATCTGGAGAAATCTCTTAGCCAAAACAGGAGGAAATGAGAGATTTTTGCGTCTCTGCTGATTTTTATCTCTGCTGCTTGGCAAAGCCAGCTGAGTGTTTTTGCTTTCCTCCTTCCCCCTTCCCAGCTGTGTTGGTCACTCCAGCTCCCCAGGAATCTCACCCTGCTCAGGGTGGCTGAGCAGCTGCAGTGGCATCTCCTGTGTCCCCATCCCTTGTGTGTCCAAGAGGAATGAGCTGGCTGCTCCTTCAGTGGGTGGTCCCTGCTTGGGACAGGGATGCAGGTGCTGGGTCTGGAGCTCAATGGGGTTTAAAGCCACTGAGAGATGTGGGAGCTGGGTCTCACCCAAGGTGGGAGGGAATCAAAGGTTGAAGGCCCCCAGGTGGTTTTGTCCACCTTCCCAAGCAGCTCTGTGCCAGGAGCTGGCCAGCGTTATCCTGTCCCCACAAGGTTTCCCTTCATTGCCATCATCTCTCCATCCCATCCCACCTTGGCCGTCCTTCTGCCACTGCTGACCAGTGCCAGCAGCTTTTGGAGCATTTCTTCGCTTCCTTTTCTCTTTTAGAAGGCATGAACTGCATGAACAAGAACCATGGCTGTGCCCACATCTGCCGGGAGACCCCCAAAGGGGGCATCGCCTGCGAGTGCCGCCCTGGCTTCGAGCTCACCAAGAACCAGCGCGACTGCAAATGTAAGGAGCTGGGGATGCAGCCTCCCAGGGACCCCCTAACCCTGTCCCCACAGCACAGACACCTCCTGCCCCTGCAGCAAAGCCCTGACCCCCTGGTAGCAGTTGGTTCATTGAGCCTGAAGCTCAGCATGCTCGGCTCTGCCTCTGTTGCCCTTACAGACAATGCTTCTGGCAGCCCCCTTTGCTATGGGATGTTGTGTGCTTGCATGACCAGGCTGAAATGGCAGTTCAAGGGGGTCCCAGAGGCTCAGCATCCCCTCTTCTTGTCCCAGTGTTTCGCTTCCCAAAGGGGAGGTGAACAAGGAGAGTGCAATTGGCATGTGAGGAGCGCAGGAATCCTCTCCCTGGGGGTTGTGGTGCTCTCAGCCTGTCTGATCTCCTGCCAGCATCCCACTGGCAGTGCCAGGGTTATTAAATAGATATGTGTGTGTTTATGCAATTATTTTTATGTTGTTTCTCGTTTGCTGTGTGCCGCAAATGTGTAAAATCGCTGATGAAATGAAGGTTTAATCCTAAACAGCACACCTTGCCCCCTGGGGAGGGCGGGCAGGGATTCCCAAAAGCTCCTGTGTCATTCCAGAGCTCGGGAAAGTTTCACCCTTTCCCTGTAGCACTGGACTCAGGGTCACAATCAATCAGCCCACCAGTCCCTTTTGCTTGGACTCCACTGGTGGCATTTAGCAGATATACAGAGGGAGGACATGAGAAACCACACAACAGCCTGCATCTGCTAAGATCCCACAGGGAAAGTGAAGGGCTTTAGGAATTATCTGTGAGGGAGGAAGGAAGTGAGGGAGGGAGGAAAGTCTCTGAGGGTACAGACAAGGTGTTTCCAAGGCAGCTTGATGTGCTAGATATGGATGCTGGGCAGGGCAGGAGGAGCTGGGGCCGTGGTGACGCTGCTGCTTTGCTCCCACAGTGACCTGCAACTACGGGAACGGGGGCTGCCAGCACACCTGCGACGACACCGACCAGGGGCCCAAGTGCGGCTGCCACGTCAAATTCCTGCTGCACTCGGATGGGGTGACATGCATAGGTAGGTCAGGCCACGGCCCACACGTGGGTTGGGGTGTGGGATGGCTCTTCTTCCTCCCTGGGTGATTTGCCCTTGGCCTGGTGAGGGGTTTTTCCCAAGGCTTGGGCACGTGGTGATTTCCTTTTGCTGAGGCCGGGGAAGCTCAGCGCACGTGTGAGGGATGCTGCGGTGCCTGGCAGTGCAGGGATGTGTCTCTGTGCAGCCACAGGGAGCAGAAATGGTCTTGGTGGTGCTTGAGGGGACACCTGGGGACAGGCTGCTGTGCTGGGGTGCAGGCAGGGGTCCCTGCCTGCTTCTGTGCTGCTGAAGAGAGAGTTGTGAGGGTGTCCCCAACGCTGGGAATTGTTACTGTCGCTGTCACTGGCAGCTTTTGAGGAGGGATGTGGAGGGGGCAGGTTTGCCCACAGCAATCTGTTCCAGCTTGGTATTGTGGGGCCTTGGCTCAGGAAAAATTGTCTTTCAAAAAGAAAAAAAAAAAAAAAAAGCCACCGAAAAAAACAAAACCAAAACCCCAACAACCTGACAACTCAACCACCCCCAGAATTGTCCTTTTCCTGTGTGTGTTTTCAAATTGTAAAACATCAAGCAGAGATAGAAGTTTTACTGGTTTCATATGCTTGTGCTGTTTAACAGCTGCTTTGATTTAAAAAATGTTATATTTGGGGAGTGATTAAGTCCACAATTGCTTGAGACATTTCAGTTCTTATTGCAAAATGAAAAAGAAAAAGGAACTGAAAGCAAGAGAGGTTTTGGCTCTCCAAGTCCCTGCTGTGCCTGAGCAGAAAACCCTCCGTGCTTTCCACAGACGGCTCCGTCCTCAGGGCAGAGGATCCCCCCTGAGCCCTTGGCTGCTCCCTGCCAGCTTGAGGGGTGTTTGGGGCTGAGCCCCCAGCAAAGCCTTCCTGCCCATCAGCTTCTGCTGCCTTAATGCCACTGCTGTCCCCCAGGATGGATCCCAATCCCTCCTGGCTGCTGGCAGGCGCTCACAGCCCCTGGTCCCCGCCGTCCTCGTGTTTGCTCCCACAGCCACTGCGTCCTGTCCCACCTCTGAGGACCCTCCCAGGGGGTTGCCTGGGTGGGGAGCTCTCCTCCAACGGGGAGCTCAGGACCCCAGGTGTGTCAGCTGGTGGGTTCCACCTGGGTGAAGGGCCTGGAGTGCGGCGTCCAATTTGGGCAGGTTTGGGACCAAGGATGCCCCTGACCTGTTGGGTGTGGGGAGTGAGGGAGCAGCCCTCCAAAGCATCTCATGGTTTGGGGGATGCTTCAGAACAGTCTGTTTGCTGGGGGGAGGGTGGTCTCTGCACTCAGACCTTGGGTACCACAGGTGTGAGGTTGGGATTTGGGGGTTTCCAAAATTGCTCATCCTCTTGTCTTTGGCCAGTCTCCCTCTTTGTCCCCACGCCCTTCATCATACCTGCCGAGGAGGCATCTCCCACCAGAGCCAGCACATCCCTGTGAGCTCTCCCTTTGTCCACCTTTCCAGGGGAAATCAAGTCCCTGTGAGCTCTCCCCTTGTCTACCTTTCCAGGAGAAATCAAGTCCCTGTGAGCTCTCCCCTTGTCCGCCTTTCCAAACACTGCACCAGAGGATTTTAGGAGCAGCACCATCCCAAATCCCACCACAGCACCACGCCTGTCTCATCCCTTTGGGCTCTGCGATCCCCCTCTCACAGGAAGGGGCCTGCCCAGCTCCTGCATTCCCTGGGGGGATTCCCAATCCCCAGCCCCACCGTGGGAACACCAAGGGGTTGTGCTCCAGCCGGCAGCCGCCCCGCGGGGATGCCCGGCCGGCAGATTTACGGCCGAGGTACCTGCTCGGATATTTATAACCACCCTTTCTTGTTTTATGGCTGGGGCACAGCAAAACAGCCCTCCTCCATCCACGCTGGCCCCCCCTTCACCGCCCCTTCCCCATTTCCTCCGAAATATTTCATCATTTCAAGGGGAATAAAGTTTCCAGCGAGGGGAAACGCGAAGTCGTTCCCCGGGCCATGGGCTTTGAAATTGTACGCGGTGCGTTTGATGGGCTGCCGGGACAGGCCCCTGGTCCAGGTTCCCTTCAGATCACACCACGCGGCAGGAAGCACCATCAGCCCCTCTGAGTGACAGTTTCATTAGGCCACGGCCGGTGTTTTTCATTTTTCCGCTCTTTATTGCTGCTTTTAAAAATGCAGATAATGAGGACCATGCCTCTAAGCACAGGGGCCATCACTAATGGCTCCCAACATGTCTGCAGGCACCAGGGGGAGGGGGAGATGGGAAGGGAGGCCGATGACCTTATGTATTTATGTTTATGCTCCAAAAGCAGCCTTAAAAAAAATAAATAAAAAAAAAGCACATAAAACAGCCCTCCAGCAGCCAAGGGTGCAGCGCCCGCAGGGAGATGCAAAAATGGTTGTCATAGTTGATGCAGATTTTGGCTTTTCCTGGAAGATTTACCAGCTAGGACATCATTGCAACTCCCTCCCAGCTATATTTGGGGTGCAGCAGGGCTACTGCTGGCCCCCTGCTTGTGGCGAGCACTGGAGGAGCAGGAGGGGGTGGGCAGGGAAGAAATATGGTTGGATGGAGAAGGAAACTAAACCCAGCTCAAGTTTTATGGGTGATTTCCTGACCCACGCCTGGGCGGTTTGCGTTGGCACTGCCGATGCTCCCCAGGTTTTTGGAGCTGGTGGTGCTGGGAGCTCTGGACCCACGGGTGAGGCTGAGCAGCCCAAGCACACCCAGGATTTGGGCTCACTGCTGGCTTGGCTGTTAAATCCAAGGGGTGCAAGTGCCACAGGAGGGATGTGGTGGCTTTCCCAAAGGCCATGGCTGCACAGTGTCCACGAGGCTCCGCTCAGGGATCACCACCTGCCTTGGCATGAGCTGGTTTTGTTCCCAACGAGGGCGAGGATCTGGTTCCCCAGACTAACAGGCTGCACTAATGCTCCTCATAACACGCTTCTCCTGCTTGCATGGGGCTCCAACCAGCCCAGCACAGCTGGAGGGGGTTTGGAGAGGCTGAGGGACATGGAATGCTTGGGAGGTGGGAGAGAAAAAGCCCAAAGGGACAATTTCCACCAGGCTGGAAAGGCAGCAGAGTTGAACCCATTGATGTGTGACACCAACCAAGTTCCCTGCTGGACACTGTTTCTAAATCACTTTTTTATAATGTTAAACAGGGGAGAGACACTTCCAGCAACACGTTATCCTTGAGACGTTTTCTAATGGTAAATATTTTTGTTCTCTCTATCTCTACGAAGGGGTCTAACCGTAGATGGTCTCTCCTCTTGAGATCATAACGGGGCTCGGGGGCCGAGCTGCTGCGCTAACCGCATGTCTCACTAACCCTGCCCCACTGCTGCTTCCAAACCCCGCCAGGCCAGCCCGGGGCTGGGCTGGGGACAGAGCAGGGAACTCTCCCCCTGCTGTGCTTGCATGAGAAGGGGGCTCTCACGCTGCTTTGGTGGATCCAGCCCTGTGCCGGGGCTTCCCAGTGGCTGTGGCAGTGGTTATCCCCCCACCCAGGAGGAGCTCACAGTGTGTTGCCAGCAGCTGCGTGGTGGGGAGGGGGATGCTTGTGCCCATCTCTGCACTGTGCACTCCCAGTGACCCCTTCCTAGAGCCCACTCGCTCGAGGATGGTTCCCTCTGCCACCTGCAGGGTGTCCCAGGGTTTGGCCTCGCCAGGCACAGCGGCTCTCAGCCCAGAGCTGCAGCAATGGCAGAGCTGCAATGGCCCTTTACAGGGCTGGGCACCTCCCCAGGGATTTCTTTGCATCCCCGTGGGGTCTCCAAGCCCTTCACAAAGGTAAGGTGATGCCTCTGCTCTGCCACCAAGGAAACCGAGGCAGAAGGTGCAGCGATTTGTTTGTGGTGGGGAATCTTGTTCCTGGATGTGCTGGGCGCGGGCAAACTCCCGGCACATGCAGGAGCTAAATTATCCCCTCTGGCTCGTGGGGTCACATCCCGTTGAGATGGGCATTTCTCAGAAGGTGGAGGTGAGGCCAGAGTGTCTGAGCAGGGCGAGGAATGCCATGGCACAGCAGTCGGGCAGTGAGACCAGAGCTGGGATGGAGGAGGGTGGAAAAGAGTCTGAATGTGTTTGTGTGTGTGTGTGTGTGTGTGTGTGTGTGTGTCTTTGTCCCTGCCTGAGGCCTCACCAAAGCCCTGTGTGGCTGGTGAGTCACGCCAGGCTGGGAGCAGCCCCGGGGGCTGCCAGCTCCGCCGAACAATTGCTGCTGCTCCGCGGGGCCATTCTGGAGCCCAGCCCTGTGCCGCCAACCTCCACTGCCTCACAGGTACCCCGGCAGCCCCCTCCGAGCTTCCTGCAAACCCAGGGCAGGGTCCCCTGCTTCACAGAGGGGTTTGCAGTGGTGCTCTGGCCGTGTTAACCAAGCTCATACCCAATGCCCACCCCGGGCAGCTGCCCTGGGATGGTGGCTTTATTATCAGGTGAAATTCCCAAAGGTACAAAGGGGCCAGGAGAGTTGCTGCGGTGCTGGAGGAGGCTGTGAGCACGGTGACAATACGCCCAGGGCACCACATGGTCTGGAGAGCTCCATCCTCCCTGCTGCAGCTGCTTCTCCAGCTCGATCCCGCTGGTAGCAGCACCTGAACCGAGCCAACCGTCTCATCTCAGTGGTGACCCTGTTAAATCAATCCTCCCCGGGCTGCTTCTGCATCAGCTGCTGGAACAAAGGCTGGCGTTAAACAAATGAGTCACTGGGCTTTCAGAAAGTTTCCCTTCCCTTGGCTGCCCCGTGTCCCCTGCGCCGCAGGGAGGGGGATGGCCCTGGCACGGCTGGGCCACGTGAAGCGCGAGGACCTGGCTGGAGGGACAATCTCTGCAGAAATCCTTCCCCTGCCGTTAGGTTTTGTAATTGTGCTGGCGATTAATTTCATAAAATGGTCCCTTTTGTTCTCTTATTATGGGACATCATAAAAATAGCAGTGGCAAGACGAGCACAGAGC
This sequence comes from Rhadina sibilatrix, assembly GCA_013400275.1. Lineage (NCBI taxonomy): Eukaryota > Metazoa > Chordata > Aves > Passeriformes > Phylloscopidae > Rhadina > Rhadina sibilatrix. Next base: position 143,622 of record VWYO01011582.1, read on the forward strand.
GATCCCAGCTCCCGGGCCCCGCGGCAAATGGTTGGATGGTTCAGTCATTCCTGCCCCATGCGGCGCTTGCAAAGAGCAGGAGAACCTGGGATTTGCTCTTTCCAAGGAATTTCTTCAAGGCATTTTCATCTTGGGTTCCTTGAAGCCCAAATGCCTCATTTATCCAAGCAACCAGCCTTCTGAAAGGAGTATTTTATTATCCTTTGTGAACAACTTAATGCACTTCAAACCATTGTTCTGGTGGTTAGGGTTGAAATTGAGGATTGATCTCACAGGGAAGCTGTCAAGCTGAAAATGCTTCATTTAAATTAGTGTCCCTTCTAGTCCTACCAGCAACAGCTGACTTTGATAATACTGAAATAATTAGCTTTTTTTTTTTTTTCTTCAATTGGATTTTTTTTTTCCACTGATGCTGCCTGCCTCTGAGTGTGTGTTTTAATTACATGATGTGTCTCCCAAATTAGCCTGAGACACTGGACCAGCCACCATGCCTGAGCAGTGGGTGACAGTCAGGGACCGACAGCACAGGGTCACCCGTGGCTCTGTGGCTCGGTAGCTTGGTGACAGCGATGGGGACAGGACCCCCTGCTCACCCCACCATGGGATGGGACTGGGGCTGTGCAGCCACATCCCTGGGAGCTGCAGCCTGGGCGTTCCTGGCAGGACCTGTGCCTGGCTGCTGTTTGCACGAGCGACTTTGTCCCTGGGAAATGGAATTCCTCCCCTTCGGAGCCGCCGAAGGTGGCCTCCACGAGGCTCTGCCTGTGGGGCACGCCAGCCCCCATGTGCTCGTTATTTCACGGCTCCGTGGCCTCCCTGCTGTTGTGTGAGAGCCAAGGGCGGTTCCCACGGGCTCTGCGGGGAGGTTTGGACCCCGCTGCCACTCCCAGGCTGTGGCATGGGGGGACATCTGGGTGGCGTGACTCCTTCCCCCAGCCTTTTGAACACGGGTCCCTCACCCCAGCTCTTCTCTCCCCTTCCCGTGCAGAGACGTGTGCTGTGAACAACGGGGGCTGTGACAGCAAGTGTCACGACGCGGCCACCGGCGTCCACTGCAGCTGCCCCATGGGCTTCATGCTCCAGCCCGACAGGAAGACGTGCAAAGGTAGGTGGGTGTGAGCGGGGCTGGGGTGCTCGCTGCTCACCCCTGGGTGCCTCAGACCCCCCTTGTGTCCTCAGTGCCCTTAGAAAAGGCTCAGATTTAGCTCAGCTCGACATTGCCCCCAGTGCTGACTGGCTTGGTGTTTGCATCCGTGGGGTGGGGACGGGAATCACCCCCCAGCACGGGGACTGGGAGGCCTTGCTGCAGGCACCATGCCTGGCCCCACGCCCCTGGGAAGCCTATGGGGAGGAAAAGGGGGTCAAATTGGAGGCAGTGGCATAGCCCTTGTGGGGCTGGAGGGTCCTGTCCCATCTCACTCCACCCCACTGCCTCAGCTGCCCCAGGGGAAGGGCTGGGTGTGCAGGGAATCCACACCTGCTCTGGGAGTGTGAGATGCACAGGTCCCTCTGGGGACACTGCCCAGCCAGGTCCCAGCACCACATCCCACATGGGGGAGAACACCCCGAGGTGCTGCACATCCCACCAACATCCCCAACCACCTGTCCCTGCCAGGCAGGGCAGTCCAGGCTGCTTTCCCTGCACCCCCAAACTTTTCCCCCTCAGGGCTGGCCGGTGCCTGCACTGTGTCTTTTGGCAGCTCTCAGAACTTGACCCCAGCTGAAAGGAAAGCCTGTCCCACTGCTGGCTGCCTGTCTTACCTGTTGAGTGCTTCCAGAACCCCCTGCTCCTGGTATTTTATCAGAGCATCCAGCCCTCTCCAGTTCTGCAGTTTCCAGCGATGTGCAATAACCCGGAGCCACGTCCCCTGTGTCTGGGGTTTTATTATGGCTGCAGGCAGGTTTACTGCTTGCTCCCTCACAGTCATAAAAAGAAAGCCTCAGCCCCAGTGAGGCAGAGCTGCTGCCCCAGCACTGGGGGATGGAGAGACAGGCCGCTGCCTCCTCCTGGTCTCCTTCCATTTCACAGGTTGTTTCTTAACAGTAAATGTTGTGATTAGTGGAAAAACAAGAAAAACATCCCAGCCTCTTTCCAGGTTGTTTGGGTTCTTTGCAGTTACTGTGCATCATCCTTTTTTAGCTTTGTTGATGGCAAGCAGAGAGGCAAGGGCTGAAAAGCAGTTATTTTGTTGAGCAGCTGTTTTTGAAGGGCGGGGTTCCCCTCTGATTTTCTCTCTCTTCCTGCTGCTCCTGGTCCTCTAAAGCTGTCCCCAGCCCAAACCTGTGGCTCTGCAAACTCTGTTCTGGTGTTCTCACCCAGCTGTAAGACTCTTTTGGGGCTCCTGGCTCTACACTGAGACCTGCAGAAATTAATTACTTTGCACCACTTCCAAGGAGAGCTGAGCCCCAGTGTCCTGCCCTGGCCCAGGGTCACACCTTGGCTCCTCAGATGCACACAGAGAAAACCAACAGCCACGTTCCCCTGCTGACCACCAGAGCCCAAAGGGTTTCCTCCATTTGCCAGCTGATGGTGGGGACAGCATCCAGAGGGGAGCACTGGGCTCTGCTGGCTGAGCACCCCAGCCAGGGTGTGACGGGTGTCCCTTGTCCCCACCAGACATTGACGAGTGCCGGCTCAATAACGGTGGCTGTGACCACATCTGCAGGAACACGGTGGGCAGCTTTGAGTGCAGCTGCAAGAAGGGCTACAAGCTGCTGATAAACGAGAGGAACTGCCAAGGTAAGGGGCAGTGAGTGCCCAGGCCCCCTGCGCTGCCCCTCCCTGTGCTCCCACGGCTGCTGCTGCAGGAGTGCTGCCCCGGTTGCTCATTCCTCTGGGCTTTCCTGTGGGCTGCATGCATCCTTCAGGGGATTAGTGTTGGATTTAGGCTCTGGTCTGGGGCTTAGCCCTTCAGTCTCAGAGCTGGGGACTTGTGGGCTCTTGCAGAGTTAAAGCCAGCAATTAGGCAGATGCCAGGGTTCCCACTTCTTGGAGGGCAGGAATGGGGAGATGCCTGCTGCTCACTCCAGAGGGAGCTGGCTGCTCCCTGCTGCTTCTTCCACCTTTTTCTCCCTCTCCCAACATCTTTCCACCCATCCCACGTAAACCCAGCAGGTCACTGTGCTGCCCCCGCAGCCCGTGGCCAAGGCTGCCACGGCAGGTGTGCATGAGCCTGAGCGTTGCCTCCTGAGAACACACGGCCGGGGAAGGAGGGGGCTGGCAGGCTCCGGGGCTGCCACTGCTTTCATCTCCGTCCAGGTTCTGTGCTCTGGGAGTTTGACGTGAGTGCAGCAATTAACTTAATGAAGCCAATGAAATGATGCTCCAGCCCACCAGGTTGGGTTCACCTCCCAACCGGGGCCTCCCTGCCCCAGCGAGGTGCCCGCGGGGCCGAGCAGACATTGCTGGCACCGTCCCCGAGGCAGGACCTGCCCGCACAGCATTCCTGATCCCTCCCTGGCATCCTCCTGATCATGGCATCCTCCTGACCCCTCCCTGCCTTCGACGGGCGGCAGCCGGGGGCTCTTGCAGCCCTCCCGTGCCAGGGACAGGATGCTGCCTCTGTTTGGCCCGTTTGAGGTGCAGAGGGGCTGCAGGAGCTTGTGGCAGGGGGGTGCCGGTGCAGCGGGTGAGGCAGAGCTGGGAGGGAGGGAGCACAGGGTTCTGGAGCATCCTGGTGTTGAATGCCCAGAGCAATCTGGTTCTGGTATCTCGAAGGATACCAGTGCAGGGTCCCACAGCTTCCCAGAGCAGCCCTCGGCTTGCTGGAGCAACTGGAGCAGGAAGGGGACAGCCCCTGTGCCCGGGACGGCCCCTCTGCCGTGCCAGCTCTCACCTCCTCCCCTTGCCTTTCTTCCAGACATCGACGAGTGCTCCTTTGACCGGACCTGCGACCACCTCTGCATCAACACCCCCGGCAGCTTCCAGTGCCTCTGCCACAAGGGCTACACGCTCTACGGGCTCACCCACTGCGGAGGTAGGGCCAGCTGGGTGCTGGCAGCCTGGCACCTGGCCGGGATCGGGTCCCGAGGAGGCGCACGGGGTGGGGCTGCTGTGGGACCCCTGGGGACACTGCCCACCCCCAGGGCCCCTGGGGAAGGTGGGTTCCACGCACACCCCGGGCTGAGGCCAGGCAGGGAGGGGACTCACAGCCAGACTCGCTGGTGTCTGCAACTTCAAACAGAGCGACAGGAACAATTTGCGACTTGTCTGCAGCGGGAGAGAGGGAGAAATCCCCGCCGTTTTTTTGGCAGGGAGCTGTGACGGGGTGGGAAGGGGAACATCAAAAGGGTTTGATTTAAATTTCACAAGGCAGATAGCTCCCAAGGGCGGGGGCGTGCTGCGCCCGGGAAGCGGGGAGCTGGAATGAAACACGCTTTGCAGGGGCTGCCGGAGCGTGTTGTGGCAGCGGTAGCGGCGGCCCGGGGTGACGAGCCCGGGTGCTCCAGCGCTGCCCGGCTGGCGAGGGTCAGCGACCCTCCTCATATTTCTGAGCTGCGCAGTCAGCGTGAGCCAGCGCAGCCCCTGGACTGCCTCGGGATGACTCTGCAGCAAAGGGATTTCTGGGGCACTGGTGGGAGCCAGCTGACAGGGAGGGCTGTGACAGGAGCAGCTCCATCTCTGACCTGAAGGATCATTTTGGGACCCTGCTGAAGAGAGGGATCGGTGCTGCTGAGCCTTTTGAGTTCAGTTTCTAACTCTAAGTGCTTCCATGTCGGCTCTGTCTGCTGCCCCCTCAGCCCACGAGGGCCTGGGGCTGAGCTCAGCCTGGTTGGGCTGCACCCATCCCTGCCTAGCCCTTGGAGACACTGGAGGTCTGGTGTCCCTTATCCCCGTGGAGCTGGCACTGCTGGAAATGCCCTGTGGTGCAGACCCCCTGTCCCAGGTGGACTTAGATTTATCCATCCAGAATCCTGGCCTGGAGACAATCCAGTGATTCAGTGTCAGAGCCAAGGGGTCCCACTGCCCCTCACCCACTGCCTGTTCCTTGGCCCCCACAGACATCGATGAGTGCAGCATCAACCGGGGTGGCTGCAAATTCGGCTGCATCAACACTCCTGGCAGCTACCAGTGCACCTGTCCTGCTGGCTGCAAGCTGCACTGGAACAAGAAGGACTGTGTGGGTACGTCAGGCCAGGAGCCAGCACGGCTGCTGGAGGAGCTGGGGGCTTTGGGATGCCAGGCTGGGGTTCCCATGCTACACTCTGGCACCCTCTACTCCCCAGTGAATCCCCCCATGAGCTGGAGGGCACAGGGGTCCCTTGTGGGTCTCTGAGCTGTGCCAGTCATGGGCATCCCTGCTTGTAATCACCAGCTGGTGCGTGTCCCCTGGAGCTGGTGAAGTGCCTGCCGGGTTCGGTGTCACCACGGGCCACCCTCACCTGCAACAAGATGGGCAAGAAGGACAGCTGTGCCCTTTCCTGCACCTCCAAGGCCCGATTTCTGCCAGGTACTGGTGCTAGTGCCACCACCAGCATGGGCAGGGGGAGCCCCATTTCCCTGCATGGCCCAAACTGAGGGGAAAGGAGTGGCTACACAGCCGGAGTGCAGTGGCTGAGCGAGGGAGGGAGGGTGTTACTCAGGAGGGCTCATTGTTGGGTGTAGATCCACCATGGCAGGGTGCTGGGCATCATCCCCCCATGGCACAGCCGTGCCTGCCTGCATCACCCTGGCAGAGCCAACTCCCCTTTCTCCCTCACAGAGTCTGACAGCAGCTACACGGTGAGCTGTGGGACCCCCGTCCTGCGGCAGGGCAGCCAGCACAGACCCACCAACAGCAGCCAGCAGTGCCTCGGTAAGGGGGCTCCTGGGGTGCCCACAGCTGGCACCAGCCTGGCTGGGCCGTGCCAGGTTGCTGAGCACTCACCTGTCCTTTCAGAGACTGTGGCTGCGCCGGTCAAGCAGAAGGCTTCCTTCAAGATCAAGGATGCCAAGTGCCACCTGCACCCGCGGACCAAGGGCAAGCAGGAGGAGGCTGGGAAGGCACAAGGTGAGGTGTGATGGGTGGCGGGGAGGTGGGGGTGCCTGTCCCCCAGCAGGAATGGGGTGCTGACCTGTCCCCTGCCTGCAGGTGGCTCGGCACCGTGCTCTGACTGCCAGGTCACCTTCGTCAACCTCAAGTGCGACTCATCCAAGAAGGGGAAGGGGCGCCGGGCTCGCAACTCCCCCAGCAAAGAGGTGACGCGCATCACGCTGGAGTTCGAGGCAGAGATCAAGCCCGAGGAGATCACAGGTGGGCACGGCACTGGCCTGACCTCTCTTGGATGCAGGCACAGGTGGTGGGATCAGCAAGGAGAGATAAACCAGTCCTCATCCTGCAGCGGATTGGCATGTGCTGGGTAGCACCTGGAACTGAGCCTTTGGGGGATGGTTTTAATGCTTCTGGGCTTCCCTCTCCACCCCTCCCTTCTTACTGCATCCCTGTTTCCCCCTGTACCCCCTTTTCCCCTCTGCACCGCCCAGCCAGCTGCAACCTGCACTGCCTGCGACAGAGGGTGGAGAAAAAGCTGAAGTCGGCCATCAAAGCCCTGAAGAAATCCATCAACCAGGAGCGGTTCCTGCTGCGCTTCGCGGGGATGGAGTACGAGGTGGCCCGGAAGCTGAGCGTGGCCCCGGAGCGGCAGGAGAGCTGTGGGCCGGGCCAGCAGCGCCTGGCCAGCAAGTGTGGTAAGGAGCGTGGTGGGGTGACGAGGGGACCCGGCGGGGACAGCCCCAACAGCATCACCGACGTCCCCCCCGGCTCTCAGTCAGCTGCTCGCAGGGAACCTATTACCACGGGCAGACGGAGCAGTGCGTGCCCTGCCCCCCCGGCACCTACCAGGAGAAGGAGGGGCAGCTCTCCTGTGACCTGTGTCCCCGCGGCGACACCTTCGGACCCATAGGAGCCACCAACATCACCGGCTGCACCGGTAAGGAGGGCGCGGGGTGGGGCTGGAGGCGCACTAGGGCGTGTCCAGAGCTGCAACCTGAACCATTAGCGGGCAGACAGGAAAGCCTTGGGCATCCGCAGGGCCCACAGAAGTTGCTGGTTTGGGTGTTTATTATTTAGAGGGGACCCCAGGAAGGGCAGCACTTGCTCTGGGTATACTGGTGCTGCCAAGGCTGAGGGGGAAGAGGATTTGGGTGTGGGGCAGGAGAACCCCAGGCATGTGGGGTGTCAGGACTGAAAACCACCTGTGCCTGCAGGTCAGTGTCCCCCTGGCCAGCACTCTGCTGACGGCTTCAAGCCCTGCCAGCCGTGTCCCCGTGGGTCCTACCAGCCCGAGGTGGGCCGGGCGCTCTGCTTCCCCTGCGGCGGGGGGCTGACCACCCGCCACGAGGGAGCCCTCTCCTTCCAGGACTGCGACACCAAAGGTAGGTCAGAGCTGGTCCCCAGGGAGGGGCCAGCCAGCAGGGCTGTGCCAGCAGCTGACACAGCTCCCTGTGCTCGCTGACCCCCCCAGTGCAGTGCTCCCCCGGGCACTACTACAACACGAGCGTCCACCGCTGCATCCGCTGCGCCGTGGGCACCTACCAGCCCGATTTCCGGCAGAATTACTGCATCTCCTGCCCTGGCAACACCACCACCGACTTCGACGGCTCCACCTCTGTGTCCCAGTGCAAAAGTAGGCGAGCTGGGGTGCAACAGAAGGTGGGGGGGAACAAGTGTGGGGTCCCTCCTTCAAAAGTATTTAAAAATCCTGTCGAGTTTTGGGGTCATTTCAGTGCTTTGTGCATGCATGGGGAGGGAGGGGTTGCCTAATGGGACGCTGCCCCTCTTGCCCAGTAGAACACTCCCCCCAGTGCCCCCCATGCTGCTGGTTCCCAGTTGAACCAGTGTCCCTGCCCTGCAGACCGGCAGTGTGGAGGGGAGCTGGGTGAGTACACAGGCTACATCGAGTCCCCCAACTACCCGGGGAATTACCCCGCCAACGTCGAGTGCACCTGGAACATCAACCCCCCGCCCAAGCGCAAGATCCTCATCGTGGTGCCCGAGATCTTCCTCCCCTCCGAGGACGAGTGCGGCGACGTCTTGGTCATGCGGAAAAACTGTAGGTAACCGAGCGGGCCGCGGTGCTCAGGGGAGGAGCTGGGGAGGAAAAGGTCGGGGTTTGGCAGAGCTGCCTTGTGCAGAGGGAGAAGGGCTCATCCCCGGGCAGCAGGAGGGGAATTTTGGGAATGGGGTGAGCGGGGAGGTGAGCATCACCCTGCTGTCCACCCATGTAGCTGGATCTCAGGGGGATTTGTGTGGGCTGGGCTGCACACCTGGGCCTCAGCCTTCATTTTGGGGGTTAAAACCTCCATTTGGTGCTTTCCAGAGCAAGGAAGGAGTAACAATCCCCCTGGTATGTAACATGAGGGTTAGGGGCAGCTCAGCCTTGCCCAGCACAGAAAATTCCCATCCCTGATGCCCCTCTTGACCCTGTAAGGCTGGGGGTAGCTCTGCTGATGGGCAGCCAGCATCCTGTGTCCCCTTGCTGTTCCCTGCAGCCTCCCCATCCTCCATCACAACCTACGAGACCTGCCAGACCTACGAGAGACCCATCGCCTTCACCGCCCGCTCCCGGAAGCTCTGGATCAACTTCAAAACCAGTGAAGCCAACAGTGCCCGGGGCTTCCAGATCCCCTACGTCACCTACGACGGTGAGCACGGGGCACAGGGAGGTGCCACCCCAGCAGGCTGATGCTTCTTCCCCCCACAGTTTGGGATCCAGGTCGCCCCCAGTTCCCACCTGCTGTGTGTTTGGGGGGGGAGTGGACTGAAGGATGGAGACCAGAGGTTTGGGGACGAGTGGCAGCTCATGCCCCCTGTGTTTTTTGGCAGAGGACTACGAGCAGCTCGTGGAGGACATCGTGCGGGATGGAAGGCTCTACGCCTCCGAGAACCACCAGGAGATCCTCAAGGTGAGCGTGTGCCCCCAGGTCTGTGTGACCCAGAGCTGTGGGGGATGCAGGAGTATCCTTCCCTCCAGGGATGCCTCCTGCTCCCCTTGCACGTGGGGCTTCAGTTCAGGGGAGCACAGAGGGGATGCTGAACCTCCCTCTGGCTCGGCTTCCCTGCAGGACAAGAAGCTCATCAAAGCTTTCTTCGACGTGCTGGCGCACCCCCAGAACTACTTCAAGTACACAGAGAAACACAAGGAGATGCTGCCCCGCTCCTTCATCAAACTCCTGCGCTCCAAAGTCTCCAGCTTCCTCCGGCCTTACAAATAGCCCCCCGCCGCCCCGGGCCGCCCCACAGCCAAGGAAACCCTCTTCTCCCTTCCTTCTCCTTTCTGATTTTTCCTTCCTCCGCCTGGCTCCGGCAGGATCGCCACTGCTCGCCCCGCAGACGTCCCTCCACGATTCCCCTGCCG
>VWYO01011582.1:160748-182373 GCA_013400275.1 Rhadina sibilatrix
CGGCCGGGCCCGGGAGCCGCCTCAGCCCCCGGGTACCGCGCGGGGGGAGCCCCCCGTGTCCCCGCCACCCCCGGGCACTGCCCTCCCCTCCTCGCTGCCCGTACACCGGTCTCCCCGGTCTCCTGTGGGGACAGCGGTGTGAGGGCCGCCGCAGCAGCCCCGGGGGAGCGCACAGGAGCCTCAGCCGGGTGCGGGGAGCGCGGGGAGCGGCGGCACCGAGCCGGGCTGCGCCCCGAGTGGCGGCGGGGACGGACGGGGCGGTTTGCCTCGTTCCTGGAAATCAAACGAATCAAATATTTGGCTATCTCGGAGGTCGCTCACGAAGAACGCGCTGTAGCTCCTTTGAAAGATAACTTATCAGCAGAGAGTCTCTTTAGCAAAATGTTCTTGTGGGGGTGTGGAGGATTTAGCATCATTTGCTTAGAGCCTGCAGTTCTATCCTTCTGAAGGCTGGAAATTAGTCAGGAAAGGGAGGAGAGAAGGACGATGCTTCCAGGGATAAAGCTCATCACCCTACCCCTGTCTCCCGCAGCACAGGACACGCTCAGCCTGTAGGTTCAGGTTTTAAAGTACTTGGAAACCACGCAGATCATTTGGAGGACGGGAAGGGCTGGAATGTGACATTTGTACTGTCTCTGAGAGGACTCTGTCAGTTCACTGGCGTGATGAGCTTTATTTCGTAGTTGTCTGTGGAATAGATTGTTATCCCTGCCTGCCCATAGCGTGGGAATGACACAGCATTGTCCATCTTAACACTTTATAACCTCAAAAGCCTTTCGAGGCCATTCAAGCCTTTCCTAGTGTGCAAAAGTGGAGAAACTAAAGGAAGACAAGGAAACTGAGGGGAGAAATTGAAATGGAATTGTTCTCTTTACTTAAGGCTTGCAGCAAAGACGACGACCCCGTGCCCCTGGCTCTGGGCCCCGGTGCTCCCAGGCAGGATCCATGTGTGGGGAGTCGGGGCAGGATGGAGAGCCTGGGGCTGCCAGCAGTGACCCTTGGGGATGGCACCACGGCCTACCTGCAGCAGGCTGGCAGAGGTAACAGAGCCTCGGGCTGCCAGGGCTGAGAGTTCTCTTCCTGGCTCTGCAATTAAAGTCAGACTCACTCAAAAGTGCCCCTCACGGCACGGGAGCTGCCACATGTGCCTGGCACCCTCACACGGGGCAGCTGGTGGCTGTTGGATTTGCACTGGTGTGAAATAAAATAACCAATCAAACATACCTCTGGTTTGGAAATGGAGCTGTGGAGATGGGGGAGGTGTTGCTGTAGGAAATAAAGGTGCTGTTCAGACTAGAAGAGCCCTGTTCTTTCCAGGGCTGCTGTGGATGGGGAGCTGATGCTGTGGCCTGCAGGGCTCTGCTCCACCAAAACTCCCCTGGGCCGAGCAGGTGGTTTTGCATCACTGCTGTGCACAGGGTTTGGTTCACAGCAGTGCTTTTTTCACTCAAAGAGGTGCTGAATTCCACACCTGCCCTTACTCTGGTGATTGTGAGGTGCCCCTTTCTCCACCACCCACTGCTCCCAGGAAGAGGAGCACGCTGTTTCCCAGCCTGCAGAACAGGATGGAGGAGTCGTGCAGCTCCATGTCCTGGGGGTTGCTCTCCTGTTTTACTTTCTGTGCAAACTCACTGCAAGTTTATTACCCATGTGGAGCTGGACTGTCTTGGAACCACCAGGTTGTGTGAGCCCCTTATGCTCCAGGTGAAACCAACCTGGGTTCTCCATGTTCTGTGGGGTGGAGCAATGTCCTCTCTGCATCAAATCATTGGGTAACTAATGATTTAGTTAGTTAGTCACTATTACAGGTTTGCACAGAGTCAGGCTTTGGCAGGGTTGTCCCTGCAGCCCAACACTGGCAGCACTTCAGGCCCCTTTAGGTGCTGTAATTGTTTACTAACAGTTGATCCTCTGCCAAAGTAGTAAATAAATCTCCAGGCACTTGCTGATGCTACTCAGCACATCCAGCTGATTTTTTTTTTCCCCAACACAAGTGTAATTGCTTTCTCTGTGTGATCAGTCTTTCTGCTCCTTGGCATGAGGAGCTGTGAGGGGCAGCTCCTCAACAAGTGATGCCTGAGGGTCTTTGTCGTGTATCCTGCCTAGAAAAGGGCAATGCCAACATTTTTGGGTAGTGAAGTGCCTCTGTGAGGGAAAGCTGATCCATAACAACCTAGAAGTGACAATTTCTCCCTTTTGTGGGACTGTGGGAGGCATGTGGGACAGAGGGACTGGGCTCAGCAGCTGATGGCATGTTTTAACTGTTCCAGGTGAAAAGCTGATTGAAGGGCAAGTCATTGAACTTGAAGATGGGACCACAGCTTTTATCCATCAGGTGACAGTCCAGAAAGGTGAGGAACACACATTCCCCTCTTTGTCTTTGGAAGGACACCACGTGGATGTGGCTGCAGCTCTCAGTGCTCCAGCATTTGGGCTGCTCCATCAGTTCCAGCTCTCAAAAGTGCATGTGAGCCTAGGGTTTCTGTTGGGGTTTTCTTTCTTGTGGTTTTGAGGCTGAGTAAACAATGACATTGCCTTCAAAGTTTTCAGCAATCTGATGAGAAGGTGAATTTGGTGGAGGTGGAGACAAATGTTTAAGTGTCATTTCACCTGTGGGCTCTCCCTCTTGTCATACCACGAGTCCAGTGAGCTGTGTGCTGTGTTGGTGCCAGCCACATAGCACACACAGAGCTTGTTTCATGTGGGAGCAGTTGGGCAGGAATTTCCTCTGAACTGTGAGATAACATATTACTTCTGGAATAGGTGTTGGTGGGGAGGGGTCATGTGGGGATTGTTTTGGGAACAATGCCACCTTGGTCATTGACCCATCAGCCAATGTCATCTCTGAAATTAGGTAACATTAGTCTGAGAGGTGTTTGGACTCCAGTTCATGTGGCAGGCAGCAGAGTGGCAAGGAGGAATCATCCTTGGCCATGCTAAGATGCAAAAAGGCAGGTAGAAAGAGCTCTGTTACTTTGAGCAGTCCTTCCATGATGGTCCCAAGCTCCTTGTATGCCACCTCCCTCTTCTATTCTCCAAAGGCTGCTTGAAATTGCTGTTTTATAGCTGGCTGTGCCCCTTTCCCCTCTTCATCCTCTTCCCTGCCTTCACATGCACAGTGAGAGGGGTTCTCCTTCTCACCCCTGCTTCCCCTGCCATGGGGTGTTTGTGTTCTCCTTCACACACCCCTGTCCCAGAGCCATCCTTCTTTTCTGGGATATAATCTGGCATTTTGAAACTGGTGAGACACTTTGAGTGAAGGAAGAGGCAAATCTGTGCATGCAGCCTTGAAAATCTCATCCTTCACATCAGAAGGGCTCAAATGGTGTCTTCAAACCTACAGCTGTGGTTGCCTTTCAGGGCAAGCAGGCAGCCCTGTCTCCTCTCCTGCCTGGCAGCCTGAACTGCCACAGAATTCCCCATCCTGAGTCCTCCAGGAAGGTGTGTGGATGTATTTCTTTTCTTTTAGAAGCTGTGGCTTTTGAAGATGGGCAGCCAGTGGTGCTGGAGGATGGCAGCATGGCCTTCATACACAGCACAGCTAAAGGTAAAGTACTCCCTGCTCTTTCCCTGGCAGCTGGAGAGAAGCTGCTGGAAGGTATCAGATTTCCAGGGCTGAGGAGCTGAAGCTGTTCTTTTTTGCCTCACACTGAGCTTTTTTGCAGCTCTTTACCTGAATGTTTCCCCTTGCAGAGGGTTATGAGCCCGGCACATTCCAGGCTGTCCAGCTAGAGGATGGCTCCACTGCCTACATCCACCGTCCTGTCATCGTGGCTCCTGGCAGCACCACCCTGGAAGTGCAGACAGAATCTGGGCTGGAGGAGTTGGCTGGGGAGGAGGAAGATGATGGCTTTGATGTGGACACCATGAATGCATTGCAGCAGTATGGCAGGAAGGTGAGAGCACAGCATCTCTTGGCCTGAATTTGTGCTCTGCCTTCAGCAGTGCTTGTGTGCATCTGTCTGTCAGCAGCACCAGCTTTGAGAGAAGCAACTGGGCAGGGCTGCAGTGTGAGTGCCACTGCTGAGGGGTGCCTGGCATTTGGGGACACAGAATGGGGCTGTTTGGTTCTGTGCAGTGCTGAGCCTGCCACCCTTAACCTGCTGCAGGCTCAGGTTTGGGAAGGGAGGAGAGCTGCTGTGATAGAGCCTTTGGTGTGTCAGCAGTGGCTAAGCCATGGCCACCGTCCCCGTGGTGACAAAGGCCTCAAAACCTAAACAGCTTCAGACCCTGATGTGCTGTCACTGCAGTGTCCCACCTCAATATCCCAGGGACTGCCTTTTTCTCCCATCTCCATGGTGCTGTGGAGCAGGGGCTGTCAGTGCTGAGCTGGGCACAGACCTTCCTGCTGTGGCAGGCCCAGCCCCTGCTCTCTGGGAAGGGTGGGGTGGCACTGTGGCTGTCACTGCCTTCCTGCTCCACGCTGTACAGGGAGGCACAAACAGTGCCTGTGCTTCTTCACTCACAGGGGTCTGACGAGGAAGAGGAGGGACTGACAGACACTTGCCATATGAAGAGTAAGGACTCCAGCAACGTCCCTTCCCAGGTGTGAATTTTTCAGTGACTGGAACTGGGCTGAACTCCTCTTGGCCAGTAATTATGAAAGCGTAGTGGCTTCTCTGCCGAGTTAGCAAACACTAATTGCAAATATTTCAAATGAGCTGAGAAAGGGAGTTTCGTGTCTGAGAACCCCCAGCGAGCTGGGAGGTGGGAAATGCAGGTTCCTAGAGCGTCGTCACCTGGGCTTCACCACATGGGTACAAGCTGGTTTGTAGGAACATGTTTTTGGAGGATAACTGCAGGAATGCGTATGTATGCTAAGGAGGGAAATATTTGCGTGGGCTTGGTGAAGCTGTGGTGGCTTGCTGGATTGATTCCAGTTCTTGTCTCAGCAGGATTTGCAGGAGGAGGTGGTGCAGAACCAGAGGAAGGGGCAGCAGGTCGGCAGCAGAGCTTTCCGCTGTGGGTACAAAGGCTGTGGCCGCCTCTACACCACTGCCCACCACCTCAAGGTAAAGCAGGTGACACAGCAGTGTACAGGCCAGACCAGTCCCAGCTTACACTGCCTGAGCAGAATGCTCCATTCTGTGCAGCTGAGTTACATGCTGAGCTCCCCAAGAGACCCAGATGTGTCAATTGGCCAAGGTGAAATCCAACAGGGAACCTCAAATTCTTTCCACCAGCATTTTTCCACAGTTTTCCTTCTTCCTTGCTTTGGACCTCATTTTAGGGACCTGTTCTTTCTTTTCCAGGTACATGAACGTGCTCACACAGGTGACCGGCCATACACATGTGACTTCCCAAGCTGTGGGAAGGCATTTGCTACAGGTAACAGTTTCTGTTTTGAGCAGATTTCATTTTCTGTCCAACCCAACCCCTGCTGAGCTTCAGTCCTAACTCTGGTGCAGTAGAGCACAAAATCCAGAGCATCTAAAGCAAGGGAATCACAGCACAGGAGCCTGCTGGGACTTCATTGATTGTGGGCAGATAAAAGTGGAAGCAAGGTTGGAAGCGATGCTGGGGTTGGTTATTTCTTCCCCTTCAAGTTTTGCAGACACAGCACACTCAAGTACATGGACTGAGGGGTGGTACTCAGCTTGTCATGGTGTTTCCTTCTCATTACAAAATGAGTTGTGTTCTCTGTCCTGGACAGGGTATGGACTGAAGAGCCACATGAGGACACACACAGGTGAGAAACCCTACAAGTGTCCAGAAGACATGTGTAGCAAAGCCTTCAAAACCTCCGGGGATCTGCAGAAACACATCCGC
Organism: Rhadina sibilatrix; assembly: GCA_013400275.1. Taxonomy (NCBI): domain Eukaryota; kingdom Metazoa; phylum Chordata; class Aves; order Passeriformes; family Phylloscopidae; genus Rhadina; species Rhadina sibilatrix. Next base: position 166,518 of record VWYO01011582.1, read on the forward strand.
ACGCACACAGGTGAGCAGCACGGGGGGGAGAACTGCACAGGGCACAACGCAGTGAAAGGGTCTCCAGGTGGCTGCGTGGTGGCAGCTGTCACCCACATCTCTCTGTCCCTGCAGGTGAGCGTCCCTTCAAGTGCCCCTTTGTGGGCTGTGGCCGCTCCTTCACCACGTCCAACATCCGCAAGGTTCACATCCGGACGCACACGGGCGAGCGGCCCTACATGTGTGCAGAGCCTGGCTGTGGCAGGGGCTTCACCAGCGCCACCAACTACAAGAACCACATGAGAATCCACACAGGTAGGGAGGGAGCCAGCAGCAGGGAGATCGGTGGGGCTGGAATGGGTGTTTCCAGGCTGAATGTCACAGGGGTGGCCAGGGAGTTGGACGAAGTGGTGGGAATTGCTTTATTGGGTTGATTATTGTTCCAGCAGTCTGCCTCCAGCTATTTGCTCTGGTGGGGAATCCCCCCCCAGCACATGAGGAGGGTGAAGCTCAGCTCTGTGGCCTCTTCCCTTAGGAGAGAAGCCCTACCTGTGCATGGTGCCAGGCTGTGGGAAGCGCTTCACGGAGTACTCCAGCCTGTACAAGCACCACGTGGTGCACACCCACTGCAAGCCCTACACCTGCAGCAGCTGCGGCAAGACCTACCGCCAGACCTCCACGCTGGCCATGCACAAACGCAGCAGCCACGGCGAGCTGGAGGCCACCGAGGAGAGCGAGCAGGCCCTCTACGAGCAGCAGCAGCTGGAGGGTGAGTAGAGGGTGAGTAGAGGTGAGTAGAGTAGCCACTCCCCCGTCGTCGTGGTGTGGCGAAGGGGAGGGAGGTGACAGCAAGAGCAGCCACGCCCCTCTCAGACCCATGTTGTGTGCCGTGGCTTCCTGTCTCCCCATCAAATCCAGAGCTGTTGGAAGGTCCTTTCTGTAAGTCACAGGTTGGGAACAGGCCCCTGCCCATTCTGTGATGCAGGGAGAGGTAAAGGCCCTTCTTCCCAGGCCATCACTGAGCTGGTGTCATCATGGTCTTGTGCTCTTTTGTGCTGGCCCTTGAGGCCACAGGAAGGTCCAGAGGCCAGGCATGTGCTTTCACTCTCTGATAATGCTGCTCTTCCCCTTTGATCCAGCTGCTGCAGCTGCTGACAGAGGCTCTCCACTGAAGAGTCAGCATATTGCATTCCTGTCAGAGATGGAGGAAGATGAAGAGGAAGATGCTGTGCCTACACAAGTTTCGCTTATCTCTCAGGATGGGACAGAGCAGGTATGGACATGGACAGCATCCAGCAGGTCAGGGACAGCAGTTATTATCTGAAGTGAGATTCTGCCTCTACTCAGCCATGGTGTTCTTTGCAGGGCCTTTTTCCAGCATTTTTTCAGACCTTGGAGCTTCCTGGGCTTGTCCTGCCCTGAGGGTTCCCTCCTACAGCCTCACCCACTGCTGCAGTGTTGGTTTAGGGGGTCTCTGGTCCTGGTGCCCCTCCTTGCTGATGGTGTTTGTGTGATGACTGCCCTTGGCTCCCTGCAGCTCCCCAGCTCTGCTGACCCAGGCTGGATTTGGAGATGTTTTGTCATCACTTGTATGCAGCAAAGCTTTTCTTGTACTTCCCTCCACCAGCTGCCCCTGTGCTGACTGGAAAAAACTTCCTTCTGTGGCACGGGACAAAGGAAACAGCTGCCACCAGTGACCTGTTTCCTCTTAGCCTGAGATGCTCCTGCTGCTGCAATGCACAAAGCTGTCCCCATCCAGGCTTGAGACAAAAGGCTGAAAGGGAAGGGGAGATGTGGTAGAACAGGGAGGGCTGAAGACCCAAGCTCTGAGTTCTCTGTCATCAGTTTTATCCATAGCCCTGGGCAAAGTCCTTGGAGTTCTCTGTGCCTTGCAGAGAGACTGTTTCCTCCTTGCCCAGACCGATGTGTTGCTAAACTCAGGAGTTGCCCAAGACTCCCTGAGTATCTGCTGTCATCCCCAGGTCAGTCTGTCTCAGGAAGAGCTGCAGGCCCTGGGCAGCGCCCTCGGCGCGGTGACGCAGAGCGGGGCCCTGGCCGTGCCCCAGGGAGAGCTGGCAGGTGGTGACACTGGGACCCTGACTGTGGCCAACACCGATGGCACCGAGGCCCAGGAGGTACACACAGAGCTGGGACCTTGCAGCTGCTTCCTCTGCTGGAAAGGAACTGCATTTTCTTTTAAAACATGATCATCTGAACTTTTCCCAGGTGACCATCGTCGCTTCTGGGGCGGTGGTGTCAGAGGAGTCGGACATTGCCCTGCTCTGCCATCAGCAGGTGGCATTGCTGGCCACCTCCCATGGCACCCACATTGCTGTGCAGGTACCACGTGGCTCTTGCCACCATCCCCTTCACTCCCTGGCCACCTGCTGCCTGCAGCACTTGCCCTCTGGCCCTGCTGCATTGCTGCTTGCCCGAGGGGCTTTGCTCCTTGACTCCCAGATGCCCTGTGTGCAGAGGACAGCAGGGATGTCCTCCTGGGACTGAAGAGTGCTCCTTTGTAAACAGCTTTTCTGCCCCTCTGCATCACCCACCTGTGCCACCCTTCTGCCCTGCTGAGAGCCACCCTGAGCTGCCTTGTGGGGGTTCAGCACTCATTCTCTCTCTCTCTGCCTTCCCTCCCGCAGCTGGAAGAGCAGCAGAGCCTGGAGGAAGCCCTCAGCATGGCCACAGCAGTCATCCACTACGAGCCAGTGCCCCCTGGCACAGCCCTGCCTGAGAAGGGGAGCTGAGGCCAGCAGAGCAGCTGGGGCAGGGGGGTGGCAGCCCCAGGCTGCCATGTGCAGGGGTGGTGGGTGCTGCAGGCAGGACACGGGGCAGGGACAGTGTCTGAGCCAGTGCCAGCTGTGCCCTGTGCCAGCCAGGACGATGATGGGGCTGCTGGGGTGACCCTGTCTGAAGGGCTCTTCCCTCCAGCCAGGGAGGGCAAATACACTGGACTGCTGCCTGCTCTGGGCTCTGAGCAGCAGCTCCCTTTTGAGGGGCATTTCCTGCCCTCTCCCTCTAGGAATTGTCCAACAGCTCCCCTTTCTTGCTCACTCCTCCAGCTCAGGGGCAAGTGGGCAGCACATGCACAGAAGCAATAACAGCCCACAGAACGAGCCCAGGCTGTCCTCAGCTGGGTGTGGAGGGTGACCAGTTCCTGCCATTGGAGACAGCACTGGGATGACTCTAACAGCAGTTCTCCCATCTCTTTGTCATGTTCCTTTCTCTAGCAAAGCTTCCATAGCAGACTCCTTAGCTGTGGAGCAGAGTTGCCAGCACTTACCAGGAGCTGAGCTAGACCTGGATGTAAATGCTGAGTTAAAATAAAAAATTAAAATTTTGTTTTTAAAAGGACTCCCCCCCCTTCTCTTTGGTGGAAGCTGGGAGGGAGTGGGATGGACGTTGATGTTTAGCAGCTGTAAGAATTAAGGGCATTGAGGAGATGTGTGGAATTGACCAAACATGTCCTGCCAAAGCAGCAGCTGTCCCAGAGGAGGGGTGGGAGCAGGGCGAGGTGTGGCTTGGAGGGGCTAAGACATGTCCCTGCAATCTCACATCAGGCCTTGGCTCTTCCAGAGACCCCTGCACGTTTAGGTTTAGGGCATTGTTTCTGTGAACACATCCTACATCCTCTCCTGAGCTGGGAGTGACACCTGGGCGTGTCCTGCACCCCCGGGAGCCCTCAGCCCCTCCACTGCCCCGGGTGCTCGCTGGACAGAGCTGGAGACCTTTGAGATCCTCGAGTCCAGCTACGAACCTGAGCCTGGCACCGGCTCCCGGCAGTCGCGTGGGTGGTTTTTAGGACATCCCAGAGGAGTTTGTAGAGAAGGATGTTCCCGCGGGCACGGAACGGGCACAGCCGGAGAGGATGGCACAGGCTGAGTCTCCGCTCGCCTGTTCGATCCCTTCCAAAGGCAGCGCTCCCGCTGCGAGGGGAAGCTGCTGCTTGAGCCAGGGCGGGGATTTCTCTCCCCAAAACGCAAATTACGACGGTTCCTTTTGATTTCTGGGCCGAGCTCAGCAGAAGGTCGGTGAGCCCCGGCCGTGCGGGGAGCGGCGATGGGGCCCGGGGGGTTCCCGGGGCGCCCCGAGCGGGCGGCGCTCCCGCCCCACGTCCCGCCCGCCCGGGCGGCTCCAGGAACCGGATCCGCGGGCTCGGCAGAGCCGCCGCCGCCGCCGCCAGCCATGGACCTGCGAGCCGAGCTGCTCAAGTCCATCTGGTACGCCTTCACCGCCCTGGACGTGGAGAAGAGCGGCAAAGTCTCCAAATCGCAGCTCAAAGTGAGTCCCCGGAGAGCTCCGGCGCAGGGATGGAGGGTGGGCAGTGAGGGGTGAAGCAAGTCCGCGGCTGCTTTGCATCCCCGCGGGTTTCCACGGAGAAATTGTTAAATATTTAAGATCGTTAAGATCTTGTTGTTGCCTCCACGCTTGTTCTGGTGAAGTTCTCAGGATCTGTGGCATCTCCCTTTAAAAAAAAGGGGAGGGGGGAGGGGGAATTCACGCTCAAATGTGTTTTCTAGGTGAAAACGATAAGAAATCTAAATTTCAGTTATCAGTTTCTTGTGCTTTTTATGGCCAACTAAGAGCCCAAACTCTGTTTACATTTTCTTGCTTGCTGGAGCACCTGTGTTTCTCCTTGCTGAGCCAGTGTGTCGGGAGGTAGGGACAGGTTGTTTTTAAACAAAAAACTCCTCAGTGGTGTGGCTAGAAGTAACAAATCACTTTTAAAAACTCTGCATTTTCACCTCTCCCCACTCTTAGCAGCGTTCAGAGGGCTCATGCCCTCAGCTCCTCATCAAACTCATCACAGCTTTAAAAACTTTTTTCTCTGCCCCCGGGCCAGGGTTCCTGGAACCCACCAGGAAGCCCCTTGGCTGAGAATAATTGATTTTTTTAACCTTTGCACACGGTGGGAATGTGTTTATCCGTCTGTTTTGGTTCTTAGGCTGGCACTGGGGTTGGAAATGCTGGTAGGTACCAAGGTCTGAGATGAGAGAAGAGACCTGAGCAGGATCAGGCTGAGCACAGGGAGCTATTGCGTCAGGACTTGGCAGTCTGCAAGACCAGATTTGAACCACTGCAAAAAGACCCACTTTTCCTCTATTCCCTCTGTTTTACAGGCCTTCCCCAGGACAGACTGCAGGGAAGGTGCTGGGCTTTGGGGAGGAGGGTGTGTTTTGCCCCAGAATTAAGGGTTTTGTTAGCAGGGGTCTGGAGGAGAAGCAGCGGGAGGCAGATTCTTCCTGCTCAGCCTTTGTGGCTGAGAGCCTTCAGCTACCCCCCCCAGAACTCGTGGCCTGTGCCCTGCGAGCCACACTCACCTGCTAAAACTGTAGAAATTGCTGAAGGAATTAAGGAAAATCCTAAAGTAGGCCAGAGCTTAATTCGGTTTGCTAATCCCTGAGAGGGGCTGCTGTGCTCCCTTCGCAGCATCCCCTGCACCACTGCCCTGGGTCCAGAGCCTGGCCCAGGGATGGGATGGACTCAAAAGCACCAGCAGTGCTTGTCTGGAGAGATCTTTATCACCAGTGACGATGTTGAGACCACAGAGGCTCTGGTTTTAACGGCAGTTTCATGGACAGTTCATGTGGGGGCTGTGGTGGTGTGGGGATGGCACCTCCCAAGTGACTTTACTCCAGGGGACACTTCAGAGGGGAAGGGATGTTCTCCCACACACTTTCAGGGTTGGAGGCAGGTCACCAAATACCAAAGCTCTGGATGACTTTCCCACTGTCTCCAGGCCAGGGAGAGGTTGTTTCCACCCCCAAAACCACTCGAGTTTGCCCCAGCCTACACAGGCCAGCCGCCGTTCAGTGAGGAAGGAATCTGGGGTCTCTCAGCTCTGAGCAATGAAGCGTTAAAGCCACCCAGCCCTCTCCAAACTCCTCCAGCGCTGCTGAGCCCTGAGCCGGGCTGTGCTCTGCTCCCTCACCCGGGCGTGTTGCTGCACGAAGGGGCTTGAGCAGGGGTGGGAGAGACAGCGGCTTTGCGGCTACAGGACGGAGCCAGCCCCGGAGCTGGGTGGGAGCGTCCCGGCAGAGCGGGGCTGAGCCGTGACCGTGTCGGGGTCTCCGGCGGGAGCGGCAGCGGTGGGAAGCCGCTGGGCTCCTTGCAGGGGCACGGCGCAGGCAGGCGGGTGCAGATGCCGCTGCGAGTGTAGGTGTGTGTGTGTGTGTGTGTGTGTGTGCACAGGAAGGAAGGACAGCTTGCGGTCGGCTGCTGCGCATGAGGTCGGGTAGTTTTGCTCCCAGCACAGACAACCTCCACCAAGCCCTGCTCTCGGGAAGCGTTTGTGCTCTCAGTGCCGTTGCATCCTCCTCCCTGGCCGGGCTGGGAGGGCTGTGGATGCGGGATGGGGTGTGGTCCCTCAGTGTGGCCATGCGTGGCTGGAAATACCGAGCGCTGCCCTGGTGCTTTTGGGCACCTCTGCTCATGGGTGATGGGTGTGACAGCGGTGGGACAGGGTGGAGAACAGAAACAGGGCTGGTGCTCAGAGGAATCCAGGGCACTAGGAGGAGTCAGGCAGACCCCTGCCATCCCCTGCGTGCCACAGGGGAAAGGCTGTACCAGCAAACTGCTTTCGTAGCAGCCCTTTCCCCTGCTGTTGTTCTCTTCCTCCTGTCAGGGTTTCAGAGTCTGCAAGGGTTTATCAGCTCTCTTATCTCCAGTCATGCCACCATTGACCAGGTCAGGGCTTTCCTCTCTGTCAGTGACAGCCCTGCGAGAGGAGGGGCTTTGGGTCACAGGTGCCAGGATGGATGGAGGGGCTCAGGGTGTCCCCCATGGCCTGGGGGTCACAAGTGACACCTCACGGGGCTTTTTAGGGGTGCTCTGGGATGAGGGGTGAAGGATGGAGATGAGGGCCCATGTTGGAAGCACAGAATGGGATATGATTCCCAAACTTTGGATTCATCCTGATGGATTTGTTACCATCTTGGAGGATGTCCATGATATTCCCAGGCCTTTCCACTGCTGTGTGGACCCTGGGGCTGCACTGAGCCCCAAAAGGCATAGCTGTAGCAGCAGTGCTCGGGGCTACAGCCCTGTTGTGTGAGCACAGGGTGGAGTCCTGCTGATCCCATTGGTCCAGAGGGTGGAAAAGAGAAGGAAAATCTGGTCGAGCAAGAACTGTCTCCAGCTGCAGCAGCCATCATGGCCTCAGGCAGCTCCTCTCTGCTGGGAGGAAATTTCCAGCCCTGCACAGAGGAGTAGGGATGCTGTTCCATCTCCTCCAGCCCCTCTCTTGAACCCTTGGTAAGCTGCATTGGCAGATCCTGGTGCACTGGGGAGGTGTCAGTCTGGGACACTTGTTTAACCATCTCCTGCTTCTGGGATGTAAAGGCAAGGAGAGCACCACCTGCCCAGCATCACAAGCTAGAGATGCTGGTGGTGCTCATGGGCAGCCTTGTCCCAGGCTTTCCAGCACATGGGAAATTGTAAACATGCTTTATTTGGGGGCATTTGAACCAAACCGGCTGTCGGTTGAGTATTTCTGGGGATGGTGTGTCTCCAGATCTCCACTGTCTGCTTCCATTCCAGACAAAACCTTTGCTTTGTTTCTCACCAGTCTTTCCTATTTCCATGTTTCCATCTTTCTGTGCCCCCAGCAGACAGTGGCTGCTGCCAGACTGGGCTGTGGTTGTGCCAAATGCACAGCTTGGGGGAGCTTATCAGCTTTTCTAGATCAGAGCGAGTCCTGTTTGCTCTGAGAGGTTTGAAACAGCCCTTTCAAGAAAGAAGTTCCTCGTGTGCCAAGAACAGAAACTAATGTGGAAAAATCCTCGATTTTTGCCTGTTTCTAAATGATTCTCTAGGGTTTACATTTGAAAATTATGCCAAACCCAAACCTTGACTCGATGCTGTGGCTGCCGGGAGGCGATGCCATGCAGGGCACAGTCCCCAGGGTATAGAGGAAGGGGGTGACACCTTGGGGACGTGCTGGGGCAGGGCTGGAGGTTGTTCACCTTTTCACCACCCCTTGTGCTTGGCCAGGTGCTGTCTCACAACCTGTACACGGTGCTGTGCATCCCCCACGACCCCGTGGCGCTGGAAGAGCATTTCCGCGATGACGATGACGGGCCGGTGTCCAGCCAGGGCTACATGCCCTACCTCAACAAGTACATCCTGGACAAGGTGAGCTCCTTGCTCATCCCCCAGACCTGCTGTTCCTCACGTTGAGGTCGTTGAGGTTCCTGGGAACTCCCTTTAGCTCTTGGAAATCACAGGCCTTGGTGGGTGGAAAGTGGGTGCAGAGAGATGGGGACTGCTCAGGTGAATGCCAAAACGAGTGAGAAATGTTGAATACTCAGTGTCTCCCTGGCAAGGATGAAGTCATCCCTCTACGTCACGGCTCTGGATGGAGCAGCATGTCTGCCCACATTTCCTGAAGGGCTCAGAGAGAGACCTCAGCCCCTTTTATCCTCTCCAGCCATGCTCAAGTTTGAGGTGTGACCTCATTTGGCAAAGAGGAGAGGGAGGAGGATGAGGTGCAGGCGGGAGCAGTGTTGGGGTGGGCAGGGGCTGTCTCCCTTTTTTTCTGCGGTTCAAAGACACCTTTGTCTGGTACAGCCAGAGGTTGGTCTGTGGGTGCTGTTTCCTCCAGGCATGTGAGGAGAGGAAAAATGACTGACAGCTTTCTTCCACTCTGTGCTCACAGAAAGGGGCCAGAGCAGGGTGCAGTAACCCTTTGCTCCCCTGGCTCTTCCAGTGTTCTTGTCCCTGTGCCAGTCCCCCATGCCAGTGCCCATCTTTGCCTTGCCCAGAGCTGGTCAGCAGCTGCCCAGCCTGGTCCAGCAATGCTGATCTTGGCTGCAGGGATCTGGTCTGCAGCAAGGAAGGGCAAAGCCTTCCCCAGCTCCCTCAGCCCAGAGCAGGAGCTGCCCAAAGTCAGCCCAGCCCAATCTCCCCATCACAGAGTGGCCAAAATCCTTCCCGTTGCCCACATGGTTCTTTGGGAGGCAATCTTTAAACCCACTTCTTCTGGTTTCACCATGGCTAATAGAATCCCAGAGGCAGCCTGAAAAGGGGGAAGTTGGTTTTCCTAGTAAGAGAAGCTTTTAGCTTTTGCCACCCGAAGGTTTTCCTCCAGCTTTGCTGCTACAGCCACAGTTTGCTCCTGTGCTCACACAGCTGGGATAGAGCACCCAGGGACAGCCAGAGCTCCTCTGATCCCTGTCACAGTTCACCCATCTGCACCAAATGTGCTGCCTGGGGCAGTTCACAGTTAAAGAACAGCAGCAGGCATGAGGCTGGTGGAGGCACCACTCCTGCTGGCTGCCCTTGGGCCAGCACTTCCCTTCACTCCTCAGTTCTTCTTTGGGGTTGAATGGGATAACAAGAAACCCCAAACCATGCCCCACTGGGGAGGTGGGCTTGGAGAGCTCCACATCATCCTGCCTGTGCTGCACCCCAGGGTTCCTGCTGGTGCTGCCAATCACCCCATGCTTCTCACTGGACAGATTTTAGGAGTGAGGGTTTGTTCTCTTCAGCACTTCCTCCCCCAGAACTCCCCTCTGTAGCTCTTCAGCTCCCCATTCACCCCCTGACTCCTGCCTGCAGGTGGAGGAAGGTGCTTTTGTCAAAGAAAACTTTGATGAGCTCTGCTGGACCCTGACGGCGAAGAAGAACTACAAACCCGACCGGAACGGGAACAGCGTTATATCCCACCAGGATGCTTTCAAGCTCTGGTGTCTCTTCAACTTTCTGTCTGAGGACAAATACCCTCTTGTCATGGTGCCAGATGAGGTAGGAGCTGCCTCTGCCCCCATCCCTGTCCTCCCAGGGAGGGAGGCTCGTTTGTGAGTGACACATCCCACTATCTCTTCCTGGCACCTCCCACTGCATCCTGCAAGTTGTGGTGTCCCAGAGGATGAGAGAGGAGGCTGGAGGTGGGACAAGGGGGCTGTCTGCCCTGGACACCCCCACTGTGCCCACTGCCCAGGGAGGAGAGGGGGACTTTAGAGGGGAGATCCATCCAAAATGCTGCAGCCTCTCCTGCCTAGAGGGCAGTGGCAGAGCAGACCTGGCTGTCCCTCTCTGTGGCCACTGCCAGCCAGTGCTAAAAAAAAAAAAGACAGAGTGTTAAGGGTGAGGTGCCAGCCAAAGAAAAGCCTCTGGTGGTAATCTCCAAATCTCCAAATTCCACAGCATTTAGCAGGTTCCGTGGGGTCAGATTAAACCCCCCATGAGAAGGGGGGCAGATCTGGGGAGAATGCACAAGCACAGACGCCAAGAGTGGCCTCAGCAGAAGGAACTTGGCTGGGCAAATGGCTGCTGTTGTCTTCTACCACATCAACCTCCTGAGATCAGCAGAAAAGTCAAAATTAAAAAAAAAAAAAAAAAGAGAGAGAGAAAAGGCAAGAAAAAAGGGCAAGAAGCACCATGCTGCACAGATGGGAGGGTGACCGCACTTCCTGTGCCTTGAGAGAGATGTTTCCTGTTCTCCAGACCATGAAAAACTGAATCATCCTGAGCAACTGCGCTCAATTCTTGCCCTTCTCGCAATTAAATGACATTAAAAATCTAGCTCAGTGTGGGGACCCTGCTGTGTGTCACCTTCCTGTGTGGCTCCCTGCAGTCACCCACCAGTCTCAGTCCTCAGATTGTGGGCAGAAGAGAGCTGGCAGCAAAACTTGTGCTGGGATAAGTCTTCCCCACATCATGTCAACCACCTTGACTCCTTTTATTTGCACTTTTAAAATGATGCTCATCTCCACAGGGACCTGTCCCTCCTGCTCCTACCCAGCGATTTTTGGAAAGCAGTGGTGCTGAGCTCACTGTGCCTTTGAGACATCAGTTCTGAATGGGGTTCAGCAGTGCTGGCCTGTACTCCCTCAGGCTCTTGACTGCTACAGAGTTTTCTTACTCCACAGACAAACCAGCCAAAACATCCCAGCCTTGGGGGTTAAAAGGAAAAACCTCCTAGCAGAGGTCAAACTCTAACCCAGTTCCAGTCTCCTGAGCCAGCCTGCTGCCTGGAATGCCTCAACCATCACAAAGGGTGATCCCTCTGGGATCAGGGTCCTGCATCTCCAGGCTGGAGAGAGATGTTGTCTTGGGCTCTCCAAAATGGGTCGATGGGGTGGGGACAGCTCTGGCTTCTTCCTGTCACTGAGTGTCCCCCTCCCCATAGGTGGAGTACCTGCTGAAGAAGATCTGCACAGCCATGAACGTGGAGCTGAACTCCTGTGAGCTGGATGATTACCTGTCCCAGGAGCCGCAGGGGCAGGGCGGGCTCACGGTCTGGCAGTTCCTGGACATGGTGAACTCGGGGAGGTTCCTGAGAGGCATTGAGCAGGAGGCCATCAGCATGGCCGTGGAGGAGGTTTACCAGGAGGTCATCGAGGATGTGCTCAAACAGGCAAGGGGCCCACAAATTCTGGGGCACAAGCTCTGTCCTGCTCCCACCCCATTTTGATCTCTGTGTCTCTCGGGTGCAGGGCTACCTCTGGAAGAAGGGCCAGCTGAGGAGGAACTGGTCAGAGCGATGGTTCATGCTGAAGCCCAGCGCCCTGTCCTACTACATGAGCGAGGAACGGAAGGAGAAGAAGGGGAGCATCCTGTTGGACAAGCACTGCTGCGTGGAGGTACAGCCTGGGCCACCCTCAGCTCGGGGACAGCAGACCCTTCAGACCCCTGGAAGGGAGAGCCAAGAACACACAATTTCACATCCATGAGCATGAGAGAGCCAGTCCTGTGGCTGAAGACGGGGGGATAGGGTGGGATATGGGGGGTAACGCAGTGCTGTGTCCTCTCCCTGCAGGTGTTGCCAGACAGGGATGGGAAGAGATGCATGTTCTGTGTGAAGACCTCGTCCCGCACCTACGAGATGAGCGCCTCCGACACCCGGCAGCGCCAGGAGTGGACGCTCGGTCCGTGCCCACCCCACGCCCCTTCCCCAGCTTGCCCATGCCCCCTGCCTGTCCCCACTGACCGTGGGACTGCCCTTCCCTCCCCAGCCATCCAGACAGCCATCCGGCTGCAGGCGGAGGGGAAGAAGTCCCTGCACAAGGACCTGAAGCAGAAGCGACGGGAGCAGCGGGAGCAGCGGGAGCAGCGCAAGGCGGCCAAGGAGGAGGAGACACAGCGGCTCAAGCAGCTGCAGGAGGAAAAGGAGAGGAAACTGCAGGAGCTGGAGCTGCTCAAGGAGGCCCAGAGGCAGGCAGAGATCCTGCTGCAGGAGGAGGAGCAGCGGCGGAGGCAGCAGCACGAGGAGATGCAGAGGACCCTGGAGATCCAGCTGCGGGAGGCTGAGCAGGTGGGTGCCTCCCACACAGACTGTGGTGCTCACGGGGTGGGTGCTTCCTTCTCCTTCCCTTGGCTGGGGCAGCCCAGGGGTTTGGATGTACAATGCTGCTGCCACCTGTCACCTCTGGGCTCTGTTGTGCCTGAGATCCCTTTGGGCAGGAGATGGGGACAACCTGCCTCAAGGGGCTTTAGCTGAGGGACAGTGAGAGGCGAGTGCTGGTGCCACGCTGGACAGGGAGCCCATTTCTGACCTCACAGCCAGCACTGGCTCCAAATGACATAGCCTGTCTCCTGAGCAGGGAAACAGCTTTGCTTTGAACCTGTCACCATGGGCTGCCCCTGCTCTGGGCTGCTCCACCCAGTGGGCCTGAGTGGGTTCTGGGGACACTGGTGGTGGCCTTGCCAGCTGATGGCTCCTGTGCCCCCGCAGGCTCGTGCCTCCATGCAGGCAGAGATGGTCCTGAAGGAGGCAGAGGCAGAGCGGCAGCGCAAGCGCATCCTGGAGCTGGAGGACATGCAGGAGAGGCTCCAGGAGGCCCTGCAGCAGGAGGTGAAAGCACGGCAGGACGAGGAGGCTGTGAGATATGCACAGGCCAGGTAGGACTAGGGCATCCCTCCCCCTCCTTGGGCAGCCCTGCTCCCAGGGCAGCAGCTGGGCATGGGGATGTGCTCCCCAGGGCAGCTCAGTGCTCCTGGGTACTGGGGTGTGCTGGTGACTTCCCCAGTATGCAGGATGGGACAGGGAAGGCTGGTGGAAGAAGTGGTAGGGGGACATCCTCACCTCTTGCTTTTCATTGTCAGGCTACTGGCTGAGGAAGAGGAGAAGCTGAAACAGCTGATGAAGCTGAAGGAAGAGCAAGAAGAATATATCATCAAAACTCAGAGGGAGAAGCAAGTCCTCAAGCAGGAGATGGAGAACAAGAACAAGTGCCTGGAAGAGGCACAGAAGCAGCTGGAAGAAGTGAGAGTGAACAGGCAGCGGGTGGACCAAGATGTCATGGTGAGGATGACATCCATGCCACATCCCTTGACAAGTGAACCCAGGGGACTTTCCAACCCTCCCAGAGTCACCTCCATACCAGGGAGGACCAAGCTGGGATTGCCATGAGGGTTTCTGAGCTGTACCATGTGCAGGCACAGTGTGATGCAGTGGCTGAGATGCATGGGACAAGCGTGTCCTGCCCTGGGGACAAAGTGCTGGTATCCAAAGTGATGCTGGCAGTGGGAGTGTGTGAAGGGAGGAGGGTTGGAGGGGGAGCAGAAGGTCTAGAAGAGAGTGAGCTGGGTCTCCATCCCAGAGGGAACCTCCAATCCAGGGGAAGGGAAGGGAAGGGAAGGGAAGGGAAGGGAAACCCATGCCCACGGTCCTGGGTCGGGGCAGTGGGGCACCAGCTCACCCCTCTCCTCCACCCCCCGGCAGGCGGCCCAGCGGAAGCTGCGCCAGGCCAGCACCAACGTCAAGCACTGGAACGTCCAGATGAACCGGCTGATGCACCCCATCGGGCCAGGAGGTAGGAGAGCAGCTGACCCAGCTGACCACCCTTCCCTGCACCTCCTGAGCCATGCTGGGGCATGAGCCCAGACCCCCACCCATCTTTTTCCCCTTTTTGGGGCCATCTGGTGGCTGGAAGGACTCTCAGAGAAGATACCACGATGCCTCCTGCAATGAGGGGCTCCACGAACCTTTTTCCCAGCCGAACAGTCAGTTTGGGCCCCAGGTAAACAACTTTTTTTTTTCTGTCCACCCCCAGACAAGCGAACAAACGTGAGTGGAGGAGTCTTCGCTGGCTACCAGCCCCTTCTGTCACGGAGAGATTCTTCCCTCAAACTCAAGCAGAGGGTGGAGGATAAAGGCAGTGAACCCACGAGGGAGAACAGCAAGGAGAACATGAGCAACGGTGGGAACAGCAGTGTGCTGCCATCTCCAGATGCGGACACCATGGCCACAGAGCCCACCAATTAGCCCAGCAGGATGGCAGAGCCCAGCTGGGAATGGCAGGGCTCAGCTTGTCCCTCCAAGCGGACAGTGGTCAGTGTGGCCATCTCTGGCTGGAGCCAAAGTGGGGACCAGCACAGAGCCTACAGGGAACTGCATAAGGCAGAGGTGCTCCCATTGTCATCGGTACAGGGCTGCAGCCACCATGTGCCAGGAGGCTCAGGCAGCCCAGTGTTGGGGAGAGGGCAGCGGGACCTTCTCCTCCGGACTGCTGGACTCAACTCCTTGTGCTCTGTTTTACAGAGTTGTACTAAAAAAGAGCCGCTGATGGGTCGGGACTCTGTGGTCCAGGGCTGCAGTTCTCCCTTTGTTCCTACAGCAACCCTTCTGCATAACTCACTGTGCTCCAGGCTGTGGGGCTTGCCACCAGCCAAGGACACCTGGACTGACCAAGCAGGGCCTTCTTGTCACCCCCACACCGCTCCAGGTGTCCCTAACTGCAGCTACCACTGTGTTCTCTGGCAGTGGTTGTTAGTACTGGAGTCACTTAGCAGAAACTAACGACCAATAAAGCTTTTGGAGCCCCTGGCCTCAGACCTCCTGCCCCACAGTAGCAGCCCTGCAGGCACCAGCCCTCTTTCCTTGGATTCCCCCTGTGTGCACCAGCCCTTTGAAAGCAATCCGCCACAACCTGTGGAAAGCGGCCCCACCAGGAGATTTTGGGTTGGTGTGTGGAGGGCCAAGAGGGACACAGAACAAAACAAAAAAGCCCCAAAAGCACACCATCGTTTGGGTTAGTTTTTCAAGCACCTCTGTTATAAATACTGTCCCAGACACCTGTGCCTTTGGGGTGGTGTTTATAGTCTGGGGCATAGAGCCAGGGTCGCCTCTGGACCAAAGTTGATGCTGGCAGTGGGAGTACGTGAAGGGAGGAGGGTTGGAGGGGGAGCAGAAGGTCTAGAAGAGAGTGAGCTGAGTCTCCATCCCAGAGGGAACCTCCAATCCAGGGAAGGGAAGGGAAGAGCCAGGGTCGCCTCTGGAACAGGCCCTGGGAGCAAGCTCTGCACCGACTCTGTCTCTGCTCCGTTACTCAGAGATGAGCAGAGTTCGTTAGGGAGATTATGATCTGTTTCCTCCCGGGCCCCGAACGGCGCTGTCCCCGGTCTCACAGTGTTTCTCAGTTTTTTTCCACCGCGGCCGAAGGGGCCCCGGCACAAAGCGCTCAGTGTGCCCGGGCTGCGGGGCGGCGCTGGCCATTCCCACGCGGCCGCGCTGACGCACGGCGGGGGCACGGGCACTGCAGGGGCCGCAGGTCAAATTCATCACCTCTCCCCGCTCCCCTCTGCGCTGGGACACAGCGGGGTGGCCCTGAGCCCTGGGCCGTCCCTTTGTGGGGTCCCCGCCTGCTCCGCACCATCCTGGCCAGGCCACATGGACACAGGATCCCCCTACTCTGCACGGGTTATCTGGGCAGAGTGAGCCTTTCCCAGCTCTGCCCCGAGGCTGGGCTATTATCTTCTATCGAGGCGCGAGGAGGCCGCGAATTGCTGGGGGCGAAGCGAGGTGGGGGGATCACTGGCGCTGCTCGGGCTCCTCAGGCACGGAGCCAACCGCACTTGACCGGCCGCCGCCGCCGCCATATTGGCCGGCCCTCAGGCCACTCCGCCCCCAGGGCCCCGCTCCGCCCCCAGG
>VWYO01011582.1:182416-204043 GCA_013400275.1 Rhadina sibilatrix
GGATGGGGAGTGCGAGGGGCTGTGAGGGACGTGGGTTGTGAGGGGCTGGGGTTTGGGGCAAAGGGGACATGGGTATGAGGAGCTGGGGCGTGAGGAGCATCAGTGACTTCAGGCTGTAGTTCCTCTTGGGAAATGAGGGGAGACTGAGGACGGGACATGGCTCACACCGGAGGAGGCTTAGGGGGACAGTGTGCCTGTCTTCTGTGCCAGGGTGGGGTGGTGGAGGGGGAATTGGCCTGAGGATTGAGGGTATCAAGCACTGTAGGAGTCTGGGGCTGGAAGGAGGAGAAGCAAGAGGGTCAGGATGGACCTTGAGCAGAGCATCCGGTGAGGGGCTGCTCCAGGAGGAAGGATCTGTGAGTCCGTTCTCATCCCTGATATCTGCCCATTCCACTCTCTCCTTCTCGGAGACCCCAGATGAAGGACATGCTTGTGGGAAGGACTCAGATGTGCTGTAGGGTCCGGACAATGCCTGTCATGGTGCTGCAGAGGGGTCTGAGTGGTGGCTGCCCCATGAATCAGAGTCCCAGGGCTGGCTGCAGTGTTGGTCTCTAAAACAGTGACCTGTGGGCTGAGGCAGCCCATGTCCCATTTCTTGTTTCTGCTCAGCTTTCCTCTCCTCCTGCCCTCTCCGTGCAAACCCCTTGTTGCCTTCAGCAGAGTATCCTCTTCTGCACAGACATGCTCCAGGCTGAGGTGGGAGTTTTCCTGATGACTTGGCATGTGTCAGCCAGGGACAGCAGAGGAAGCATCCAGGTGGGATGTGCTGGCAGGTTCCCTCCATGCCCTGCTGAGCTGGTACAAGTGTTGCCTTGTGTGTGGTGTGATGGGCATGTCCTGGCATTTAGCTGTGAGCGGGACAAGGTGAGCCAAGCACTTAGTTTTAATTCTCAGATGTCTGGCAGCAGAGCAGCCTGGTCTGCAATGACAGAGAGCTCAGGGTGTGATTTGTGCACTCCCTGCATGTGATTCAGCCTTCTTTGGCAGTGTCAAGGCTAATGCTGTGTTACTGGGTCGGGATGAGCTTTATTGCTGGTGGAAGTGGAGAAAGCCACCTCCTGATGTGCCGGTGGGGCTGGAATGACTTTAGTATTGCTCTTTGTCAGAGAGATTAAAGAGGAACTTTGTCAGGATTGTTTAGAAAAAACGATCTTCCATGTTGGGGGAGAAGGGATGAGAAACCTGCTCTGCTGTGAAAGTGAAGCTCCTTAGGGTGGTTTTGTGGCCCCACTGAGGCAGGGGCTGGTGCTGGATCCACACTTGGCAGAGCTCCGGGCTGTCCTCAGCCCCCAGCTCTAAACAAAGGCAATCACTGCCTGCAAGAGGATGTGGTTCCGACATCACTGATTGGGAAATCCTGATGTGATTGATGCTCCAGTGCAAGGGACTTGGGTCGTATTTTTGGATCTCACACTTGTGCCCTCCTCTGGATGTGCCTTGATCCTGTAGGGAACACCCTCCACACTCAGGCCCCTGGGATCCTCAGCTTTTGAGGCAGGGGGTTCAGGTTCTTTTTTCATCTCTCCTGGGCAGCTGCAGCTGCCACTGCCATGTCAGACCTGGAAGGATGTGCTGCACTGGGGCTTCACTCTCAGCACAGCACTCGCAGGTTGCTGCCGAGCTGCCGGGCCTGGTAGGGGCTGGTGATGCTTTGGTTTGTTGCTGGTTTCGTGCTGGTTTATTTCTGGTCCTCAGCTGCCTCACAAGTTGTCCCATGTCAAGGGCAGCAACACAAAACTGGGCTTTTCTGTCGGAGTGGGAGGAGCAGCTAAGCCTGGGTAATGTCAAGGAGGGTATGTGGGTGCAAATAGCATCGTGTTCACAACATCTTTGTTTAATGTTTTAGTCCAGTTAGTCTGCATAACTGTCTAAAAATAGGACATATTTTCTCTAAGTCCTCTAGTTCAAAGCCTCATAAGCCATTTTTTTTTCCGGCATAAGTCTCTTCCTTCTCTTTTGAGCCTGAAATTCATACAAGGCAAAGTTATCAGGAAAACCAAGAAGAGTGAATGAACTCTGTTGAATCCTTAAGTTTCAGCCACCCAAGAGGAAGTTCATTAAAGTTGCAGGAACATTCTGGCAGCCTCTTGAAGGTGAATTAAGCAAGCTGAGTAAACAAGCAGCCTTGTGGCCACCATAGACCTTTTTCTAGCATCAACTTTGTGCATTGTCATAAGAGCTCAGGCTCATCAGCCTCTGGCTGCAGGTGACTTAAGGCAAAGGTGACATCCATGGTGAGGGGATGGGGCTGTCTCTGCTGGGCCACCCCAGGATTTGCTCTACCTCCTGGTCTTGGGACAGATGCTGCCTGTGGCAGCAGCCCCCTGGAGTCACCCTGGGCCAGGGTTTCAGCGTGCGAAAGAGGGAGTGTGTGTGTGTGTTTAAATTTCAGAGCTGCTGCTGGACCCAGCCCAGTGCTCCCAGCGGCATAAATATCTGGCCTTCAGCACAGCCCTGGAAACTTGCTCTGTGTCCTCCTGCAGATTGCTCCAGGTCTTGGCTGTCCGTGCTGACATGGTGACCGAGCGGTGGCTTTCAGCGGCAGGCGGACGGGGACAGCTGCTCCGCAGAGGTAACCCTTCCCCTTTGCACGCGGGCCACCCAGCCAGGCACTTTGCAGTGTTTCTAAAAATCAGGGGGTAAGGAAGAGCAGTTTGCTTCCAGCAAGTTTCCCTTTGTCCATAAGCTTAACACTTCCTTAAATGTCATTTTGAATTTAAAACTCCGTACCTTATTTTTGCTGGGTTTCTGAATGCGATTTTTACGGATTTCTTTAGGAGTACACTGTGAGGACCGTGGTGTAATCCTGCTCTCCTCAGCTGGCTCTTGCTGCCAAAGCACAGTGACATAACATTTCATTATTTCACTGCTGTTTATGACTGAAATTGGCTCTTGTAGATGAGGGAGGGCACATGAGATCCAGGGCTGCACGTGGGTCACCGGTCACCCAACGATCCCACACACGACCCGGCAGTGGTGCCGGTGCTGTCTGTTGGTGTTGGACAAAGCTGAGCAGGTCATGGCAGGGGCAGGGCAGGGGTTTTTGAGGAGGTCATGGTCAGCAGGGCCATGGGCAGGCACTGTTCTGCCCGCAGACCTCTGAAGTGATTCCAAGAATCAGCGGTGCTGAGGCTGTCTGCACGTGGCTGTGGGTGTGTGTTTGTCTCAACACAGATCTGAGGTGTTGAGCCCTTGTGGGTTCTGTGTCAGATTGGTGCAATGGTTACGCCATCTCTCTTCTGGTATTCAAGACACAGACTTCCAAGGATTTTCACAGTGTGTGGAGAGGATTTTATAATGAGCCCCGTGAGGCTTTGCTGATCAGAAGAGCATTGTTGTGCAGAATTGCTTTCTGGTGTTGATGGGCTCTGTCTTGTGTGATGCCATTTGAAAAATACGTATTTTTGTACAGTACATCTTGTTGCCCTTTGGGGAATATTTCATCTGTGGCTGCTGAATTATGGACTGGAAATCTGCAAATGTTCTTGGAGACTGAAGGACTGGCACAACAAGAGACACTTGGGCTCCTCTGAACAACCGAACCTGACATACAAATGATGTTTTAATTGGGTGAGATGATGTTACAGTGCTTTTGCCTGAAAGGTTATTTGCTGTCAGAGCCCAGCCTGGCTTGCCCTGATGATGACATTTTAGATGTTGGAGATTTTGTGGTTTGTACTGGCTCTTTTGCTTAGAGCAGGAACAAACTGATAACCACAGATTCATTGGGCTGTGTTGCTGCTTCTCATCAGGTGCTGCAGAGTAATCTCTGCTTTTTCCAGAAGTGTCTCTGTTCAGAGATTCACTGCTGCAGTAATTTTGGAGGCTCTGGGAAAGTCTGGACAAGCAGAAGTGATTTCCATACTGAGGACAAGTAAGATTTTTCTATAGGACTAGGTTTATTTTTTTGTTAATACTCTGAAATGTGCTTGCCTTGGCAGAATGCCTGGGAAATTACTTTCCCAAAGCAGGGTTTAGAGTGGCACGATTGATGTGCCAGTATGAATCCTTTTGGTCAAGAAGATTGTGAAATGCATCTTCCCCAAAATATATGTTTTGGGATGACGTTCACTGGAGATTGCAGGAAAGGTTCAGAGCAGAACTGACTCAAGATGTATCTTAGTTTCATTATGACTTCTTGAAATGCTTTGATATTCACTGTTTCAGTCATAGTGTCTGGAAAATGTCTGTGTTCTCCAAGGCTTAGCCAAGAGCTTGTGAACATCTGGGATCGTTTTGGTCAGGTCTGTTTGGCTTTGCAAAGGGCTCTGAAATGCATGTGTATGTTGGGGTGCTTTCTTGGGGACCTCACAGACAGGCTCTGCTCAAGGTTTTGAGTTTTGGAGAGACTGTGGTTTGCAGGGGAGTCCTGACCATTGAGGAGGAAGTGGCAGGATGAGAGCACAAGTGTTTGTTATGGTGCTGGGTCAAGCCAGACTCATCTCTGGGGCTGGGGCATAGCCACAGCCTGGGAACCTCCATGTTGTCCAAAGCTGTTGCTGCATTTCCTGATTTGCCCTGGTCTGGGAACTGGAACTTGAAATAACAAGAACCAGAACATGCATGTTCAACCCTTAATAGATACGTGGGTTGAGGACAGGGAATGGTTTTGGTTTTGGATTTGAAAGGGCAGATGAGCTGATAGGGAAGCATTTCTTTGATGGGCTGTTAAGACAGACTTGACTGTGAAACACATGCCTATCTCATTAGGACAGGCTTTGTCAGGCCTTTCCTGGCAGGACTTGTGTGAGATGGCTTCAAAATAAGCAATGCTTTGTGCAGTCATCTTGTTGATGGGAACCCAAGCTCAAATCCCTATCCTGCCTGACTTGTGACAAGGGTTTTTCAGTGAAACTCTTGATTTCATCAAATGCAATCTGGGATATTTCTGAAAATGGCCAAATCAGCTTTTCACCTTAAAGTTGTTTATATGGATTCTGCTGGAGATGTTGGTTCTTGAAAGCTGTTAACCCCATGAGGGCTGATGGTCAGAGACCCACATCTCTGAAAATATTCATGAGTTCTCATGTCCGTGGGGTAGAACTTGTGTTATGGAACTTAGGGACACGGGGATCTCTGGAAAAGGCTTGTTGGTGAGCATGAACTTGAGGAGCCTGATGAGCTGCCAGCAGCTGGCTGTGTCAGGAAGCAGTAGCTGTTGGCTGGCTGTGAACTCTGTGGCTCACTCTGTACCCCCAAGATGCTGCCAAAGGCACGAGGATGTTATGAAAGGTGTGAATACTTTGCTCAAGCGTTTTGTTTTCTGGGGACTGAGGCAGAAATCCAAATGGTCAGAGCACACTGTGAGTCTTGGCAGGATCACACTGACACGGTCGCTGCTCCTTTCCCCGCTGAAAAGGCAGGGGAATCTCTGTTGTCCAGGCAGCTATGGCTGTGTGAATGTGGCCAAAAATAGTAAGGAAGCAGCATTCCCATCTAGTTCCCTGAGAGGCTTGTACTAGTTTGTGTGGAAAAGTGATTCTGGCGTTGTGTGGAGGTTTTCTTAGGGAGATGTGTGCAGTCAGGCTGGGACCCCTGTGTTTTCCTGCTCCCTTGGTTAAGGGGAGCTGCAGCAGACACAGCAATCTGCTCCCTCCGTCTCGCTGCGCATGTTCCTGGCCCTGCTGAATCATCAGGGCTTGTGCCTGGGCACAATTGCTCTCTGTCAGCTGCATCCTGGGATCACAGCGGCGTGGCTGGTGCCCAGGATATTTTGCTAAAGTCTACAAAACCAAGTAGCACTTTTCTGGGAGTTCCAAGTGTAAACATAACAAAACTTACAGGCTGATGGATTTATTTTCTTTTCCTGGTTAGTCCATGGGATCTAAAATCTGTTGCTGTAAAGAGGCTTGCTATTGGTTTTGTAGGCATTTTTCCTGCATCTGGGAGCACTGGCAACATAGCAGTGAAGCCTAGGGCCCTGTTGGATGTTTGGCTCCAGACAGAAGGCTGCATGCATCTGTGTGATCCTAAATGACTCACTGTTGCTTTTCTGCCCCCCTTGCTTTTCTGGGGAGCTGATTGCCCCTTCCAAAGCAGCAGTGGCACTTGCTGCTGTCCCAGTGACCCAGAGATTTTGGGAAAAGCTAAACTGGGTGCTGATGTGGACAGCACTGCCAAACTTGGTCTCACTGACCACCGGCAGTGCTCCTGTTCACAGCCACAGCTTGTTCCACTCGCCACTTTCCTGAAGTTCCATTTAGTGCTGCTCTGAGTCTGTAACACCCTGTGCCCACTGTTTGCCATGGGAAGTGGTGTTGCTGTTTCTGTGAGCACCTCCCTCACCAGCCCTGTTCTATAATTACTGATGTTCCTGAAACTGGATCCTTCCACGTGTCCTGCTCAGGTTTGGGAGGACAAGGGGTCCCTAAGCAAACTGGCTGCCTTGGAGTACAGCCAAGAGGACTTCAGCAGTTTGGGAAAGAGTCATCTTGCAGTGGTTCAGTGAATTCTGAGCCTCCAATCTCCTCACCTTTGGGATGGGGAATATATCCCAGACAGCTCTGGCATGTGAATGCCAGTTTAGCAGCATGGTCCCAAAGCATTGCCACAGTTTCACTGCCACTTCTGCTGTACCCTGGGCTGTGGGGGGGATGATCCTCTCTCCTTGCCAGACTTAATGATCTTCTCAAATAGCAGCACTTCTGTGCCATTTCCAGCACTGAGAAGCCCCAGTGGTGTCACCTTTCCAGTACCTGCTTGTTTCCTGGCTGCTGTCCTTGTTCCAATGGGTCAGACCCACGTGCCCCTCCTCGCCTGGGTTGACCACTAAATACAAATACCAGTCAGTAGTTGGCAGAATGAGATGTGCCAGTTCACTTCCTGAAAGTCATCCTGGAAGTGCCTTGTACAGGAATGTACAACAGGAGAAGATGGTCATGAGCAGTGCAGGGAGCTGACCTGGGGCTGGTCAGGCCAGACCTGCGAGTGTGACTGCAAACAGGTGTCAAAATCTGGAACACAGGAATAAACAATGACACTTGGCACCGATCTAGTGCTCTGCACTTCCAAAACATTCTGTCTCCATGAGCTAAAACAGCCAGGGAAGGATCAGGAAGGAAGCACTGCAAAAATCCTGGGTTTATTTCTTTGTGGTGGATTTTGGTTTTGGTTGGGGTTTTTTATTTATGATCAAGGAAATGCAAGTAGAGGACTTGACCAGATTTGCTGCAGGTCGTGGAGCAGCACTTCAAATAAGAGCTGACAACTGCACAGCTCTTCCCTGCCTGCCCTGCTGCTGCTCTTCCACCAGCCTCAGCCACGGAGCCTGATGAGGGCAGGAAGTCCCTCTGCTGGGAAGCTGTTGAGGGATGATTTCTCTGCCTTCCTATATTGCCATCTCAAGAATTTTGGAGCACATCTCATGCATGCTTGCAGCTCCTGGAGAAGAGCAGCCTGGCAGACCCTGCTTTGTGCATGGCTGAGAGTTCAATGCCCAAAGTCTGCTATTTTTCTGTGTCTGCAATACCTTTTGCACTCTGAACAAAGCCAGCAGCGAGTTCCTTTTGGAGCAAAACGTCATGACCTGGTTTTGGGGACAGCATCAATCATGGTACAAAAAGAAAGGAATCTGGCATGTTTTGTAACCTTTTTAATGAGCTAGGGGTTTTTCCCCCCTCAGTGCCCAGGAAGTGGGTGAGTTAAAACATGCAATAGATGTGTGATTCATTTTGGCAAGCCAGGCTGCTTAAGGCAGTTGAGGGAATCTCCTGCACCCTGTGTCACAAGTCCCTGAGTAATTAGCAGCAGCTAATGATCATGGCAGCTCTGGCAGCACCCCTCTGCTTAATGAGCCCAGCACAGGGAAGCACAGGTGGTGCACACTGAGCAGTTTTGGAGAGAGAATCACAGGACTGGACTCTGGGCCATGGTACAGCATCTAAGCAGATGGTTCAAGGGGAAGAATCTGGCCCAGAATGTCCATCCTGGTCAGTGCTGTGTGGGAGGGCTCTTCCTTGCTGCTAGCTGTAGTAGTTTATTTTTGTGTGTAGCCTGCCTTGCGGCCAAGACTTTGAGTAAGGGAGGAAACACTCAGCTACTAAGTGCTGCTGAGATCTCATTGGCTAATATGGGGGTATGCTGATCTTCCAGGAGCAAACATAAACATGTTTTCAGTGTTCGTCTCTCCTGTTTTGTACTCTTAGTTACCTTTCCTGTATTGCAGCATCTGCTTGGCTCTTCTTTGGCTTTTATTAGTAGTAGCTGACGTGTAGGGGGAGGAACAGAAACTGGTACTTGATCAGCAGATCTTGGAAGCAGTGACACTACCTTAGGAAGTCTGCAAAAGGTGGTCAAGCAGCAGCAATCACATCTCCTTTATGGATTCAGGTCAGTTTTCAGTTGTGGATTCAAAATGTGCTGAGCATCACAGTGCTGCCCTGTGGAGGGCTGGGTTCTCATCTCACCCCTTCTGTTTCTTTTGGCTGTGAATGTTTTTGTCCAGAGGAATAAACACAAGTGAGGAATGCTCCCAGGGTATATTGGTTTCTTTTTGCCATTCCTTATGACCTCGAGTAGAGTAGAGTAGAGTTGTACTGAACAACTGCTTTGAGCAGATCAACTCTGTGACTTGACTCTTGGGAGGATTGGACCTTTCTTTGGTGCTTTGCTTTCCCTGGAAACTCTGAGCTTGGCTTCAGGGTGTATGTGCAAATCAGCAGCCAGGGGAACTGCCAGGCCACAGGGGCACAAGCTGTTGGTTGATGAACTGGAGGCTTGGATCTTGGTTAGCTCTGGAAAAGTGCTGCCTTCTTTCAGGGAATCCACACGGAAGATTTATCTCCTTTTAACTTTTATTCCTGCTTTTTACCCTCTTCTGGTTGTGCCACGTCTCTCTCCTTGTTCCCACTGATGGTTTAGCTTGGCGTAGGTGCCAGCTTCTAGGAAAGACAAACCTGTTGCCCAAGCTGCTTGCAGCCAGCAGGCATCAGCCCAAGCCCAGAGCCAGCAAACAAACCCTCCCCGCACTGGCTGCAGAGGAAGCTGCTGGCTCAGCCAGGGTTACCAAAGCTCCTTGGAACAGGCATTGAGGCAAGGGCACAACAAGTCATGAGATGCTTGCTGGATTGCTCATTCCCATCCTGTGGGAAGAGGAAGGAAAACAGCTTTGCTAGATTCTCTGAATATGCTTGGGAAGAAATTCACAGTCTCCATCCTTGTTTCCATCAGTGTCCTGTGACAGTGGCTGAACAGAAGGAAGGGGTGGGTGTCTGTGGCAGGCAGAAATCTTTACCTGTCTTCCTTCAGCTTGAAGCTTGTGTGCTGTCTGTGTCTCATCCTCTGCTTTCCCTCTCCTCACACCCATCCAAGACTGACTCCAGACACAGTGTTGGAGTTGCTTTTTTGGGTTTTGGGGAGCAAACTGCATGCCAAAATCTCACTGCTGCCCTGGGAGCACATGGCCCTGAGTAGAGTCGGCAGATGGAGGGACAGCACATCAGGGATGTGCCCACATTATTCCAACATGGCCTATGAGACAGCTGGGGCAAAGCAGAGAGCTCTGTCTGCAGTGGGTTTAAAGCAAGAGGCTTGTGCTGGATGCCAGGGAGAAAGGGAATCTAATGAGCTGCTCATTAAGCTGCTGCAGGGTGGATTTTCCACTGTAGACAAGCTTCTCCTGCCACAAGCTGCTCCCACTAACTGCTCTTCCAGGCAAAAGTATTTCCCTGATGTTTATGTGATCATTTATATATAACTCTGAAAACGGTGAAGTTCATTACCCTCCATCTCCAATGAATAGGTTTTCTGCCTGTCTGCCATGTCCCACTGCGTGGGATGTGTGAGCAGAGGCCAAGGATAACACAGCCCTTCAATGCTCCCTCAGTGCTCCTGTGGAGGCACGGGAAGGGAGCACCCCTCTGCCTGCTCCTGCTGCCAAGGAGCACAGGGCAGTGTGCTCTCTGATGTACCTCACCCAGGAACAAAGCCACCTGTCCTGCAGTCTGAATTCCCAGTGTGGAGGGAAAAAATAAAGCCCCCCTCAGCCAGAGGAGACCCAGGCTCTGGTGCAGCACCAGCTCCAGGGGTGACTTGTGTCCTGGCTTTGTGACGTGTTTGTGTTCACTCTCCCTCCTGCAGGTTTTGTTCTCTCCCTGAGCCGCTTCCTTGCTCTTTCAGGGAGCTCTGACCTTGATGTCTTTCCAGCAATCTAAGGAGCTGGCTGCAGCTCAAGTTTGAAGTGCCAAGTGTGAGGGTCTGCTGCAGGAGGGCAAACCAATCCAGGGAGTCCTGGGTCACCACTGCCCTCCCCCAGCAAGCCCTGGTCTGGGCATGGGGCACAGACCATCCCAGAGCTTTGGGTTGCCCTTATACAAGGCCCCTACAAGATGCTGCATTAGTTTAATTTGGGTCTGCGAATTGAGGCTTTCTTGGTTGAACCTGGATTTCAGTGGCTTTTCTGATGGGTATTTCTCCACTTAAAAATAACCCTCTTAAGGAAGTGGATGGAACTTTACATAAGATGGGCTTGAAATATTAATTATTCAGTGAAGAGTCAGTTTAGGAATCAAGATCCAGCATGGCTGGGTGGGAGGTGGGAATGTCTCTGCCACAGCCACGGTACCGGTGCTGCAGCGTTGGGACGGCTGGAGCTTTTTGTGGGCTCTTTGGGATGGAGTAAGGCAAACAAGGAGCGGAAGTGTGTGGGGGAGGATGGGGCCGTTCCTCCCACAGGAAACCCAGGATTAAGACACTGGTTGGATTGTGTGGCTGTTGGGATCACACTGCTGGACCCCGTGGCTGAGCACGGCCCGGCAGCTGCGCAGAGCAACAGCAACACGTTCAGCCCTGCTCTTGGCAGAGGAGCCAAGTGAAAACAAACACAAAGGCTGTAGCTGGCAGCACTCTGAGGGGAAGGAGCATGAGTGCAGGGCTGACAGGAAGCCATCAGTCTTGCACATGGCTTGCATGGGCCAGGGACTTTTAGCTACTGCCCGCTGCTGCACTGAGCCCTGCTCCCCCAGTATCTTCCATCCATGCCCTGATCAGCTGCTGCTCCCAGTCTGGGCTCTGCCATGGCTGGGCAGGGACAGAAGGTGAAGCCAGCCCTACTTTGAGCCTCCTGGAGGTGTTGGCTCTATCAGACCATGGCCCTGGCCGTAACCATCACATCCCAGGTCACTGGCAGCTCTGGGGGACATTGTCTGGGGCAGCATTTCTGCTATGGGACTTGTAACCTGGAGACCCCTGGTCCCTGGGTGGCATCTGGGCTGGTTTGTGGTCTGCTGGGCTTTAAAAACAATTCTGTGAGCTTTTGCTTCCTTGAGTCCTACAGAATGTTTATTCCAGAGTGCAGAGGGATCTGGAATGGGCCCTGCTCTGCATGTCTCACTGGCCGAGGAGCAAGCACAGAGCAGGACTGGTGTGGTTGGTGACACTGCCCTGCTGCTGAGCTGCACTCAGTGGCCTCTCTCCATGTCCTGCAGGTTAGCAGGAACAGCCTGGTGGGGTCCATCTTGGATAGACGCGGATGATGCCAGAGCTATGACAGGGATTGCAGTCTTGGCACTGAGGGGTGATCAATTATGGAACAACTACAGGAGGAAGTACCTGAGGTCAAGGAAGAGGAAGAGGAAGAGGCAGTGATGGTGGCAAGTGGAGCCTCAGACCCAACTGGAGGACCAGACAGCTCGCTGCCTTCAAGCAGCTACACAGGTGAGAGGAGCCACAGGAGCTCATCCTGTGGAACATCCAGGTACCCACAGCCCCCAGGCAGCATGCTCAGCTGCAAGGGCAGAGGGTCTGCCCCTAGATGGAGTTCAGCTGGCTTTGATCTCTACCCTTTGTGAAATAATGCTCCAAGTTATGGAGAGACTTATTTCTTCCCCTGAGGTCACTGCACAACCATTAGCAATGGATTTTGGAGTGGAAATTAAAAGGACAGACGGGTAACATTGTGCTTCAGAGCAAGAGGCCTCCCAGGGTGCTTGGGAATGCCTCCTTGGACACTCCTTGAAGTCCTCAGAGCAAAGTGATTATAGGAGTTGGGAGAGGAAATTTGTGGATGCAGAAGAGGCTCCTCCAGAGCCCTTGATGTTCCAGCTGGGATGTCCTGTGCCAGCAGCCGGCCAACCAGGGATTAAAAAATCTGCTGCTTGGGGTTTCATTGCCAGGACATGAATGCCAGAGGGAAGAAAGGAGCATTGATGTGGAGTCTGAGCTGCTGGGGCATTCTTGGCTCTGTTCATGGCATTTGCCTGCAGCCAGATTCCAGATGTGATACCAGGGGCAGGCAGGACAGGGCTGGAAATCCCTCCTCAACCCCACAGCTGGAGGAGCCGGCCACGCCAGGAGCTGTGCCCCGTGGCTGTGACACGGAAGGAACGTGTCCCTGTGTGTGTTTGCAGACCTGTCACAGAGCTCCTCTCCCTCGCTGTCGGACCAGCTGCAGCTGGGCTGCGAGGAGGCGGCGCTGGGAGCGCTGAACGTGGAGTGCAGGGTCTGTGGAGACAAAGCCTCGGGCTTCCACTACGGCGTGCATGCCTGCGAGGGCTGCAAGGTGAGTCCCAGGGCCAGCTGCCTTCAGCAGCACCAAGCAGGGCTTAGATCCCAGGGGCTGGGCTGCCTCCTCACACAGGCAGATTTGCAGCAGAACAGGGGTTTGGGATTGATTGTGAAAAACTCAACCTTGTCTAGAATGGGGTGAGTATAAGCAGGCAGCAAATGCTGCCCTGGGAAGGGGGCTGAGATGGGTATGGCCTAAACCTTGCCTTGTCATGCTTTGTTGTATAAGGCAAATCCATCTGTCCCCACAGAGACCCCGAGTTTGCTTTTAAAAATAGTTTCTGTGCTGCAAGTCAGCAGTGAGCTGTGTATTTATCTCCCTGGGATCACTGGCTGCAGCTTGGATGTTCCTCTGGAATTCCTTCCCCTGCAGCAGATCCAGCAGGGTTGTGTTAGCAGCTCAGGTCCTGCCAGACATTCCTGCAGGCTGGGGTCGGCCCATGGCTTGTTCCTCCCTCCCTCTCTGTGGGCTGCTGGCACAGTCACAGCACCAGGCATGGAGTGCCCCCACACTTCTTCCTCTGCAGCCCCTTTCTGCCACCTCTCCTTGGGATAGAGACTCTGCTTGCATCAGAGAGACCCAGGACTCCCTCTGCTCACCCCCCTGAACCTCCCTGAAGCTCCTGGGGATAACAAAGCAGCCTGGTCCCAAACCATAGGCGCTGCTGCTCCATGTCCCCCTGCTCCCTGCCCTGCAGGGTTTCTTCCGCCGGACGATCCGCATGAAGCTGGAGTACGAGAAGTGTGAGAGGAGCTGCAAGATTCAGAAGAAGAACCGAAACAAGTGCCAGTACTGCCGCTTCCAGAAATGCCTCTCTCTGGGGATGTCACACAACGGTGAGTGTCACTGCTGCCCACAGGCCTGGCCAGCTGGGTGGCACAGGTGCCCATCTGAAGGGTGCCCATGGCCTGCTGTGCTTTAGCCCATGGCTCTTCTTGCTAGGGGATCATTCAAACCCAGTGCTTCAAGCGTTTGACTTCTCTTCCCCTTTTTCTGTATGAGAAGGGGCTGTTCATTCCCACCGTGCAGTACAGCTGCTGGCTCGTGGCTGTCCCTTACAGACTGGCCCAAAGGGAACTGGGCACACAAATTGTTCTTCTGTGCTGGGACTTTTAGACTTCAGGTGTAAGAATCTTGGACCCAGACAAGCAAAGGTGTTTATATGGGAAGTGGGGTTTGTGCAAGAGCCCAGAGGAATGGGATGGGATGGGTGTGAGGAAGCAGCAGTGGCTGATTCATGAAGGTGTTAATCTGGAGAAGCTGCAGCCTGGAGGAGCATGGTGTTGTGTAGCTGCAGGTGTTCTCCAGCAGACCTGTCTGTCTGCAGTGGCAGAACAAACTGTCCTCCAGCAGACCTGTCTGTCTGCAGTGGCTGCCTCTCTGGATGCATCTCCTGGGGTCCCCCTGCTGTCCTGACCCCCAGTTTTGCCCCCCAGCAATCCGCTTCGGGCGCATGCCAGAGGCAGAGAAGAGGAAGCTGGTGGCAGGGCTGACAGCAAGCGAGGTCGGCTGCCAGAACCCACAGGTGGCTGACCTGAAAGCTTTCTCCAAGCACATCTACAACGCCTACCTGAAGAATTTCAACATGACCAAAAAGAAGGCAAGAGGTATCCTGACCGGGAAGGCCAGCAGCACCCCAGTAAGTTCCCTCCCAGGGCAGGTGGGGTTGTTCTCTGGGAAATGCTGCACATCTCCCTGCTGCTGTAGCTGTTCCACATGCGCCATTCCACCTGCAGCCAGGGCTTTTCATGTCCTGCCCCTTGCTGGGAAAAAATCCCATTGCTCTGCACACTTGTGCTGTGGTGGGTGGGTGCACATTGCCTGGGCACTGCCAGCCCTACAGAGGCAGGGCACATGGACAGACAGACAAACGTGACTGTCCTGGGCAGAGCTGGCACCTCAAGTCCCTGCAGCAGACTCCTAACTTGCTTCTTGTTCAAGCAGCCTTTTGTGATCCATGACATGGACACCTTGTGGCAGGCAGAGAAGGGGCTGGTGTGGAAGCAGCTGGTGAACGGCATCCCCCCCTACAAGGAGATCGGGGTGCACGTCTTCTACCGCTGCCAGTGCACCACGGTGGAGACCGTGCGGGAGCTCACCGAGTTCGCCAAGAGCATCCCCAGCTTCGTGGGCCTCTACCTGAACGACCAAGTGACTCTGCTCAAGTACGGGGTGCACGAGGCCATCTTTGCCATGCTGGCCTCCATCATGAACAAGGACGGGCTGCTGGTGGCCAACGGGAACGGCTTCGTGACCCGCGAGTTCCTGCGCAGCCTGCGCAAGCCCTTCAGTGAGATCATGGAGCCCAAATTTGAGTTTGCTGTGAAGTTCAACGCGCTGGAGCTGGATGACAGTGACCTGTCCCTGTTTGTGGCCGCCATCATCCTGTGCGGAGGTGAGCGGGTGCCCTTGGCAGGGTCAGGAGGAGTCCTCCCTACTTAGAGGTGGTTCAGAGGGGACATGGGGAGCTGAGCTGCAGCTGGGCTTGAGGTCAGCCAGGGATATCTCAGGGGCATGAGAGAAGAACTGACACTTCCAAAACCAAAGCTTCTCTGTGGCAGTGATGCCTGGCAAGCTTGGACCAACAGCAAGGAGTGTTGAAGTGGCATCTCCTCCTGTGCTGCTGTGGGATACATTGTCCAAGGGCATGGTTCTCCCCTTGCTAGCTGATGAGGTTGAAGTCACGGTGGGTGGGTTACAGTCCCTGGCTCCCTTTCCCCAGGAGCAGTGTGTACTTTAGAGGGCTGCATCATGAGCCTGCAGCTACCGTGCTTCCTCTCCACAGACCGCCCTGGCCTGATGAACGTGAAGCAGGTGGAGGAGATCCAAGACAACATCCTGCGAGCGCTGGAGTTCCACCTGCAGTCCAACCACCCGGATGCCCAGTACCTCTTCCCCAAGCTGCTGCAGAAGATGGCTGACCTGCGACAGCTGGTGACAGAGCACGCCCAGCTGGTGCAGAAGATCAAGAAGACAGAGACAGAGACATCTCTGCACCCACTTCTGCAGGAGATCTACAAGGACATGTACTAAGGACCTGTTATTTATGAGAATGAAGCCATGGATTCCCATCAAGACTCTTTGTACAGAAACAAAGAAAACCCTTCCCAGTGTCTTCCATTTCTCCTACTGGAAACTCTTTTCTATGTGACCCTGACGTACGGTACATAGGGCAAGATGCCGTCAGGATTTGCAGCCGCCTCCTGCTCGGCCAGGGCTTCCTTACTCCCTGCCCCAGCCCTTGCAAAGCTGCTGTTCCCCTTCCTATGGCCCAGCTCTGGCTGCTCCCAGAGCAGAGCAGCTGCCCAGTTTACATGGCTCAGGCAGCGAGGTCACTGTGGCACCTCGGGTCCCCAGGGTGGGCAGCTCTGGTCCTTGGGAGGGCCGAGGGGGTGCAGGGCCCAGCAGGGCTGACAGCAGCACTCACAGTGTCTGAATTCTCTTGTTCGTTTGCACTGCGAAGACGTGGTCCTGAGCCATGAAGACTGGGACAGTGTGATGAAGGGATGTTTCTCTCTTTCCCAAAGAAAAGCTCTGGAGTATTTGAACACGGGTAGGGCTGGCCCAGCAGAGACCCTGAGCTGCAGCCCCCCCTGTGCTCTGGTCTCCCAGCAGGACTGTGTGAGCTCTGCCTTCCCGGGTGCTGTGTGGGAGCCTTTGCTCCTGGCACCCTCGTTCCATAGGGAACGTGTCCCTTGGCACCTCGGTATGAGAGAGGCTGGGATTGGGAAGTAGGAGGGAAAGGATTTGACTCCTTAAAATTCACCTTCAGAGCAGAGCCACAGAATCTGTGGCTTCCACAGGCTGTTCTGCAGATGTGAGTTGAAAAAGTGTGTGGAGGGTCAGGGGCCTTGAGCTAGTCAGGGTTTGGTGTCCTGCCTCAGTTTCCCCTCTGTGAAAGGGACCTGGATTGTCACATGCTGTCTGCTCAGAGCAGGAGCATGAGGATCTGTTGGTGCATTGGTTGCAGAGAGCTTTGCAGCTATAAATGCCAAGGATTTATAAACAGGGAGGGGGGTGGTTGGGATGCTCACAATGGGCAGGAGCTTCCCGGTGAGCGTGGCTGTGTCAGGGAAGCTGCCAGTCCTCCTCTGCCACTGTTCCCAAGAGTGGGAACAGCTCCAGGCTTAGGGGCCTTCCTGAACCCAGCACTATTCTGGGGCTTTACCTCACAACTTCTCACAGCTGTAGTGAAACACCACGGTGCTGCCTGGGCCAGGCCAAACCCTGGTGTGGGGGCTGTGTCACTTGGGCTTCTGGCGGGGGGAGGATGGACCTGGGAAGGGCTCAGTTTCCCTTTCAGGATGATGGTGTCTCACCTAAGAAACGACACTTCCCTGTCTGCAGCTCGTAGTCCCCTGTGTCCTGAGCAGCCTTATTAAAATACTGATATTCCCTAGGAGGGGTTGTGGGAGCAAATTATTCAGTTTTATTTTACTTTCCTCCTCTTCAGGGTAGCAGATTTCCCTGGTGCAATAATTCCTTTAAAACCCAAAGGGGAAGAGCACTAGCACTGGGCTTTCCCTCCCCATTACAGGGCT
Source organism: Rhadina sibilatrix (assembly GCA_013400275.1). Lineage (NCBI taxonomy): Eukaryota > Metazoa > Chordata > Aves > Passeriformes > Phylloscopidae > Rhadina > Rhadina sibilatrix. The sequence goes on from VWYO01011582.1 coordinate 199,460, forward strand.
GGCTTGGTCCCAAAACCTCCCCGTGCTGCCACACTCCACTCCTTTTGCCGTGCCTCAGTTTCCCTGCCTAGCCCTCCCCTCCCTACCTCGCAGGGGTGTTGGGAATTACCGTTTCTGAAGCACTTTGAAGCCCTCTGGGGGAAGGCACTGGAGACACGCGTGTGCTGGTCGGAGCCCGGGGGATTTTTCCTTCCCAAAAATCCCCGGTGGTGTCCCCACCGCGGCCACAATGCAGGACTCCTGCCCATCACCTGGGAAACTTTTTGCTCTTCCTTCCTCGACAGTATAACAACCCTCAAACTGAAATGTATATTTTTGCTAGAAGTACAAACCTCCAAGTGTTTTTAATAATATAAATAGTGTCCACAATCTGACTTGACTTTAAATAAATCTGAACTAAATATTTAAGAAACTCTCAGCGGCCAGCCTGTCTTTGTGGGATTTCTTCTCAGCACCTGGGGTGGGGGCTGTCCGTGGGAGGATTTCCAGCAGAGGCTATGGGATTTGCTGTGATTTCCAGGGATTTGCCATGATTCCTGGGCCTCTGTAATTCCCAGATCTCGTACCTGCTGTGATTTTCTTGCCTGCAAACCTAAAAACAGCAGGAAGAGCCAGTCCTCAGCAAGATCCCAGCCTCAGAGCTGGCTGCCTCCTGCCCCAAATGCTGCGGGGTGGGGCTGGAAATGATCTGAAAACATCCCGAGAAAGCGAACAATGAGTTCCAGAGCGCTGCCCTTGGCTGTGGCGAAACACCGGACAATTTGCTAGAAGGAGCTGGACTTCCAGAAGAGGGGAAATAGCAATGAGAAAAGAATTAGAATATACAAAATTTAGTGATGCACGCTAGAGCGGTGTCCCCGTCCAGGCTCCTCACTTGCAGGAGCTGCAAAGTCCTTGACTCGGTGTAATCAGTGCTCAGCAGCCGGTGCTATCAGCTAGCCTGGACTTGTTCTCCCCCCTGGAACACGTGTTCCCGGCTACTTGCGCCGGACCCGGCAGTCCCTGAGGCCATAAATACCCGGGGGAGGAGGCACATCCCTTTTCGCTGCTGGGGAGGGAGGAGGATGGAGCCGGCCTCGATGGTGGCAAGGGAGCAGGCAAGGGAGGCAAGCTGTCTGAGACCCCTGTGCAGGTAAAAGCTTGAGGATGGGGTGGCTGGGAGCAGCTTTTGGGGGAGACAGGCTGGAGATGGGGCCCCTCGCTGTGGGGTAGGGAGTGGATTGAGGTGGCCTTGATCCACCCTCCCCATTCCCCCTCCGGAGCTGGGGGTCAGCGCTCCAGCCAGACCCCCACTTTCTGCTAGCCCCAAGCCAAGGGCTCCTCCTGCTCTTCTCCCTGCCCCAGCCCTCGGTACCCCTGCTCCCCCAGTTCCCAGGAGAGCCCCCAGACATTCCTGGACTGTCCTTTGTTTTGCAATTAACCGGGAGATTAGGCTGGATGGGGCGGGGAGGAGGACCCTGAATCCCCCTGGCTCTGCCCTTGGCGGGGGCTCCTGAGCCCAGACATCAGCTGGGGGGGGCTTCCAAAATATGTCCCCACCCACACAAAACTGGTACCAGGGCAGGGCTGGAGCAGGCTCTGACCCCAGCTGCATGGCTCCTCTGGCTAACAGGAATTTTGCCCGTGGATTCTGTCGGTGGGGTGAAAGCTGCCGCTTCTCACACGCCAGTAAATCGGCCCAGGTCTGCAGGTACTTCCAGCGGGGTTTCTGCCGTTATGGAGAGCAGTGCAGGTAAGGAAGGGCTGTGGTGCCATGAGGATGGGCTGGGAGCCTAGAGGAGTCATGCTGGACTGATGGGACCCTCTCTCTGTGTCCCTGGGCTCCTCCAGCTACCAGCACATCCAGGAGGAGCCGGCACCAGTAGGAACCCAATATGATCTGATGCCCCGCCGCCACCGGGGGGAGTCTGACACTGAGCCCACAGCCATGGACCGGGACCAGGGGGGAGCCCAGGGCACCTCGGTCCACCCTGCCCCCGGCATGACGTGTGTGACCTTCGAGTTCCTCAGACTGGAGGTAGGAGTGGAAGAGAAAGACAAGAAGAACATCCCAGCACTTGGTAACGTCCCCCGTGAGGCCATCAGTGGAGAATTTGTCTGCACAAAAGCTCAGGATTCCTCAGGTAGGTGCTAGGCTGCCCAAGGGACCGGTGGGGTGAGGACACTGGGGTGGTTATGGTGAAGTGGCCTGTGCATGTTTCTGCCTGTGACCCAAGCCTGGGCCAAGCTGGCGCTGTGGAGAGCTCTCCAGCTTGGGGACTGTCACTGCTGAAGCTGCACGCTCTGAGCAGCCTGCCCAGCTCTCTGAGCTTTTCCCCTCTAAGAACTCTCCTCCTTCAGGCTTCCAGCGACGAGGGCAGGCACTGGATCCAGACTCCTCTAATCCCAGAAAGGCAGTTTTGGAGACAGTGACATCGAGTGACCCTGCAGAGGTGGGTTTGGGCACTCCCGTGGCTGGGCACTCCCTGTGGTGTTCCCCGAGGCCAGGCTGGTGAGGGAGCCGGGGGGTTTCCATGCTGTGCTGCTCTGCTTGCAGGTCCCTGCAGAGCCGGGTGCTGCAGCAGCCCTGGTCAGCCCCAGCTCTCTGTCGCTGAGAGCCCAGAGCGAGGCCGTGGTGTGCGGCATCTGCATGGACAGGGTGTACGAGAAGGCGCTGCCGGAGGAGCGGCTCTTCGGGATCCTCCCCAACTGCAGCCACGCCTACTGCCTGGGGTGCATCCGCAAGTGGCGGCGCAGCCGGGACTTCCAGAGCACGGTCATAAAGTGAGCGGGCGTGGGGAGGTGGCAGGGTGGTCAGCATTCCCTCTTCTGTGCCCTGAGATCCTTCCTTGGGTCTGGTGATGTGGCTTGGGGATTGGCCTGATTGCTCCCTTTGGGAACACGAGCTTCGGAGTGGTGATGGGTGTGGGGGTGCTGGGTGAGGCCAGGGCAGCAGAACCACCTCGTGTGGGTGTGTGATGAGCCCATGCTCCCCCTGCTCCCTTCTTGGGGCACCCAACTGCAGCTGTCACCCTCATCCAGGGCCTGCCCAGAGTGCCGGATCACCTCCAGTTACTACATCCCCCACAAATACTGGATCTCAGATGTGGGTGAGAAGGAGAAGCTCATCAGAACCTTCAAGGCACGGACTGGGTGAGTGCGTGGCGCTGCTGCGGGTGGCGGGGCAGTGGGCTCTGTGCTGCTCTGGGAGCTACACTCACAAAAACTGTGCTTGGAATCCCACAGGAAAATCAGGTGCAAGTTTTTCATCCATGGCCACTGCCCTTTCAGATCAGAGTGCATCTACCTGCACGAGCTGCCTGCCCGCCAGCTGCGGCGGCGCAGACGGCAGCGGCCGAGGGTGCCTGCTGTAAGTGGGGTTGGCACATCCTGGAGCTGGGCTGGGCACCTGGAAGCTGTGGCTCATCCTCCTTCCTTTCCTGCAGGAGTTCATCTCTTCTTCGTCAGAGAGTTCTGATGAGGAGGATGAGTGGGTTCATACCCTGGCCATGCTGGAGGCAGAATTTCCCTACTCACGGTCTAGCCGCGGGATGGTCGAGATGCTTCTTGACTTCTTCACTGATTCCGACTGAGCCGTAGGGGCCACGCCGGGCCTGGGCGCTGCTGGTGGCTGGGACACCTCTGCAGGAGGCAGAAGCATCTGCTTTTGTCTCCTGCCATCGTTTTGGGGATGGGGTGGATGGGGAGGCAGCCTGGCTGGCATTTATGGGTGCACCGGGGGAGCCTCAGGGCACAGTCCCCTGCTCTTGCCATCGCCCCCTCAATGGTGCCCACTCCGTACCCCTAGGAAACCCATGGGTGGGGTGGGCTGGGTGCTGACAGGCAGCGGTGGGGGGTCTGACATCCACGGGCCGGCCCGGGGGAGCCGGGCAGCAAGGGGGGCACTGTTTTAAACTCTTTTTTTTTTTTTAGCCAAATTCGGGAATGACGAAATAAAACGGGTTGCGTAACGCCACGCCTCCGGGGGCCTGTGATGTGTGAGCTGGGGGATCCACCCTCGGGAGGGGAAGGCGGTGTGTTTGGGTTGGAATTGAGGGATGTTGGCAGAAGGAGCCCGTTCGCGCGCGCTTCGTTTGCGTTTCCCGGGGGCGGGGCCGGAAGCGCCGCCTTGGGGGCAACGGGCGGAGCGCGGCGGGGACGCGGGGACACCGGTGAGTGTGTGCGGGGACACCCGTGAGTGTGTGCGGGGACATCCGTGAGAGTCGGGGACATCCGTGAGTGTGTGCGGTGACACCCGTGAGTGTGTGCGGGGACACCCATGAGTGTGTGGGGGACATCCGTGAGAGTCGGTGACACCCGTGAGTGTGTGCGGGGACACCCGTGAGTGTGCGGGGACATCCGTGAGTGTGTGGGGACATCCATGAGAGTCGGTGACACCCGTGAGTGTGTGCGGGGACATTCGTGAGTGTGTGCAGGGACACCCGTGTGTGCGGTGACATTCCTGAGTGTGCCCGGGACTGCCCCAGGGGCGGGCGGCCCTGCCGGGGGCACGGCAGTGACCGGGACAGTGCTTGGGGCTGGGGAGCCGCAGCAGCAGTGGGGTTGAGCTGGGGGTGCGGGGGCTGCCGGGGATGCGGGGTTGGG
>VWYO01011582.1:204654-238236 GCA_013400275.1 Rhadina sibilatrix
ACCGTGCCCGGGCTCCCCATGTGTGTGTGACCATGCCTGGCTGTCCCCGTCTGTGTGACCGTGCCCGGGCTCCCCTTGTGTGTGACCATGCCTGGCTGTCCCCGTCTGTGTGACCGTGCCCGGGCTCCCCGTGTCTCGCAGGCGGCCGTGCAGCCCCCGCTGCAGCGATGGAGCCCCGGTGCCCGCCCTGGCTGCAGCTCTGCCCCCGGCCGTGCCGCCTCCTGCTCCACGCTCTGTCCTCCGGCCCCGCCGGGGCGGCGGCCGCGCTGCGGGTGCTGCAGCGGGGCCAGCCCCACCAGGGACCCGGGCAGGCCTTCCCCTGGCCGGCTCTCACCGCGGCCGTGTGCGCCGAGGAGCCCTCGCTGGAGGGGCCAGAAGACACCCTGGCTGTGTGAGTTGGACACGTTTCTAAAACTCAGTGTTTCGCGGGAGTTTTGGGTCTCAGGTGCACAATTTGGGGAGAGCACGTCTATTTCCCCTGGTACATGAAGTTGGGATCATAGCAGTGGCCCACTGATGCCCCAGCCTGTGTCTGCAAAAGCTGGTGGAAGCATTGGGTGCCTCCTCCTGCTCCCTGGTGCTGTGGGATTGGCATCAGGACGTGGGGATTTGCTCTGACCGCTCACCTCTCCTTTTCCAGCAAGCCACGGCTGCTGCTGCTGCCCGTTCTGTGCCAGAGAAACTTCTTCTCCCTGCTCCTCATGGTGCAGGAGGCAGTGCCAGGGGACTGCCTTGACCAGCTGCTCCAGGTCTTGGAGCAAGATTCCCATGTGGATCCCTGGGTGCAGACACTGGGGAATCTGCTCCGGCAGGGACCAAGGGCACAGGAGGGCTCCCCACGTCCCACTGCCCTGTCTGCCACGTGCCAGGAGCAGCTCAGGGGCCTGTGCCAGAAAATTGCCCAGAAGAAACCAGAGGAGCAAAGAAAATTGAACTGGTGCTTCAGCAAGCAGCCTGGTGCCCCTGACTCTCAAGGTGGCAAGCACAAAAAAGTGTCAGAGGAGAGCCTGGAGTTGGACAATGAGAGACAGGGGAAGAAGTTGTTGCTGGAGGAGGTGGCATTTGAGCCCCTGGGGCCTCAGGAGCCTGGAGATGTGGCAGGGGTGGAAGAGGAGATGCCTGAGGAGCCTTTAGGGGACACATCTGCTCAGAGCACAGATAAGGCTGCTCCAGACAGCTCCCAGCAGGATGCAGGTGGGGAGCTCAGGAAGATTTCCCAGACAGAGCTGGCAGCAGAGGTCCAGTCCTTTGTCCAGGTACTGTGTAGGGTTTGCAGTCCCCTTCCAGCCAGTGAGCCTTTACAGCCTGATTCCCATTCCTTCATCTCTTTTCCCTCAGATGCATGGACAGAGGCTGAAAATGTTGCTGCTGCAGGAGTCTGGTGTAAGTGGTTGCTTCTTTTTCTCTCCTGGAGCTGATGCTCTAAACAGGCTCATACCAGGGCCTTGGAAGGGGTGGAGAAGGAGGTGATTTCACAGAGCCAGCTGGATGGGGATAAGAAGCCCTGTTGGCACTTCCTCTGGGCTTGGGGTACTGACACCTGCCTGCCCCTTGCAGGTGTGAGGGGTGCTGCCTGTGGGCTCAGTGCTGACAGCCATGGGGGAAAGGGAGGAGCCTCGGAGCTGCCTTCTGTGGCTTGGTTTATTTGGGGCATTACTCAGGACACTGTTTCCCTCCAGCACTCCGAGCTGCACACCCCACCCGAGCTGAGCATCCTGAACAACTGCTCCCCCGGCCAGGTGAGCCCCAGCATCCCTGCTGCAGCTGCTGCAGGGGCCCTGCTGCTGTCCCTAATGTCCCATCCCCTCTGCCATCCCCAGCTCGAGGGGCTGTGCTCCTTCCTCCAGCTCTCCACGTGCCCGGAGCCCTTCCTGGTGCGTTTCTGCAGCTGGCTGCTGGCTCTGAGCCCTGACCTCAGCTACACCAGCGCAGCCGTCCTGGCACAGCAGCTCTTCCTCAGGCGAGTACGTGCCGGGGCAGCAGAGATCTCCTGCTCCCCATTTCCCTCTCCGCTGTCCCCACCTCCTGCCTTTTCTGTCCCCAGGTCCTGTCCCTCACCCAGCCGCCTTCCCGACACCTCCTGGCTGCCCTGACTTCGTTCTGCTCCAAGTATTCCCATCCCTTCTGCCGTGTGCTGGTGGCTGCGGTGCTGCAGGAGCCAGGGGAAGGTGTGCTGGCCTGGTTGGGAGGTGTGGCTGCTGCTGGGAGCTGGAGAGGGGCCCCAGCTGCAGAGTGCTGTCTCTGGGAGGTGTTTGAGGTGTTAGGAACCACGGAGGCGTGGGGCTGGTTTTTTCTGGGCAGGTGAACACGTGGAGGTTGGGATGGGAGATGGGTTTACAGATGTCTGAGATGGGAGGGTTGGCTAGGCTTAATTTTGGGTTGGCTTCCGGCTTAATTTTTCCCAAAGGACAGTTCCTATACCTCTGTGATTGGAGGGCTCCTAACAGCTCCTAATGCTCAGGCCAGAGCTGCCCCAGGGTGGCATGAGGAGAGGGTGAACCCCTGCCACAGTAGCATCCCCTTTTCCCAGAGCCTGGTGCTGTTCCAACCCTTGCTGCAGCAGGGCAAAGGAAGCAGGATTATCCTGAGCAGCAGAAGGGGGCACTGCACGCTTTCTGCCTGTGCTGTCTGGGACATGCTCCTGGTGAAGGGATGCCAGGAAGGGCCAGGCACATCCCCATGGATTTGGCAGCCTCTGGAGGCTCTCCCCTGCTGCTTTGCCCTTGCAGGTGCTGAGCAGACCAAGCTGCTGTGTGAGCTCGTGGAGGAGTGCCTGGAGCCACACTCTGTGCAGCTGGTGCTGAGGTGAGGGGTGACAGGGCCAACAGCTCTGCTTTGGCCTCACGCCTGCCTGGATGGGTCCAGCTGGCTCCAGCCATTTGGGGGCACCAGCAAGGGCAGTGCAGCAGCACCTTTCCTCCTCACTGTCCTTCCAGCCAAGTCTTGGAGGTGCCTTTGTCTGAGAAGCTCCTGCCAGTGCTGCAGGCTGTGCTGGGGCGGCAGGTGAGGGGGCCCACCTTGTCCCACGGGTTTCCTTGATGCCTCCAGCTGTGCTGGAGCAAGGACCCACTCTCTTACCTGCTCCTGGGTCTTTTCCAGGAGGTGCTGCCCCCTGAGCTCTTGGATCTCCTGGTCCTGACTCTGTGCCAGCAGGCCCCAGCCTTCGCCACCTCACTTAACTTCGCCCAGCTGGTGACAGCCGTGCTCACGGTGTGCCAGAGCCAGGTGAGCGAGGCCAGGCTCAGCTCCTGCAGCTCCTGGGACCTGGCCCAGAGGTCTCAGGTGGGCTCAGTGCCCTGAGCTCGTGCTGCCTTCCGTGCCAGCTCAGCCCAGCTCAGCGCAGCAGTCTGGCTGCCGTCCTGGAGCGGAGCAGCGCGGCGCTGAAGAAATCGCTGCAGGCAGTGCTGGGAGGGGCCAGGTGAGGTGGGGACAGGTGTCCCTGTCATGGGGGATGGCCCACTCTGCACCCTGGGCCACCCCAGGGGTGGGGAGCCAGAAGGTGCCATCGCCCCTGCTGTGCCAGTGGGGTGCGTGGCAGCGGCTTCCCTCTTGTTGATTTTTGTCTTTTCTCAGGTGACCACCAAAGGGAATGGTGAGGTGGCAGCTTCCACTCATTGCACAGCAGCAGCCACAGCCACGCCTCGCTGGGTTCCCCCTGGTGAGGTGGGACCCTGCAAGCAGGTTCTGTTCCCCACAGAGTGCCCAGGGCCTCCAGCAGCACCTGCTGTGAGGGGGCTCTTGCTGGGCAGGGCCATCCCAGCCCCTCCTGGGGCTCGGAGGGGTCTTGGTTGAACAGTGAATGTGTTTCCAGGTGTTTCTGTATCTGTTCTGCCTCACACCTGCCACGCTCAACCAGGTGACCTGGCCCTCCTGTGATGGGGGCAGGCAGGACACAACCCATGGGGGAGCTTCTGAGTTCTTACTGCCCAAAGCTTGTTGCTGAACCAGGACAGGCGTTGATTTGAGGCTGCATGAAGTTGAAAATTCTGGACTTAGCTCACTATCTTGATTTTACCTCAGCTCATTCCAAGGCACAGTCTCTTGTGCACGTCCACATTCCTCCCCAACAGCCAAGCCTGTTTCAGAGTGCTGCAGGCTGGGCTGCTGCCTTGTGTATCTGATCTGCTGGGATTTACAGATCTCTGGGTGCAGGAGAGTGGGATTTAGCTGAATTCCAGCTGAATTTAGCTGGAAAAGTTGAGTGTTCTGCTTTAAATCCACCTTTCTTTCCTGTTTGCCTGGCCTGTGAAGGGGCCCTGCTGTGCGTGGGACATTCCTGGTGATGATGACACTGCTCATTGCCCTAAAAGAAAGTGCTTGTCTGGCATGACTCTGCTCAATGTTCTGTGCTGTATTCTTGAAAGTGCCCACTGGAAGCCTCATCTAGGCACCTCCTGGTCTGAGAACTGTGAAGAAAAAGTTGGGAGAGAGTGGAGGCTCAGGCAGGTAAAGCTCAGGTTTCAATGGAGGTTTTGAAGCATTACATACTTCAGGAGCTGTTTAAAAATCCATAAACATCTACAGAGGGAGAAGGAGAATTTATTATAACATGCAGGTGTGACAGCTTCAGGTCTGCTCATTAATGTTTAGATCCCAGCCAGAGGAGGAGAAACCCTGGAGCATTAGGTGACTCTCTTAAAGGCTGAGAGCACAGATTTCTTTATGTAAGAATCTCTTAAGCTATTTTAGGTGACAGTGGACTGAGGAGGCTTCAAAGTCCGCATTAGCTGGAGGACAGAAACCTCCAGGGAGCCAGACTGTTGATGTGTTTGCATTCCAGCCAGTTAGTGTCTGAGTATAGTGAAGCTGTTTGTAGGGCTGCCCGAAAGACGACATAAATAGAAATTGTGCCACGATCATCAAGGTCTAAGCCTGCTCTTCTGGCTTTATTAGGTAGCAGGCTCTGATCTTCGCAGTTTCCCTGCAGAGCTTCTACCAAGTGACCTCAGTGTCACTGTCCCCAGTGCTCCATCCATCAGTCACGTGGAGATGGCCACTGGCTTGTGGCAAGAGCCTCCTTAGCCCTGCTTTTGCTCTTGGCTGCAGCTCAGCACGTGCTGTGGCTTCCTCTGAGGTTCCTGCATGCAACAGCCACGCCAGGAGAACTGGGAGCAAACCCTGGGGACACTGCACGTGCTTGTTTGTCTGGAGGCTGGCAGCACCTGCACAGAAAACTTTTACTTTGGACTCCTCTTGAGCCTTTTGAGAGCTTTCAGATCCATCCTGAGCAGTGCAGAGAGGTGGATGCAGCATGAAACATCAGCCAGGTTTTATAGCTCAGCAGAACCTTGGCCAAGGGTGGTGGGAGTGCCAGGGGTGGCTCTGTCCTTGTCCTGATTTAAGAGCAGTGATGGTGAAGGGGATGGTGTGAAGCTTTATCTGAGACCTTTCCTAGGCTGGAGGTGGAAATGCAGCCTGTGATTTTTCAGCCAGTTTACTTGTGATACTTGGCAGTGGCTCCTTGCCTGCTTCCTCTTCTGGTTGTAGAGTTTTACTTCACGTTACAGAGGGGAATTCCCTTTTTGGTCTAGTAGTTCTTGGGTTCTTTTGAAGGAAATTCATCATACGTGTGGGTTATCTGTCCGTTTTGCTGCTTCCTCACCCTCCACAGGGATTTTTGAACCAGTTTCATGACGAGATGATTCCCCCACTCCCCAGATGCTTTCACAGGGCTGTGGGCAGGCAGCAGAGAACCTCCTTGGGGTGAGCAGGGCTGTGGGGTCCGTGGGTGTTAAACACCAGACACCAGAGCCATGTAGGAGCCTTGGGCCGTGCAGCACCTTGCTGGAAAGGGCTGAAACTCAGTGGCTTTCCCTGAAAGTGGCCTGTATCCATCCTCCAAGGGATGCCCCTCTCCAAACAGGAGCTCCAGGTTGTTGCTGTGTCCCCTCTGGCCGCAGCACCAGGGGTGACCCCACTTCTTGTGGAGGTAACTGCGTGTCCAGTGACAGCCTGCTAATCTCCTGTGTAATCCCCAACGTGCTGATGCAGTTCTGCCTGGAGACCTGAGGGCTGTGACACCCAAATGAGAGGCTGAACTGCTCTGGGGGAGCCTCAGCAATATTTATTATTTATTTTTTTTTTCACTTGGGATTTTAAACTGAATAAAAAGAGCCGTTTTCCTTCTTGTCTGGTTTTTTGTTGGGGCTTTTTGTTGTTGTTGTTGTTTTGTGGGGTTTTTTTGCCAACAACCTTTTAATCATAAGACAAGAATCGTGTTCTCTCTTGGGTAGCCTGGTGGCTGCCAGGTCCCTGTCAGCTGGGGAAGCCAGGGCCACAGAAAGGTGAATTTGAGGGAGGGCTGGGGTGCTGTGGCAGCAGTCAGTGTCAGCCTGAGCAGCTTTCTTCCAAGAAGTGGATAATCCAGATGACCACGCTGATCTGAGCTGTGAGTTTAGCTCAGCTTCAGGTGCCCTGGAAGATGCTGTTGCTGTAGCTGCTCTGAGGGACCTGCTGGAAGGAGGGCAGGGGACAGAGGCTGAGCCTGCAGCCACATGCTGCCACCCACCCCCCTGGGCTGGAGATCCCCCAGCAGGGTCTCCTTCCTCCCTGCTGAACAGGTCTGTGTGAGGGGAACTGGGCTGCTTTTCCCTTGCTTGAGGCTCTGTGACACCTGGATTGCAGTCGTGGCTTATAAGTGCCTAAAAACCTTTGCATGCTTGTAGTAAATGCTTTTAGAGGCTCTTTGAACGGGGTGGTTTGTGAGCGGGGGCGTTGCCTCTGGCGAGCCCTCCCTCCCCTGAGTGTGGGAGGGAGCAGAGGGGCGAGGGTGTCCTTGGGTCTGCGTCCCCCACCGAGCAGCCCTGGGCCTGCCAGGGCACCAGAGGAGCCTGAGGTGCTGCCTGGTGCCAGCTGCTGCCTCTGGGGAGGAAGCTGGGGCTCTCTGCAAGGGTGTCCATCCTCCCCTCCCCTGGTTTTGTAACCCCTGGCCCTGGGGCTGCGTTCTGGGCTCTCACTCAGGCAGGTGAGTCAGAGCCTGGGCAAAGCCTGCCCCGGCCCTGGGGGATGCTGTGTGCCCTCTCAGGGCTGGAGGGGTCTGCAGACCCCCAAGGGGCCACTCCTTGGGCGTGGGGGGGCAACAGCAGCTGCCTCCTGGTGCTGCTGAAGGTGGAGCCCGACTCGCTGTAAGCTCATTAGGGGAAGAACGCGGCTCTGGAGGATTTCAGCAAAGGGGTTGGGCTGGGGATGGGGCAATGGGGGGATGGCCCGGGGGGAAAAGTGGGGCTGCTGAGAGGGGCAGGAGGGATGGGGGGTGCTGGGCAGAGCGGCTTCCCTGCATCACCGGATAAGCTGCCACAGGGGCTTCTCATCAGCCGTCCCAGCTGAGCCTGGCGCTGGGCCCCCCATGAAAGCAGGGGGGGGGGATCCCCCATCTCCCCTGACTGCCCCCACCCTGCCAGGGAGATGCCGAGGCTCAGCTCTGCTCCGCAGACACGCAGTCCTGCTCTTTCCCAGCTCTGTCACCTCCTGGGAGCGGGCGCAGGCTCTGGCCCCGCACCAAAAGCAGAGGTTTCCTGGCCACCTGCAGACCACTCTGCCCGCCCTGGCCGGCGCGGGGAGCTCCCGGCCGCTCTCATGCATCTCCTTTAAAGGCCTTCTCTCCTCGGGCTGGTCCCCGGCGGCTCCGTCTGCCGCAGATGCGGTTGCTCTGCCCCGCGGGGAGGCTCCGCCGCCGGCAGCGAGCGCCGTGCGGGGCCCCGGCAGCCCCAAGCCCCGAGCCCCGGCCACGCCGTGTCCCCGGAGCCCTCCCGGGGCCCGATGGGCGCCCGACAGAGCTGAGTGCCGGGTCCGAGCTTGTTGGCCCCAGCATCTGCCTTCGGCTGCTTGAGAGGAGTTCGGGCAGGTAATTGATGTCCCGGGGAGCGCTTGGTCGTCGCCGAGTTGAGGGAAAGCGCCCGGTCCGGCATCTCCGGGGGTTCCTTATGCTAAAGCAGCTGCGTGTCTCGTATCTGCTCCATCTGTAACACAAAGATAAGGGGCGAGTGTCTGCGAGGCTGTCAGACCTGCAGGCTCCGCCGCGGCTGTGATGGATCGAGCGCTTTGCAGCAGGGGCCGGCCCTCCAGAGCGCTCCGGTGCTCGCCGGTGTGATGAGTTTGGCTGATCCCTGCTGGCTGGAGGCGCCTGAGCCCCTGGGTGGAGGTGTCAGCGACAATTCCCGCTGTCTAGATGTGAACCGGGCTGGCTTTGACAGCTGCCGAGTGCTGCTTTTTACACCTTCACCAGAGCTGAACAGGCGCTGGGAGCAGGGTGATGGCCCTGCTGGGTGCTGGGGTCACCTAGACTGAGCTCGTGGGGCTTTAAGCAGCCCCTGCTCTCTGTCCCCCCCAGATCTCTCCTGCAGTTCCTGTCCTGGACAAAAAAANNAGGCTCTGTCGAGAAAAAAAAAAAAAAAAAAAAAAAAAAAAAATTCTCTTTCTGTCCTAAATCTGCATGTCCGTGGGCACATCCTGCGAGGAGTCACGGTGGGACAGCCCCTGGTGCACAGCAACTTCACCCTGGGCTGGGAGAGGGGCTCTGTGGGCTTCCTGCATGTTTCTCCGACTCTTTAAACATTGTAAAACAGCTTAAACCAGTTGTCCAAGCTCCCTGGTATTTGGAAATCTTTTATATTCGTCTCTCTGGGAGCTCGGGGCTTGTCCTGCCTGCAGGAGAACAGGGGGCTGCTCTCACTCTGCACTGGGCTGCAAAATTTACCTCCCCCCATGAAGCTGACCCACATCACAAGCCCCAAGTGAGGATTGCCCTGGGGGAAGGAAATGGGAGGGGGAGGGTGGGAAGCAGGAAAATCCATCCTCGGCGCTGCCCAGAAACGAAGCTCGTATTGAATTTCTCATCTGCCTTGCTCCATGCCCGCCCAAATCCCACCAGCCTCCCCCTGAATCCCCGCGGGCCTCCCCACCTCTTTCCCCACAGATGCCTCCACGCTAAGCAGAGGAGCTCGAAGCTCCTGCTGGGTGAGAAAAACGCTTTAAAAATATAACGTTTCGGGGCGTTCTCCATCTGCGCGCAGCTAACGCGGGTCTCTCAGGATAGGTGTGCCGCTCCTGGAGCCTCTGCCCAATGAAGCCGCCGCTCGAAGGGACCTCGCTGGGACAGGGGGAGGAGGAGGAGGCGCAGGGACCGGCCCAGGGGCGCCGGCGGCGGCAGAGGCAGAGGACCAGCTGCCGAGCCAGCCCCTCACCTCGGAGGTAAAAAAGCTCACCCGGCGGCTCTTGGGGCGCTGGCGAGGATGGGAAAGCCATGGCAGTGCCAGGCGAGGGGCGCTGTGAGCATCGTTTTGGCGTGGTGGCCCCTTCTCCTGCAGCCAGCTGCTCTCAGGCTCGCTGGGAGCTGAGGGGAAAGCCCTGCAGCTCTTTCCAGAGCCGGGGGTAAAATTTGGGGGGGTCAAACCCTGTCCCAGTTGGGCGCTGGGCTGCAGTGTGGGGCTGCAGAGGCACAGCAGCCCCTGAATCTCCACGCACCCTGCTCGCTCCAGCATCAGTGAGCAGGGATGCTGCAGAGCTGCCAGACCTTCTGGCACCCAGGACAGGGGGTTTTGGGGTGATAAACCTGTCCCAGAGCACTTTTAGGGGTGCCTGCCATCCCCATGGGGGTGCTGTGAGACGGTGCCTGGGGCTCTGGGTTTGTTGTGGTGCTGGAAGAGGCCGGCTGGCAGCCAGAGGAAAAAAAAAAAAAAAAAGAAATAAAAAAAAAAAAAAAAAAAAGAAGATTGCTGAGGCAAAGTACGGCAGTGGCTGGTTGGTGACTCATTGCTGGCTGGAAACGGCTTCGGCGGGTCCTCTGTGGGGCTCTGCGGCGGCGACAGGAGCGGAGGGGGCGGCTCGCCCAGGGGCAAGCAGAGCGGGACGGGGACGGAGCAGGCTGTGGAGGATGCTCGGCAAGGACCCAGGTCCGGAGCAGCCCCATAGAGGGAGCTGGGGGAGCGTGGGGGGTGGGATGCTGCCGGTGCTTGCTGAGTTTCTTTAGGGTTTACCCTAAAGGGATTCCCTCCACAGGGAGCAGCAGGCAGAGCTGTCCGGGCTCCCCACGCCTCCGGATGAAGGTAAGGGCAGCCCAGGAGGGGATGGGGTCAGAAGGGTGGGGTTTCCACCCTCCCTCCCTGAGCAGCAGGAGGGTGTCCCCTGGCCTGGCAGCACCTGCCTGCAACCCCTTACAACCCTGGGACCCCAACCCCACCCCCTGGATTTGCCTCACCAGCTGTAACCCACCCTCTGCACTGGATCCCTTGCCCTCCTCTCCCTGCCCTGGTCCAGTTTAGCTCCAGCTCCCTTAATCCCACAGGGATATTTTGGGGGGTACCTGCCAGCTCACATCCCTTGGGAGCCTGCAGGCTGTGGAAGTGCCAGTGACAGTTTTTGGGGGGAGGTCTCTCCTGAATTGGTGTCAGGCTGGGGAGGGGACCCTCCTGCCCAGCTCCCACCACCCTTTCTGTCCCCAGGCAGGATGAGCAGTCCCCAGGGACACCCAGGTGGGGTTTTGGCCAGGAGAGAGCAGAGCATGGAGCAAGTCAGCGAGGTGAGAGGGAGGGGAGGGCAGCAGGTGGGGGGAGCCTTCCCTGCTGGGTTCCTTGGGCTCAGCCAGGCCCCCAGCCCCTCTGTGCTGGCCCTCTCAGGATGCAGCACCAGGGAGAGGTTTGCTCCAGCAGCACCTTTGTGCCTCTCAGGAGCCAGGCAGGGCCGTGCAGGAGCGGGCTGTGCACCCTGGGGACAGTGACAGGACTAAAGAAGGTGGGTGAGTCCCCATCCCACATCCCAGCTGGGTCCCCTTAGGGGAAGGGAGCATGGAGAGCATGGGAACATGCTCTGATGAGGGTCATCTCCCTTGGTGGGGACATGGGGAAGGGGAGACTGGCCTGGGAGGACCTAAACCCCCCCTGATGCTGGGGGAAGCATTGGGATGGTTCCAAAACATGGGCACCTACCCCCTGCTAAGACAGGAGGGCAGAGGGAGGAGGGAAGGCCAGAGAAAGCCCTCACGTGTGGTCTGTTGTGGCCCCACTGCCTTCCTGCAGATGCAGAAACCCTGGAGGAGCCCCTGCTGAGTCTCCCCAGTGAGCTCTCAGTGCTGGACAGACTTGGCTTGCACAGGTAAGACCAGTGGGCACCCATATCCCCCGGGGGGCTACAGGACAGGGGGGTCCCAGGGCACAGCACAGCTCAGAGCTTGGGCTTTCCTCCTTTGTTGCTGTCCACACAATGGGCACTTGGCTTCCCACCTCTCGTGGTGGCCTGCACCCCTGGGAGCAGAGCAAGGGCATTTTCAGCATGCAGCCCCCAGGGATGCCTCCACCCCTGACAGCACTTCTCTTTCTGCAGGGCGGCTTTGACAGAGCAGGATCTGGAGGTGAGGGCTGCTGGGGGCCCTGGGTGGGCTGGGGAAGGGGGACACAAGGCCGGACACCTTGCTGGCTCCCGGTCCCGTGGCTGTGCCCTGCTCCTTCAGGCCCCGCAGTCCCCTGGCAGCCACCTCAGAAACCTCTTCCCAGAGATGCTTTTGGCATTTGGAGGCAGCTGCGTTTCCACGAGCCTGTCCTCTGCGTGCCCGGCAATCCCACAGAGCGCTCTGCAGCTGCTGAAGAGCGCCCTTAGCCGGGGAGGAGCGGCAGGAGCCTCGCTAATAAAAATAATTTCCCTGCCGGGTGCCAGGGCTGAGTCAGGCTCAGCCGTCAGCCGGGACCCGCAGCCAGGGCTTGGCGTCTGCCCGGCGCGTGCTCTTGCCAGGAGGGCTCAGGATTTCCATGTGTTATCGGCTGCCTGGGGGGATGTGTCTCCCTGGCATCCCAAGGGACTGTCCCCAGCCTGCAGCAGCCCAACGGGCGCTGGGGCAAGGCAAGTGCTAATTATTTGTAGCACTGCCCTGTTTGGTGGCACGTCGGGAGGTCTGTCTGTGCCTTGGGGACGGCAGCACGTGGCCCTGGTGGCTTCCCTTCTGCCCCCCACCTCCGTGTCCCAGCCCTCACCTCCCCACCCCGCAGGCAGCCTTTGCCCACCTCGCCCTGGCTTTTCGCTGCGACACGTTCACCCTGCAGCAACGGGTGCAGGTGGAGAAACGGGCACGGGATGCAGCAGAGGAAAACATCCAGGAGGAGCTGGGGCAGTGCCGAGCTGCCCTGGAGGTAGGTGGGCACGAGAGCAGGGGGGCTGGCATGTGCTGGGATCATCCAGCCCCAGAGGGGGGTGGACAGCTCAGAGTGTCAGCTCCAGCAGCTCCATCCTTTCCCCCCACAGCGGCTGGGCCGGTCCTGTGCCAGTGCAGGCTGCAAGGAAGCCCTGGAGCAGCTGCAGCACAACCTGGCCGTGCTGTCAGCGGCCGTCGAGCGGGCAACCAGCGCTGCAGAGAAGCTGGGGGCTGTACACCAGGTGTGTGCACAGCCCAGGCTGCTGGAGGGTGCTACAGACAGGCTTGGGGACTCATCCCTGGGCTTGCTGGGCTTTGTCCCTCCTCCTCACGGCGCTGGCCTTGACCTCGTATTTGCGCTTACCAGGGTGCAAGGGATCCATCCGCCTGCCCTTGGGAGCAGGAAGGGGATGCACCTGCACTCCCTGGGCGCAGGCACCATGGGATGCACAGGGAGGGACTGGCAGAGACCTGGCTCCCTGGGAGGCGGGGGCCCTGATCCCCCATCCCGCCCGGCTGCAGGAGGCCCGGATGAGCCGAGCAGCAGAGGTGATGGTCCAGCACGTGGAGAACCTGAAGCGGCACCACATGCGGGAGCACGCGGAGCTGGAGGAGATGAAGCGCCTGATCCAGCAGAACTCCCGCAACCGGCAGCTGGCTGAGACCCAGGGTGAGGTGGGCTCTGCCGCCGGGGCCCCGCAGGCTTTGCACGGAGCAGCCCTGCAGGATTTGCACGGAGCAGCCCTGCAGGATTTGCACGGAGCAGCCCTGCAGGATTTGGACGGAGCAGCCCTGCAGGATTTGGCCCCCAGCCCCTCTGGGGAGGGTCAGTGTGAAGCTGCACCATAGAGCCAGCGGGTGGAGTGAGCTGGGGAACAGCTGATGGTGGCGAAGGGAACAGCTGATGGCAGTTGTGAGGGGACAGTGGATCAGCAGATCAGTGTGGGAGCAGGTGCTGGTGGCCAGAGAGCCATAACCCAGCTGGGAATGCAGGGCAGTGGGGCCCCATGCACAAAAAGGACTCTGTTCCTCAACACCAAGCCCCACATGTGCCATTGCTGTGCATGGGACCAGGTGGGGCCCAGGGCAGCACCTGTGCCACGCACAGAGCACATGGCCAGCACAGCTTTCAGTGCCAGGGAGCTTTGTGACAGCCCTATCTTAGTGTTGGGGGACGATGTAAGGCGGCTTCTCTTTGCTCCCAGATGATGTGGAGCCACGGCTGAGACCTCACCCCCTGAAGAGAACTTTCCAGCAGGTAACTGGTCCCAGTTTAGGAGTCTCGGAGCCACTGCCTCCCCATGCCCTGCCACCCTCCCTCAGCTGGCTGTCCCCACACACCCACTTGTCCCCAAACACTGTCATGCAGCCAACTGCTTGCTGCAGGGAAGATCTGCTGGAAGTGCCAAGGATGAGGCAAAATGTAAGGGCAGCCTTGGAGGGCTGTTGGTAGACAGACAGGGTGCCCAGCAAGATGGGGGCTGCCTGTGCAAGAGATCTTAGGCAGATCCTTCCTCAATTGCAGGGTCCCAGTGCAAGAGCCACAGACTTGGCTGTTCTTTAGCACCAGCTTGGATCCAACACTGATTCCCCTGTAGCTCAAGAGCTGGGGAGGGGGTTAGGCAGCCCCACCAGGACACCTTGCAGCAGTAATGACAGGCACAAACCTCTTGGTTTTGACCTTCCCTGGCTTTCTGCCTTCCCCTCTTAGCTCCAGCAGGAGTTGGCAGTGTCCCATGGTGCTGGGGGTGTAAGGGTGATGGGGAAGGAGGAGTTGAGAAGCAGCCTCACAGTGCTCACCCCCAGCCCCTCTGTTGCAGGGGTCTGCCCGCCGCAGGGTCAGCATCGCCGTCATCCCCAAGCAGCTCCTGGTAAGGATGTGTTCAGTGGGGACAGCCAGGAGCTGAGCCCCCAGGCTCGGTGCTGCTGGGGCTCTGTGTCCCTCCCCACTGATGCTCCCACCCTCCGTGCCCAGCCAGGTGCCAGCCCTGACAGCCGAGCAGCCCCAGCAGGTGACCCGGAGCCCGAGGAGGGTCAGCGCTGGCCCAGCATCCAGAGGTAACTGCTGGGTGGCTGGGCAGCTGCCACTGGCACATCTGGGACAGCACCAAGCCCGTCCTCTCCCTCCCCAGGAGCGAACTGGAGCAACAGGGCCAGGACAGCACCGTGACTGGGAAGCTGGTGGCAGAGGCAGAGGGCAGAGGCTCAAGTACAGGGGATGAGGAGCCGGAGCAGCCTGGGCTGACGTGAGCAGCACCCTGGGTGTGCCCAGCATCCCCTCATGGCTGCTGGTCTCTCTGCTGTCCCCGAGTGGCCAGAGCTTGGGCAGGGGGCTGGGGGGTTTAGTGGTGGAAGGCTGGGATGTTGCTTGGCTGCCTCAGTTTTGCCTGTGCATTGTGGGCTGGCCATGCCCTCCTCAGGCTCGTTCACTTGGCTTTGTAAAAGGGTCAGCGAGGTTTGGGGCTGAGTTAAACATCCTCCTTGTCCCCAGACGGGGCGGAGGTGGGATTTGCTCTCTCCCACGGATGACAAGTGTCCCCTGGTCGCCTTCTCCCCAGGTCCAAGGGCTCTGCAGCGGAGCTGTGGCGTCCGTGGCTCCTCTTCCCACAGCACTACTGGGTTTTCTTCTGGCTGCTTCTCCTGAGCGTCGCCTTCCTCCTCCTCATCCGTGCCCTGGAGTTGCAGCGGCTGCAGTCTGCAGCATCATCCAAGGCCTAGCTGGAGCGGGGAGGGGGAGCTGAGAGGCATCTCTGCTCCTTCCCCACCTCCTAAAACACCAAAACCCTAGAATAATAAAACGGGAGGAAAAATGGGGGAATTGTAATGGCGGAGCAGGGGGTAGGATCTAAGGTAGGATCTGTGGTAGGATCTAAGATATGGCTGGCACCTCCACATAATCCTGAAGGGGTCAGGGAGCTGCAGAAGCTCTCACAGGTGCTCTGAGTTCTCAGTACATCAAGCAGTGCAGGTGTGCTCCCACACATCTCCTGCGCTGGGGACAGCTCGGGCTGCCCACAGCCGTGGGTTCCCTTCAGAACCGCGTCCCTCAGTGCCACCACATGCTCTCGGTCCTCGCTGTAATTCACATCTAACGCTCCTTTGCTGCTGCCCGGGGGGCAGTGCTGGGGCTGGAAGGCGCAGCTCCGCGATCAGCCTTTCCCACAGCACCACGACGCGCTCACAAACAGAGGGAGCTGTTTCCGACCGCCCGGGCAAAGCGCTTGGTTTGACAGACACCCCGTTTCCGTGTCCGCCCGGCCTCTCGCGGCCCCGAAACACGGGTGGGTTTCACTGCAGGGACCGGAACAGCCCGACCGAGCTGCCATGGTGGGGGATTCCGCACCAGGATCCCCAGGAAGGGGCCGGAGGGGCCGCAGAGGGGAGGGATGGAGGTGCTGGGCTGGTCACCCCACTCGCTGTAGCCGCCGGCAGTGCCACGGGTGACTCAGGGTGGCCGGGGACCAACGCCCCTTTGCCGGCTCGCCCCGTGTCCCTGAGTCACCGTCCCCAGTCTCGTGGCAAAGCTGTCCCCGTGCGTCACAGCACGCGAGGTCCCTGCCGTGACACCCGTCCCAGCCCACGGCAAATGCCCAGCAGCACCCCGAGGACATCGCCAGCAGAGCCCCCAAAAAGCACCCGGCCCAGCAGCGATCTTCGGTGAGCTCGGGGGCTCCCCCGCCCGCCCCAAGGTACCTTCAGCCTACCGGGACCATTTCACTCGGGCGAAATGGAAACACAAATTTTCACAGAAGTTTCCACGCGAGCCCTGGTGGTCGGGGTTCGGAGCTGGCACTGGGTGGGTGTCCCCCCGCCCCCGGCCCTGGATCCCCCGGTGTCCCCAGCACCCTTCTGGCCGCTTTGTGGCTGCGAGGGGAGCAGCACGGCGGCGTGGGGAGGAGGTGAAGCGGTTTGGCTTCGTTACCCGAGTCTTTTTGTTTGCTTGGCGAAAAGTCTGGTGTCTCACCCTAAAAAAAAAAAAAAAAAAACAAAAAAAAACACCCCCCACCTGAGGTTATGCTGGGCCNCTCACCCTAAAAAAAAAAAAAAAAAACCAAAAAAAACACCACCCAGCTGAGGTTGAGCTGTGCCGCTCGTCTCGCTGCTCCAAACCTCCCGGCACAACATCTGCAGCGGCACAAAGAGGGGTGGCTCGGGGGCCGCCCCTCTCCCGGCACCGCCCGGCCTGGGTCCCCCGGGCCTCGGGGGAGGGTCAGGCAGGCGAGGGGAGGGGAAGGCCGAGGAGGGGAGGGCAAAGGAGAGGAGGGCCGGGCCGGCCGGCAGCTGCTGCTTGCGGAGCCGGAGCTCGTTTCCTGCTCGCTATCGCCCGGCTGCGCCCAGCTCCGGTCCCTCCCCACGCCCCGGTCCGTGCCTCAGTTTCCCCCTCCGAGGGGCTGTGGAGGTGAGTGGAGGGTCAGAATGGGCAGAGCATCCCTGGGCGTGGGGGGTTCATGGCTCTGCTGCCCCCCCGGCCCCGTGTCCCCCCGCTCGGTGCCCGCATCCCGCCCGCCCCGCTGCGAGCATCGCTGCGCAAGGCGGGGACGGGGGGGTGACAAAACCGAGCGGTGATTCTGCGGTGCTGGGGAGGGCTCAGCCCCCCTGAACCCGTGTCCTGCGTGTCCCTGGGACGCTGCGTGGCAGGGTAAAGCTTTTCCTCCGGCTGACCCTTCCCCAGATCCTCTCCCGGGGCAGCGGCGTCTCCCCTGCTCCATCCTGGCTGCTTTTCCCCTCCAGCCCCTGACCTCTGCTGCTCTCGGGACAAAGGGGAAAGACAGCGGCCCCTGCTCCTCCTCCTCTATTCCCAAACCCACCAGTGCTCCCAGTGATGAGTAGGATGGGTGGGAAGAGCTTTGCTGGGATCCGTGAGGGATGCTCTGTGCATCGTCACGGGGATGTCTTTGTCACAGATGTGCTTCGGGGTAAAGGAGAAGCAGGAAGAGGAAAATGCTGGGGGTGTGAAGCCTGGCCGTGACCAGACTTCCTCTTTTTACCGAAATTCAGTTGCGAGATCCAGGTGCCTCCGTGGGCTGGTGTTGGGCAGGGGGGACAGGCTGAGCAGCAAAGATAGGGGGGCACGTTTGCTGCTCCCCAAGTGCTGTCTGTGCCCAGGGTCCCTGGGACACGGCCAGGCTGTGGTGTGTGGGTCCCTGGCAAAGGGCAGCACAGGTTTGTCCCCTCTCCTCAGCCCTTCTCCCCACAGCTCCATGCTGGGGCCCTGCAAAGCTGGGCTGTGCTCATGCACTCACATCCCTGCCTCAAACCAGAGGGGCTGACAGGGATTTTCCCCTCCCTCCAGGGATTCCCTCCCACCCAAATCAAGGCCTGTTCCCATGGCATTGGCCAGGGTGGTCAGTCCCACACCTGGGATGTTTCTCCTGAGCACAATAACGTCTGTAAGAGCTTCCAGTGCCTTCAGCCCTTCCTGACACCCTCCCTGCTCAGCTGGTGGTTGAAAGCAGGGGCTTTGGCCAAGCTGTTGGGTGCTCACAAGAAACTCTATCCTGCCTTCACTGGAAGTCTGCTGGGGTCCAGGCCAGCTCAGCAGCCTGGCCTGTGGTGTCCAGGCTGGATCCCAAACCCGGAACAGCCCATCCCTGCTGGGAGCCAGTGGCGAGGCCGTCCGCTGAAAATCCTCCCAGCTTTCATCAGCTCTGGAGCTCCTTTCCCACCCTATTTCCATGTGCCTGGAAGACACGTGAGCCCCCAGGCAGCTTCCCCTACTTTCTCCCAAGAGGCTGCTTCTCCTGCAAGGGCAAGAGGGAGACCCTGACCGGCCAGGCGGGGTGTTTGGGGTGTCCCTGCTCCAGGGGTGCTCCCCGTGTGTCAGACCCGGGTGATGTCCCCATGGGCATTTCTGCAGCCAACCAAAGCCGACATCAGATGAGTCAGGGCTGGCTGCAACCCCCCCTCCTCCCTCCTTGCAGGAGCAGTGTTAAGGGAAGAAATGCAAAAGGCTTTGATGGAAGGAGCAGAGCCAGAGGCAGCCTGGCTCAGGCTGTGCCCTCCTCCACTGCCACTGGCCTTTGTAGGCTGAAAGCTGGGGTTTTGTAGCAAGCCTGCAGGAACTGAGTTTTCCTAGGAATTTCTGACCTTGCTTGCAGTTGTCGAGGGGGTTCGAGTGTGCCAGAGTGCTGGCAGGATAATCCTTTCTGTAGGAAACTGTAACACAAGGCTTGTTGTTCTGCCTCCTCTGAGCCTCCCTGCCAAAGCGTAGGGGCTGGAAAGCTTTCCCAGGCAGCACGCTCCCCCTGGCATCATATCCAGTGGGAATCAAGGCCAAGAGATGAGCTTTTTTTCAGAGCCAGGGGCTGCCCAGGCTGGAGTAGATGCTCCCAGCCTGAGCAGCTGCCTTTGTCCCATCTCCCTGGGGCTGCTGTGCGGTCACCTTGGCAGGTGCCAGTGCAGTGACTTGAGCTCCTGGAGGACAAACCCATCTGCACAGGGCCAGCCGGCCCTGCCTGGGCAGCCTCCGTGGTAGAAGGACGGGTGGGAGCGCTGCAGCTCTCCGGAGAGGTTCGCAGCGCTGCCTCAGTTTCCCCAGGCTCATCCTGTCCCGCTAGCAGCGCTCAGGGGAAGAGCAGGGATCTGTCCTCGGGTCTGTCATGAACGCACAGGCCATGTCCTCTGTGCCCAGGCAGCCACTGCGGTGGGTGCCAGCCCCTGCTGTGCCCCCCTGCGTGCCTTACCCGATGTCTGCCCGGGCAGGAAGTGGTTAAAATGCCCGGATTTCCTGAGCGCGATGCTGGGAGGGAAGGTGACCTGCAGAAGTGATTGGAGGGAAGGTGACCTGCAGAACTGCTTTGCAAGGCGCGTTGTGGTGTCGGGAAAGTCCTGAGTGAGACTGAACTTGAAATCCGGCTAGAATTCGGTCTTCCCAGCCAAAATTTAAGCGCTTTGAGTAACTCCTTTCCCCGCACACCCCCATCCCCCTCCTCCGGAGGGCAGCCTAATTTATTCACGGCATCCTTGTCCCATCACCTTCCGGCTGCTGCCACGTGCCCACGATAACGCTCAGGAGCTCGAGAGGGCAAAGAGCGGCGGTTCAAAGGTGGGAGCTCTCCGTCTTCCCGAGCCTTTCCCAGCCCCGAGGCTTGGCGACAGTGGCCAAGAAAGGCAAAACTCAGCTTTTCGTGCTCCGGCTGGCAAGACAGAGGGCACAGGCTGGTGCTCGGGGCCGTGCTGGGAGTGGGGGACAGATGCAAAGAGAGCTGTGGTCCCCTGGGAGATGCCAGGGGCAGGGGGCTTGGGGATGCCATGGGGAGATGTGCTGCACCCCTCCTCCCACGGCTTCCGTGGCGTGATGGGGCTGTTTGCAGGGCGATTTGACTTTTATTTGACTTCATCACCGGCGCTTCCTCTGTGCTAATCTGCTTCCACTCATTCCAGGAGTGGCAGAAGGGGAGGTGGGGGGGAAAGGTCGCCCCGCTCCAGCTGCAGAAGCCAGGCTGGCGGGATGGATCCCACCCCGCTCCCTCCGGCCTCAGGGCTGGTCCTGCTGGGTTTTGCAGCTGCTGTGACTGATTCCTAAAGTCCCTCCCATCCCCCCCTTAGTGAGGCCAATCTGCGGAGGAAGGAAGCGGTATCTTTGCTCCAAAACAACCGGATCTGCTCTTGGCTGTTGCAGGTACCCGCTGCATGGAGGAAGCCACTTACGGCTGCCACAGCCCTCCCCGTCCCCTCCCCTGACGCCACCGCGGCAGGGTGACACCGTGTCCCTCCGGGTGCAGTGGCAGGGTGACACCGTGTCCCTCTGGGCGCAGCATCCGGGGACGGTTCCGCCAGCTGCTGCCACAAAGTGTGCCAGTTTTGACAGTGCCATCAGCACCCAACAGCACCTGCAGCTGGGGAAACCTGGCACCGAGGCAGCAGGTCTGGTATGGGATGCGTTTGGGGCGGGGAGCCCGGAGGGTCCCCTCCCTGCTGAGCTCTGCTGTCCCTCTGCCAGGCTTCTGGGTGACACGGGATGAGTGTGCCGGCCGAGGAGCTGGGCAACCCGGCCCATGCCATCTTCGAGAGGTTCCTGCGCGCCGGGGAGTGCCGGGAGGTGCTGGGCTGCTTCGTGGAGCTGTGCCAGCAGCTGGGCCTGCAGAACAGTGGGCTACAGCTCTACCACGGCCTCAAGGCTGCCCTCAACTACTGGAATGCCAAGGCCTTGTGGAGCAAGCTGGATAAGAAAGCTGGGCACAAGGACTACGACCAGGGCACAGCCTGTGCTGGCACCAAGGTACCCGAGATGTGGGGTGAGGGGTTTGGGGCCCTCCCTGCCCTGTGTCCTTGTGTCCAGGGTGAGAACATCCCTTGGGACACTCTGGCTGTCATCCCAGGAGGATGCAGGATGTGCCAGGCGGGAGGTTGATGGAGTTTAATGGGACAGGATGTTAATTAGCACTGCTCAGCTCCCCATGGCATGATGCCACCTCAGTGCCACCCAGCCAGCAGCGTTCTTCCTCCTCCCAGCTGCCTCTCCCTGGGGATATCCCATGGCAGGGCTGAGGGAACTCTCAGGCCCTTTCTAGGCGACAGGAGCATCCCAAGTAGCATGTTCCCTTGGGGACATTTGTTCCCTGTCCCACAGATGATGGCTTTTGTCCTGACTGCTGGGCCCTGTTGTCCTAGCCCCGTGCAGAAGCTGTCAGGAGACCAAACCCTTGTCAGGGCTGCAGCAGACGTGCACCTCATCTCATGCCATGCTTTAATTGCTGCCATTTCCCTGTGTGAAGGCTCAGGGGGTGGGCGGCACCCCGGTTTGCAGAGAGAATCAGGCAGAGAGAAGGGGAACACTGATAAGGGCCAGATCCTGACCCAGCAGGCAGGGGAGCTGCTCCCTTTGGGATTGCTGGTGGGGAGCTTCACCCAAACGCTGCTCTGGGGCTGCCCACCCACTCCTGTGCCCATCCTGTGCCGTGGCAGTGCCTGGTGGTGGGCGCGGGCCCCTGCGGGCTGCGGGCGGCCATCGAGCTGGCGCTGCTGGGGGCCCGCGTGGTGCTGCTGGAGAAGCGCGACTCCTTCTCCCGCAACAACGTCCTGCACCTCTGGCCCTTCACCATCCACGACCTGCGGGCGCTGGGCGCCAAGAAGTTCTACGGCCGCTTCTGCACTGGCACACTGGACCACATCAGTGAGTGTTACAGGGCAGGGGGGGGTCAGGCTCTGGGGTCGCTGGCTGTGGGGGGTGCAGCCCTGAGTACCTGTCTCGCCTCCCAGGTATCCGGCAGCTCCAGCTGATCCTGCTGAAGGTGGCTTTGCTCCTGGGGGTGGAGGTGCACATCAATGTGCGGTTTGAGGGCCTCGTTCCCCCCACGGGCAAGGCAGGTACGGTGTCTCTGCAGGGTGGGTGGCATTCCTGGGGACAAGGCCACTCTGAGCCCACCCCCCCCCTATCCCTCTGCTAGCCCAGGGCATGCCTTTTTGTTGGGAATGGGATGCAGCCCTTCCCTGCTCCCTGGGGACCAGCACATTCACGACCACCCCTCTCCCTGCAGGTGGCTGGCAGGCTGTGCTGCAGCCCAGGTCTTCTCCTCTCACCCAGTACGAGTTCGACGTCCTCATCTCAGCTGGTGGTGGCAAATTTGTCCCTGAAGGTGACAACGGGTGTCCCTGCAGCCCCAGGGCCAGTATGGGGGGCTGGCTGGGGGCTCACACCTCTCCCCTCCTGCAGGGTTCAAGCGGAAGGAGACGCGTGGGAAGCTGGCCATTGGCATCACCACCAACTTCATCAACCGCCACAGCCGGGCTGAGGTGGAGGTGGCTGAGATCAGCGGCGTGGCCCGAATCTACAACCAGAAGTTCTTCCAGAACCTCTACAACAAAACAGGTCAGTGGTCTCGTGGTCCCAACCCCTGCGTTGGGGGCTCCTGCCCCTTCTTGAGGGAGCTGGAGGCTCAGCCCCAAGATGTCCCCAGTAATGGGGTGCATGTCCCGACATGGTACCCCATTGTGGGGGACATTTGGTGTCTGAGGCCAGTGCTGGGGCACCCCGTGGCCTTGGCTCAGCCCCTTCCCTGTCACCAGGCATTGACCTGGAAAACATCGTGTACTACAAGGATGACACTCACTATTTCGTCATGACGGCCAAGAAGCAGAGCCTGCTCGAGAAGGGGGTCATCCTCCAGGTGAGAAGGGCAGGGGCTGGCCCTGGGGTCTCAGAGCTGAAAGCCTTGGAAGTGGGATTCAAATTGTGGATGCTGATTTGACTGCACACCCCTGCGGTGGTGGGGGCTGCAGCAGATGTTGCCTGTGCCACAGGAAAAGTCCTTCCAGAGTACAGAGAGTGCAGTGGCACAGCTGCACCCTAGAGCTGGCTGCTCCCAGGCTGAGGGACAAACATCACCTCCCACATCCCAGTCAGCTTCACCCCATCCCTGCAGGACAAAACGGACATCGAGAGCCTCCTGTCCCCAGAGAATGTGAACCGGGATGCCCTCCTTAGCTATGCCAAAGAAGCTGCCAACTTCTCCACCAACTACTGCCTGCCCGAGCTGGAGTTTGCCCTCAACCATCGGGACCTGCCAGACGTTGACATGTTTGACTTCACCTGCATGACGCGCTCGGAGAACGCGGCGCTGGTGCGGGAGCACAACGGGAGCCGTCTGCTCCTGGGGCTGGTGGGCGACTGCTTGGTGGAGGTGAGAGTTTCCCCTGCAGCATCGCCTTGTGCCCTCATTTCCCTCTCTCTGCAGGATGCATTGGTTGCAATATATTTCCCCTCCCTAAGTGCTTCTCATCCCAGTTGCTCAGTGCACCCCATCCTTGGGCAGGCTCCCAGTAGTGGCATGTTTTGGGGAGGTTATCCCCTTCTCCAGCCCCTCCGGAGATCTGGGGTTGGTTCAGGGTGGAGGAGCAGCCCAACCCTTCCCCAGACTCAGCCGTGCTGGCTGGAGAGGAGATGTCCACCCATCCTCTCAGTGAGCGTCCTGCCGCCGCTCCCTCTTTCATCCCTGGCCAAGCCTGGCAGCTCCCAGCCTCCTCCCAGCTGCCCCGACCAGCCATGCAACTCCAGCTCCAGCTCTGCCTTTCCCTCCTCAGCCCTTCTGGCCGCTGGGCACAGGGGTGGCCAGGGGCTTCCTCGCCGCCTTCGACGCAGCGTGGATGGTGCGGCGGTGGGCGGCTGGGACACCCCCGCTGGAGGTGCTGGCTGAGAGGTGAGTGTCCCCATCCCTCTGGGCTGGGTCTGGAGCATGTGAGGATGGCAGCAGTGATGCCAGCCCTGTCCCTTGCACCCAGGGAGAGCATCTACCAGCACCTTTCGCAGACGTCCCCGGACAATACCAACAAGAACATCAGTCAGTACAGCATCGACCCGGCCACGCGCTACCCCAACATCAACCTGCAGGCCATCAAAGCCAGCCAGGTACCTTGGCAGGTCCTGCCATGGGACAGCCAGACAGCCCAGCCTCCGTGGCTGTCCGGGTGACACTGATTTACCCAGTTCCCTGTCTCCAGAGGGTGTGAGACTGAAGTTATTAGTCCCCGGGACACTGAATGCATTGCCCATTGTGGATGGCGGAGGGTTCTGGAGAGTTGTGTGGGGGTGTCCAGGTGTCCCCCTTGCCAGGGACACCTGTGTGGTGTCATTGGCTCTGTACAGGTGGTGACCCACCACTGGCATGTCCCCACTGGCAGGTCAGGGACCTCTACCTCGTGGGCACGGTGGAAGTGGACCACAGGAGGAAGAGCAACAAGCGGCTCAGCACCGGTAGGAGCAACCAGTCCTGCCCCATTCCTTCCAGCAGCCCAGGTGGCTACTGCCCTGATTTTCCTCCCCATCCTTGTTTCTTGTGCCTTGGCCTGTGTCCAGCGGGCTGTCCTGGCGACACCAATGGTTTCTATCCCCTCTGCTTGTGGCCCACGTGGGGACACAGCCCCTCTGCTGCCCTCTGGGGTGGAGGCTGTGCCCCTCCAGCCTGCACTGATGCTGAGCCATGAGATATTGACAGATATCAATGTATTTATAGAGACTTGTGGGGATGGTTGTGCAGGGACAGGGGGGTGTCTCAGGTTGCTCCTGTGGGATCCCTTCCCTGGTAAAGCACGGATGATGAGGCAGGAGATGGACTGGGAGGGGATGTCCCCTGTCTCTGCCTCCCCAGCAGCCCCTGGAGCTGTCTGTGAAGAGCTGCTGAGCTGGTGCCAGGCCAGCACGGCTGGATACCCTGGCGTGGCTGTGACCAACTTCAGCACCTCCTGGACCAGTGGCTTGGCCCTCTGCGCCCTCATCCACCGCTTCCGCCCAGACCTGGTGTGAGTGCCTGGGAGCCCCTGGAGCCCTCAGCCCTGCAGAGCCCACCCTGATGGCAGCCACGTCTCCCCACAGGGACTTTGACTCTGTGGACCCCCAGGATGCCATTCGGACCCACCAGATTATGCTGGACATAGCAGAGCAGGAGCTGGGCATCCAGCCTGTCCTCTCCAGTGCTGAGATGGCCACCATGACAGAGCCTGACCGCCTGGACCTCATCACCTACCTCAGCCACTTCTATCAAGTTTTCAAGACCTCACCAGGTGTGGGATTTTGAGGGGATTTGTCCCATCCTGAGGCACACTGGGGCTGGCTGGGTGCTCTCCTCTTTGTTGAGTGGGTCCCACCAAAATGGCCATGTTCTGTGCAGAGGTGGAGGCCAGCGAGAGGTCAGCACCGTCTCCCCGAGGCACACGAGGGGCCATCCTCTTCCTCAGCAAGCTGCAGAAGAGCCGGAACCTGGCACACAAACGTGCCCAGGTGAGGGGGCCCCCACCCAGACCCTCATGACACACCAAAACCCTGCCCCACGCCCCACCCTAACCACCCCCTTTGGATTTGCAGGACAGTGCCCAGAAGGACACTGAGGCCAAGAGGAGCTGCAGGGACACCGAGGTGGGTCTGCCCCAGGTGCCCCAAGCGGGGGGCTCTGCTGGGGTGCAGCTGTCCTGGGGGGAGAGTGGGGGGCTGACCCTCCCCTTGGGTCACTTGTAGCTGGACACGGGGCTGGATGGAGACACTCCGGACAGTGCCCACGAGCTGCCTCAAACCATCGTGACGGACCCAGGGCAGGTTGGTCCTTGCGTCACCTTGGGCTGGAAGGTCCAGCTCAGGACAGGTGGGCACTGAGAGGGGTCCCAGTGGCTGGCAGGGCCGAGCCAAGGGCTGGGAGCAGAGCTGCACAAGCGAACGCCCACAGGTTCCCAGCTCCTCCCTGCCTGTTTCCTGACCCAACTGGTTTTCCGGAGCCAAGACTCGCCGCTCCCTCACCCATCCCGAGCGCCCAGACCCAGCGGCTGCTGCGAGAGGGGCAAAGCCCTGCCCCGGTGCCCCCCCCGTTCCCATGGCTGCGGGCACGCCCACGGGGCAGGGCGGGTGCCAGGCCCCCGGTGCCACCCCAGCCTTTCCTCTCCCCCCGCAGCCACCGAGGGAGAGGACGGGGGAGAACAGCGACGCCTGCTACTTCTGCGGCCGCCGCGTCTACATCCTGGAGCGAGCCAGCGCCGAGGGACGCTTCTTCCACCGCGGCTGCTTCCAGTGCCGGCGCTGCGGGGCCACCCTGCGCCTGGGAGACTACGCCTTCCATGAGGAGGATGGTGAGGAGGCTTTTTGGGGACAGGGAATGCTTGGGGCGCGACTTCTCCGCCTTGCAGGTTGTCACATGAGTTCGCTCTCCCTGCCCCCCCCCTTCCCTTCCCTTCCTTCCCCCCAGGTAATTTTTACTGCTCGCTGCACTACCCCAATGCGCCCAGCATGGACCTGCCCCGGGATGAGGCTTCAGCGCTGCTTGATGGGGTAAATCACCCTAAATCCCTGTAGGGGATGGAGGAAAGGCAAAATGGGGGGGGTGGGTTGGTGTGGCCCTGTGCTGCATCACCTCTCTGCTCTGGCTCTGCCGTAGGATGCTGATGCTGCTGCCCACCCACCCTCAGATGCTGGAAGCTCACGTGTGTCCCCCATGGAGAGGGCACCAGGTCCACTTCAGCCCACTCCAGAAGCCCCACAGGCAGGGGAAGAGCCTGGGGAAGTTGAGGACACTGCAGATACTGGTGATGTGGAAGAGCAGGAGCTGCTGGCACAGCCTGCGGGGGATGTGAGGGAAGAGGAGGTTCCCAGAGTGGAGCCCCAACAGACAGCAGAGGAGGGTGAGGAGAGTGGGGGCAGGAGGAAGATCGTCCTTACACCACTGGAGAGGCTCAATCTGTCCACGCTGAACCTCACCAGTGAAGCAGAGCCCAAGCCTTCACTGAAGCCAGATCGTCTGCGACTCCAAGCAGCACCTGAGGCCCTCCCTGCCCTGTGGCAGGGACAAGGCGCCTGGAAGGAGGAGGAGGAAACTGACACGGAGAAAGGTGGGTGGAACAAACTGGAGTCTCCAGATGAGCAGAGCTCTCAGTCCCTCCAGTGCCCTGTTGTATCCCACATCTTACTCATGAGGAACCGGCATGAAACAGCTCTTTTCTTGGGCAGATTTGGAGAGTGACAGCGAGGAGGAGGAGGAGGAAGAGGAGGAGGAGGAGGTAGAGAAAGAGGAGGAAGGCACAGGCCTTGGCATCATGAAAGCGTTGGTGAGGATTTTCCCCAGCGATGGTGGCACCACCAGCACAGGTGGTAGCTGGGGCTCTTGCTCCTCTCACAGCAGCATCGGGTCTGGCTCAGCTGTGGCTGCCAGGGCAGGAGGTGCCTGGTGCAGGGCCTGACCCCCTGCCCGTGCCACTGTCCTTTCACAGTACCCAGACCCCAGGGAAGAGGAGAAATACCCCACCTGGAAGCGCACATTGGCCCGCCGGGCCAGGGAGTCCCAGATGAAGAGGTTCTGCAGAGCCCAGGTAACCCCACAGGGGAAAGCCAGATCCCCAGCGTGGCACTGTACCCTGTCCCCTCTGTCCTGCTGCTAGTGGCCACATGCTGGCAGGTGCTGGCCTGCAGGTGAGTGCTGCCCTTCTCTTACAGACCATCCAGAGACGGCTGGAGGAGATCGAGGTGACATTCCGGGAACTGGAGCAGCAGGGCATCAAGCTGGAGAAGTTACTCCGGGATGAAAATGGTAAGGCCAGGTTGGATGGAGCACTGTGACCCTGCAATGGGGGTCTGCACCCTGCTCACCATTCCCCTGTCCTGCAGAGAGCCCAGCTGACCAGCAGACACAGTGGACAAACCAGCTGCTGTACCTGGTCCAGAAGAAGAACAATCTGATGTCCGAGGAGTCGGACCTCATGATCGCGTAAGGCTTGCAGGATGCTCCCTGGTCGGTGTGGGGGGCTCAGCTCAGCCCAGTCCCCTGTGAACCCAGTGCCCAGCACACCCTTTTCCTCCCTACAGGGTGCAGGAACTGAAGCTGGAGGAGCAGCAGTGTCAGCTTGACGAGAAGCTCCGGAGTTACATGAACAAGGAGGGTGAGTGCCAGCACACGCCAGGGAGAGGATCCCTTTGCATGGTGCAGGGAGCAGGTCAGGGCTTGTGGCCTTCCCAGCTCTACTCTGGCCCCCTGCACCCACAGATACCCTGAAGACACCTGAGGATGAGAAGGCTGAGCAGGAGATCCTGAAGCAGCTGGTGGAGGTGGTGAATAAGCGGAACATCCTCATCCAACTGCAGGAGGAGAAGCGGCTCAGTGAGCTGCAGGCTTGATCCACACAGCCCCCAGAGCCTCTGGATCCTCCCCGGGGCACAAGCAGAGTGTGTGTGTGTGTGACTCCTGGGTTGAGCATCACCCTGAGCACACCTCTTGATGCCCCAGCTGCCCGCAGGCGCCAGCAGCTGCCACAGCAAATCCAGCTCCCTGCTTGCCAAAGTCTGTCATGGAGGGGCCAGACCCGCTGGTGGATGCCCACATGAGGAGACACCGAGAAGCACTCAGCTTTGGGGTGCTGAGGGGGCATTCCTGTGTGTGCCTGGATTGCCTTTGCCTTGTGCTTGCTGGAAAACAAGACTCGCAGGGGACTGCCAGAGGGGGCTGCGGTGGCTCCCGGCAGCAAGGAGGTGACACCACCAGAGGCAGGCCGCAGGGCAGATGCCAGATGTGCTGGGGCACCTTCAGGAATGGTTCCTCAAAGCCACCCTGGGGCATCCTTCCCAGCCTGGACTGTCCATCTCAAAGGACATCTGGCTGTACAAGTTGGGGCCAGTGACAGACAGATTGGGCCAATCCAGCCGCTCTGCACCACTGCTTTTGGGTGCCACGTCCACGCTGTCCCCAGGTGCAGCAGGAAAACAGGGTCAGAACCCTACCATTGAGCCCTTTGGGCCAGAGAAGGCCTTTTTGTGCAGTAGTTCCTAAGGGAATTGTGCTCAGGGCCAGCACTCTTAACACCGAGGACGAGGGACACCAGCGGCTGTGCCCTCCTTGCCCCTTTGGGATTTCTTCTGCTTGGCAATGCCACACTGGCCTTTGCACAGACCTCAGACACCCCTGGAGTCCCTGGCTGTTGCAAGGTGGCCTCCGTGGCCAGATGGTGCTCATGGCAGCCCCAGATGTGTTGGGATGGGGGTCCCAGGTGAAGGTTCCTCTCTTAGCAACACCACCCTGTGCTCAGCCTTCATCCTGCTGTTCTCTTCAGCACCTTCTCCAGCCCTCCCTGTGTTTGCAGCAGCCCTACAATCCTGCTGCAAACCCCCTGCCTTCAAATAAAGCCCCCCTGACCCGGTGCCAAAGGTTAAAATACCGCCTTTATTTTCCATCAGTCGGGACTGGTTGCCAGAACAGCCACCAGTGTAAACTTTGAGGCCACCCCAGGCAAGGGGAGCCTCAGCCTCTCAAGCCTTCCAGCCAGGCCAGTGGGTCCCTCCATGTAGAAAAATGTGTATTTAAAAAGACAGCAATAAAAACCTGCCTCCATCGTGGTTCTCACAGGGGTCAGTGCAATAAATCTACCCCCCAAAAAACCTTAATTTCACCCAGAGGCAGCTGTCAAACCTGCACTACTGCATTGGCTGCAGCGCTGCTCGCCTAAAACCTGAAGTCAGCTAAAAACAAGGACGAAAACGGGGACACGATGGGGCCAAGGGGACATTGTGGGACACCCACAGCCTCAGCTCAGCCTTCGCTGGGACGCTCCTGCAGGGCCCGCAGTGCCATCCACATCTGGTCCTCGGTGCCGTGCAGCATCTTCACCTCCTTGGTGTGAAACAGGTGGAGCCCGGTGGCGAGGGCGAGGACGCCGAGGGCGAGGAAGGCCAGCAGGCAGAAGTAGAGCTTGGGGAAGGGCTGCTCCGTGCCCAGCCCTGCCAGCGTGCCCAGTGCTGCCGTGGCCTGGAGCAGCAGCAGCAGCAGGGCCAGCACGGCCATCCTGCCCGAGGAGTAGCGCTGCCGCTGCGCCGCCCGCAGCCCCACGCCCACCTCCGTCCGTGCCTCTGTCACCACGTCTGCCAGTGCCATGTCTGCGGGGACAGGGGCCCTCATCAGGGTGGGACCCCCCATATACCACCCCTGCACCCCGCCATACCGCCCCAATACCCTTCTCCCCACCCCAACACCCTTCTCCCCATCCCCACTGCTCTGCAGCCCTCCACAAGCAGCACCACAAGGGGAGACACCTCCATCCAACTCCACCAGTCCATCCACCAGCCCCCCACCAGCACTCAGAGGATGCTGGCAGCAGCCCTCCCCCAACTTTACCAGCTGTGCCAAGGGTGGCACTCGCAGGCTGTCCCTGCCTCTGGATGTGCAGCGTCGCCATCACGGCTTCGTGGTCTGAGAAGGGGATGTCCGTGCCTGGGACTGGCCCCGTGGTGGTCTTCAGCTCTTCGCACTTCACCGTGAAGCTGGAGATGGCCTGGGTGAGGGGACGAGGGGGTCACACAGCGCCTCACCCCCAGCACTCACAGCTGGTGGGCACACGCTCCCCGTTACCTTGTAGAGGATGTAGTCAATGCGGATGCCCAGCGGGAAGGGCAGCAGCTCGGACTTGTCAGTGAAGCAGTTGTCAGGGACAAGGGTGCAGCCGTTCTTACAGCCCTGAGACAAGAGCCTGGGTGGGTTGGGTGCTCTTGGTGTGCCCTGGGACCCTGCTGAGCCCCCTCAGCTCACCTCGAAGTGCGTGGCCTCAGCAAAGGCGTCCCGCAGCCCCGTCCAGCCGCGCAGCAGCCGGATGCCCACATCCTCAGGGTGCATGTTCAGGTCCCCTCCCAGCAGCACCACATCTGCTGCCTTTGAGGTGTGTCTGTGGGGACAGGGGGTGGCTGTCCTTCCCTGCCCTGCCTGGCACCAGACTGGAGTGACTGGGAGCTACCCAGTGCTCCTACACGTTATACTTGACTGGGACTGGTGCAAGTGCAAGCCTCAGGGGCAGGGGTGACCACGCAGGTCCTGGGGGTGTGCAGGGGGACACCCCACAGCTGCTCACCGGATGAACTGTGCCAGCTCCCAGGCCTGCACCAGGCGGTGGGGCAGGTAGGCATCCTTGTCCCGGCAGTACTCGGCGTGCAGCTGGAGAGAGAGGGAAAGCAAAGGGGCTGTGACTCCCACAACGACACCTGCCCTGCTCCCAGGCTCCCTGCAAACCCACCCAACCCCTCCAAACAGTCCCTGCCAACACCTCTGTCTTTATATCACCCCCACTGGGGAGAGCCTGGGATGCTCACCCCAATGCACAACCAGGTTATGGGTCTCTGTCCCTTCCCTGAGCAATATTTTATTAAATCAGTGCATAGTCACGGGCAGAGCAGGTGGAGAGCAGTGGTTAAAGCAAGGGGGCAGTAAAAGAGGGGTATGGCCACTCATTCCCCTCCTCCCCATTGTGCCCCCCCCCCATGCTGGGTTCTTCCTGGGATGCTCACATGGGTGACATAGACATTGAAGATGATCCCTGAGATCTTCATGACGACGAGACCGACGGACTTGCCGCAGAACCAGTCCCCGTGCTGGAGCTGCCCAAGGGGAAGACAGACAAGCCAGGGCTACTGAGGCTCTGTGGGGATGGGCACCATGGTGCCACGGGCCCCCCACCCCACTCACCATGTAGGGGTACCCGTTCAGTGAGTACTGGTAGAGGAGCGTGTCCAGGATGGGGAACCTGGAGAAGACGCAGAGGCCGCTGCCGATCACCCCACTGTGGGAGGGAAAAACCCCAGTGAGGAGATGTGGTTCCCAAAACCTCTGCCTGCCCCTACCCCGAGCCAGGATCCCCTATGCCCAGATCCCAGTCTATGTATGCTCCTGTGAGCATCCCACTGCCCAGGCTTGGGGTCTCCCACAGCGACAGAGGTGACCTAAAGCACCTGCAGAGGTCTCTGCAAGTGGTAAACCCCGAGGACATGGAACAGCCCTGGCACTGCCCCACAGACAGCTCCGAGGGGGGGCTGACCTTGCCCTTCTCACCTGCGGAAGTAATGGGAGAAGGGGTAACAGCCTGCTAGTTTCACCTTCAGGTCACTGTAGTCCTGCTCGCTCCACACCTGGAGAACAGTGGGACAGGCCGAGAACAGTCACGCTCATCTCCCAGGCTGGGAAAGGGTGCACTCGGCTCACAAACTGCCCTCACCTCCTGGAGCAGCACCAGGTCGAAGCCCTCCTGGCGCAGCCTGTCCCCGATCAGCCGGACGCGCTCCTGCCGCCGCTTGCTCAGGTAGCGGATGGCCCTGCCAGAGAGGGGTGACAGTCAAATCCTGGTGGGGACAGGGTGATGGGGGCTGTTGGGGCCCATTGTGACTGAAACAAGGGACAGAAAGAGGGCTCTGATACCAGCAGAAGCAGGTGGGAAAGATGGGAAGGGAAAAGAGCCATGCGAGGATGTGGGGACAAGAGGGATACGCAGGGAGGCTGTTTGGGGACAGTTTCTCCTGTCTGCAGGATTGAGGCAGCTCATCCTTGCTTGGGGAGCAAATGGGGATTTTTCTGGGGCTGACAAGCACCAGAGGGGACAGGAGGCACTACCCAGCCAAGCATCTCATGACCATCTGGGGCTGGGAGAATGGTGTGACCCCAAAATGAAGGGGCCATGAAGGTAACCTCAAGGTGAGACCCCTCTCCCAGTGTGGTGCCCCCATCTCCACCCACACAGCCTGGAAGGGACCTGGCAAAGCCTGGACTCACCAGCAGTTGAGGTCAAAGATCCGGAGGCGCAGGGTGGGCTCTCCCTCCATCGCCTGTCGGGGCTTTTGCAGGGGTCAGCGGGCAGAGGGGGCACCTGCAGGGAGCGGGTTGGAGTGACAGCCCCCAGGAGCCAGTGCAGGCTGCAGGACAGAGCCAAGGACCCAGGCTGGGAAGGCGGAAGGGCTGAGCCAAGGCAAAGGGCAGGAAGGAAGGAAGGAAGAGCGCTTGGGGTGCTCCAGGCCTTTCCCCTCCTTCCTCGCATGCAAGAACCACCCCGAACCCTAAACTGCCCCCGTACATGATCCTTGTACACAAACCATCCATGTCACCCTACACCCCAGTGGCTGGGGACACCGGTGGGCCAGGGATGGGGTACAGGAAGGTCAACCCCTCTGCCTGTCAGTGAGTTGTGTTCCAGGATGGACTTTCACCCTGGTTTCAAAGCGGAGCTGCGAGGCACGGGCATGGGACACCGTCACACACCTCCCCACTCGGGAAGCCCACGGATCCTCTTCGGGACCCCAAACCCCGGGGGAGCCAGCAGCTCCGGAGCAGCCCCAGCGCTCCG
The DNA here is from genome assembly GCA_013400275.1 of Rhadina sibilatrix. Lineage (NCBI taxonomy): Eukaryota > Metazoa > Chordata > Aves > Passeriformes > Phylloscopidae > Rhadina > Rhadina sibilatrix. The sequence continues at coordinate 237,329 of VWYO01011582.1, forward strand.
CCAGCTCCGCTTTTGCCATGCTTGACCCCGTCAAATTGTCCAGTTTCCGGTTTAGAAGCTAAAAAGAGCAACCCCGCAGCTCCAGGGATGCCGGCGCGGGCAGCCTGGCTCTGCCTGCCCCGCCGGGATTACCGAGCGGCTCATCCCGTTCCTGAGCCGCGCTAATTAATGCCGGCGGCTTCTACCAACCCCAAACCCCCAGGGACGCTCCCCGCGGCGGGGACAGCAGCGGGACAAGGAGCGGGAGACAGCGGCAACAGGTGGAGCGGGGAAAGAGGAGCGGGGCAAGCNTGGGGCCGGGAAGGGTGGAGAGGAGCGGGGCCGGGTGTGGTGGGTGGGACGGGGCGCGGTGGGTGGAACGGGAGGGATCGCGGGGGTACGGGCGGCTCGCAGGACGGGGGGAAGCGGCCGGCGGTGAAACACCTCACCTGTGTCCCCTGAGGGGAGGATGGGGGGATGTGTGATTCTGCGTACCGAGCACCGCAAGAGGGGCTTGGAGGGGTGGGATAGACCGGCCCTCTGCCACCCTGTGGGCCGGGGTGCGACCCCCTAAAAAGTGTGTTCCCGAACCCAGCGATGCTGCGGGGAGGCACAGGGGGAGCGTCTGCCGTGGCCAACCCAAGCTTTCCCGCAGCAAACCCTGCAGCAGTGATGCAAACTGGAGCACAGGCACAGCTGGATGCGGCATCCTGGTACCCGCAATCGGGGACCCAGGAGAAGCGTCACCCAGCCAAGGGGGTTACATGGGACACGGCAGCTCTCACAGTCCTGGCTGTTGAAGAAAATCCCAAGAAATAAAATATAAACTTCAGAACTGCTTGAGCCAACCCATGAACAAATAATTTTAATGGTTTGTTTTTTTGGTTTTTTTTTTTTTTTTTATCACCCCGTAGTTTTTTCGGAGCCCC
>VWYO01011583.1:1096-12513 GCA_013400275.1 Rhadina sibilatrix
CCCCCCCGCCCAAGCTGAGACACAGATCTTTCCACTTCTCTGTGGTGCTGAATAACCCGGCCCAGAACTTTCATCTGCTGCCAAGGGAGCAGGTTCCATGCTGGGAGCCTTCATCTGCTCTCAGGCACATGAAAGTCAAGGGCACTCCTGGCTGGGTGTTGTGTGTCCCAGACAGCATCGATACAGCATGGATTTATCCTCAGAGTCAGCAGTCTCCTGGCAGTGCAGCAGCACAGCCCAGCCCCCGTTGTGTCAGCTCAAGGGACTGTAGTTTGCATTTAATTGCACTGGCCTTCATTTCCTAAATATTTTCAGGGAGTTATTAAACCCTAACAATTGCTTCGTTAAGCAAATTGTCCTTGTTGTAGCCTTATTTACACTGAGCTGTTTTTAGAGTCTCGGAATGTTGTAGTGTTGGGTTTTTTGGTTTTTTTTTTTTTGGTCTGTAGGGTAGTGAAATACGAGATTTATGCTGAGCTCCCCCCAAAAAAATGCAGGTTCTGCTGCATCTAAACTAACAAACCAATGGGTATTCTCAGGTACTTGCTGAATTTTTATGAAATCTGTAAATTTTCCTTCCATTTTCTGCTCAGCTGGACCCTCTGGGTGCACCTGCCTTTTGGTAGATAAAAAACTAAACGAGCTGTTGAGCTCAGAGGCTGAGTGCAGCATGGCTGGGTGGGAATCTGAGCTGGGAGCATGGGGTGTGTGTCCAGCAGAGCTCTCAGAGCCTCACACCAGCCCTGGGTGTCTTTGCCTCCCATTTCTGCAGCACGTCCTCCCCGTGAAGGAGCCGGTCCTGCGCTGCTGTTGGGCTCCCCAGGGATTTGGTTGGATTTTTTTGGGCAGGATCAGTGCTCTGGGGTCGCTCGGATCCCGAGGAAGGGCACCAGGAGCTTTTTGAGAGCTGAATCATTGCTGTGTGCCCCTCAGGGTGCCTGGTGTGCCCCTCAGGGTGCCTGGTGTGCCCCTCAGGGTGCCTGGCAGCCAGGGCTGGGCGATGCTGTGCCCTCCCACCCTCGGTGTCAGCGCTCCTGGGCGCAGGATTATCCTCAGCCTGGGAATTAAGAGCATGCAAGGAGTTCTCCCGGGTCACCTGCTGCAGCAGGTTTATCCGTGTTCCCACTGCCCACGCTGCTGCTTTTGCTGCTTGAAATCATCCCTTTGTCTCCATCCAGGGGAAAGTAGAGAAAAGGCCAGAGCCAGCCGCCGCCGCGCCCAGGTCTGAGCCCAGCACGGGCACTAAAGTGGCTCCTAAAGCAGCCGCAGCAAAAGAGGGGGTCCCCAAACAGCCCAATGGGAAAGTGAGTTCCTTTCACACTCTTTCTCTGGGGGACATGAAGGAAAAAACGTTGCCATTTTGAGTCACTGTCCCTCCTCTCCAGCTGTCCTGCTCTCTCCTGTCAGTGGCACTGTTCCTTGCACAGACACTTCCCGTTCTCTCCTGTGCATCACCTTGAGATGTTCCCAGGGCAACTCCTCCAGGGAGGGACCTTCTCCACTCCTGCTGGAAAGGTTTTCAGAGCAGAGTCCTCTTGTTTCACTTCCAGGTTAATACAGGCTTAACTTTGAGTCAGAGAGTTCCCTTTAAACGCAGTTCTTCACACACAGAACCAGTTTGTAATGAGGCAGAGAGGTTGAGTTCACAGCTGCTTCTTTTAGGACTGCAGAATATGAAGGAATTCACACCTTTCCTGCAACATTCCCAACCCAGTTGTACCAAAACTCTGTTAACTCCAAGCCTTAGTTCATCACCATTGGATGGGTTATTGCTCCAAAGTACAAGTGGATGGCGTGAGGTGGGAGTGCCACAGTTGAACTCCAATATTATCAGGCAGAAATGAACAGGATTTGTACCTCTAGGGAGTCAGTGAGGCACCCCACACTCCATGGCACAGGTACCTTCCCAGAGCTGCTGTTCCCTGAATCCAGCCTTTCTGAGCTGGCTGAGGAGCTCTGGGAACCTGCCCAAGTGAGAGTGTTGGGTGATCCCTGTTGTGCTCCAGGTTTGTCACCTCTTGTAGAAATCAGGATCCAGCTGGGGCCCGCTTGTGCTGTGGTAAATAACTCCAGACTAAACCTGTGTTGTAACTAACCTTTGTAAACACTGGTGTCTAACCCAGTCACTGCTGTGAGTAGAGCTCACCTAAACCACTCCTCCTGCATTTAAAAATCACAGAATCATTGAGGCCAGAGAAGCCCTCTGAGATCATGGAGTCCAACCATCCCCCAGCACTGCCAATCCACCACCAACCACATTCTCACACCCTTAAAGCTGAGTCAGTGGGAAGGAGAAACAAGTTCATTAACCTAAGACTCTCCTGAGATCATTCCACTGAAGGTGTGATCACCTTCAACAGAAAAATGTTTCTCAGACCCAGCTTTACTGCCCAGGGGTTTGGAGGGACGTTATCCAGGGCTGGAGCCAGTCCAGGGGTGGGCATGGAGCAGTTCACAGTGTGCTGGGAATGGTGGCCCCCAGGGCTGGCTCTCCCTGCTCTGGGGCAGCTGTCACTGAAAACCTCCCAGGAGCCTTCCTGGGGCATGGAGAGTCCCATCCCATCCCTCTGGGCCGGCTCTCCCTGCTCCAGAGAGATTTCCAGGGCTGTGGGCAGTCCCATCCCATCCCTCTGGGCTGGCTCTCCCTGCTCCAGAGAGATTTCCAGGGCTGTGGGCAGTCCCATCCCATCCCTCTGGGCTGGCTCTCTTGCTCCAGGGGGTGTTTCAGGGCTGTGGGCAGTCCATCCCATCCCATTATCATATCCCATTATCCCATCCCACCCCATCCCTCTGGGCTGGCTCTCCTGCTCCAGGGAGGTTTCCAGGGCTGTGGGCAGTCCATCCCATCCCATTATCCCACCCCATTATCCCATCCCATCACCCCACCCCATTATCCCACCCCATTATCCCACTCCATTATCCCATTTTCCCATCCCATTATCCCCCCTGGGGCTGGCAGGCTCCCCGGGCACGTTTCCCCCGGCGCTCCCAGCCTGGCACTAACACTGTCTGTGCAGCCTCCTGTCCTTCACTCTCTCACTCTGCTCCTTGGTGGCTTCCCCTGGCACTGGGTCGAGTCCCACACAAGGTCCCTGTTGCTCCACGAGCCCCCTCAGCCTCCTGCTGGATGCCAACTCTAACCAGTCCTCTTCCCTTGTGTTGTTTTCCCTTCTGTGACGTTCCAGGTCCAGATAGTCTCCAAAAAAGCGAACTACAGCCATGTTCAGAGCAAGTGTGGTTCCAAGGACAATATTAAGCATGTCCCTGGAGGTGGGAATGTAAGTATGGGTCTGGGCAAGGTGTCTGTCTGCTAACTCCTTCTCTGCTGCTGTGCTGGGTGTGTCAGGCTCAGGAGTGCTCTGCTGGAGGCAGACGTTGGGGCAGAGCCCCGGGGCTCCTGGAGACAACTCAGCCTGGAGGATTATTGCATTTTCTCTCTGCCAGGCTGAACTTGTGTTTTGTTTCAGTGCACAGCAATACCTGAGCTGTTTCTGCCTTCTAGGATGGCCGTGGCCACACTGGGGTGGGGATCCTGGGGCTGAGCTCCTTGGGAGTTGCCTCGGCACCTCCTCAGTGCCTGACCTTCCCTGGAAGTTGGATTTCCCTGGATTTTTTGGCCTGGAAGTGCCTGTTACTCTCCCCTGGCTCACTAAGCCAGCTGAAGCCACACTCATTCACTTCTTGTTTCATAAAAGGGACCTTGGAGCAGGCAAAGACTCTGGGACATAACCTTTGAGCTGTGATTAATTTCTAAATTTAAAGGCTGCTGGTATCTCTGGCAGCAGGGCTGAGCTTATTAAAAATAGAAAGTTAATCTGGTGCTGTCTGCAGCTTGGTTTGGGGTGTTGGATGCTCCAAGTGTCTGCCAGGCAACCCAGGTGAACTGCCCAGACCCTACAGCCTGGGAGAGCATGAGCATGGTCTGGGGCTCATTTCATTGGGGCAGGCCTGTGCTGCCCTGACAAACCTGGGCTAGGTTGGCACAGGACAGGTTCAGGAATGCAAAGTTTGGGTGGTTCCAAACACACTGAAGGACTTGAGCCCAAGGAAGTTTGTTCCAGAGCTGTTTAAATATCCTGGGTTCCCGAGCAGTGATGTCACATCTGGTGAGGTGCCCAGGGTGTCTGGTCAGAGTCTGGTCCAGGGACACAAACCCTGCTCAGGACCTGGCTGTGGAGCCAGCTGGGGCTCTCTTTTCCTGGGAAATCCATGTCCAGCTGGCTGAGCCTCTACATGACTGACCTTTCCAAAAACCTTTGCAAGTGGCAACCAAATGTGAGTTCTTAACTGGTTCCCTCCAGGCTGGTTGCCAGGGTGTTCAGAGACAGCTGCTGAAGCCACACCTGTGCCACTGCTGAACCCAGGCTGCCTTCCCACGTCCCTGCTGCCCTCCTGCCCGGGGACTGGGGATTTGTGACTCTCACTTGCTGTTCCCATGATGTAGACCATGTTTATGGGAGGGTTTCCCATGGGAATGCTCACACAGGATACCTGGAAATGCTGGTGTTGAGCCCTGGTGTCAAGTGGGGAGCCCTCAGGGTGCCTTTGAGCCCTGTTTCTGTTCCTGTCCCCCAGCCTGGCCCAGAGTCAGTGGCAGAAGTGCCTTTGGCCACACTGGTGACAGCTTCTGGAGCAGCTGGTGGCATTTCCCTGTCCATGCACTCCAAGGAGCTGTATTTTGTAAACCACTTCAATTTTGCCACCTTTACCTTGTTCAGCCTTTCAGGAGCCTCACAGGGGCCTTTCCTGTTCTTTCAGGCTCCCAGAAATGGGGCTGAAATGAGAGGGATCTTTCCTTGCCTGATTAACTCAGTGAAGTGTCCTTCTGCTCATGACTCACCATCCTGTCCTTCCCTCCTCAGTGCCAGGCATTCCCAGCCCTGGGGACAGCTGTGTTCCTGCTTTCTTCTTCTCTTCTCCTCTCCCACACTCTCCTTTCACCATTGCTGTTTTGCTCAACTACTTAAGCAGCTCTTTATTCTGCATTTTCAGAGCCAAAAGCTCATTTCCAGGTTCCAAATGCTCCCAGAGCAGCTCCAGGCAAGCATTCCCAGCCCTCCAGGCAGTGTGGATGTGTGTGCTCAGACTATCTTCCCCAAAAAATTAATTTCCTTTTATTTATTTTTTTCTATCTTCCCACTCCCTTTGGAGCACTGTGACTTTAGTGACCTCTTCCAAGATGTTTTCTTGCTCAGGTAGTTGTGTGGTGATGACTTCTGATAGAATTCCCAGTGTTTAATTCCCAGGTGGATCTGCCTGGAAGGTCTGTTCTGCTCTGTGCCTTCAGTCAGAGCTTTTAGCAATCCTGTGGACGAGTGTTTGTGGTTTAGAAACAATTCATGATTGAGCTTTAAGGTTGCTCTGGAAGAACTGATGGCCATGGAATGGTTTGGGTTGGAAAGGACCTGAAAGCTCATCCCATTCCACCCCTCCCAGGCTGCTCCAAGCCCTGTCCAGCCTGGCCTGGGACACCCCAGGGATGGGCACTGCCCTGCCACCCCACCCAAGTGGCTCCAGGCTGGGTCTCTGTTCAGGTGCCCATTTTGTCCTCTCTCCAAGGAGATCATTTCTTCTCCATGCCAAGATTCCCCAGAAGCCCAAAAGCAGAAGCTGTTCCTGCTCACATTACACTCACCAGAAATACCTCAACACAAACATAGTTCAGTTTCCTGGGGAAAAGGTTCTGATGGTTTTTTTTGTTCAGTATTTCCCACTCTCAGAACCACTGTGGTTGGAAAATATCTCCAAGACCATCGAGTCCAACCTCTGACCAAGCTTTCTGTTCAGAGAAAGCAGTGCAGAGGTGGATTTTACAAAGTGCAGGCAATGTCTGTGGTGGTGAAGGTAATTTGGAATGTCCATGTTTGTCCTTTGGCCTGGCCTGCTTGCCTGGATTGGGAAGTGGTCAGAGACAGAAAAGCTAACAAGAGTTGAGCTTCACACTCCCCACCTGAGCCTCTGTCAAACTTCCAAAGTTTGTTTCTGGCAAACCAGAGTCTGTGTTTGGCTCTCTGAGGGCAGTCCCAAGGTGCAAACCCAGCTCCTGTTTGAAGTCCCACAAACAGAACCCTTCCAACGTGGGACACTTTGGGTCTCAGGTCAGGAGTCACAGCTGGTAACAAAGAGCAGGATTTCCAGGTGCATTCTGTGAAATTAATCTCAGTTCTGAGCAAGCAAGGGGTGGTGATTAAAGTTGTAGCAACTTCACTCACAACCCCTGAGAGAATCGAATCAGGGTCTGTGATTGACCTTTCGAGGGTGTCACTGAGCTGGGGATGTCACTGGGTGTCACTGGGCTGTGACAAGAGGCTGAGCTCTGCTGTCCTGCTCCCCCTGGGCACCATCCTGACACTCCTCCCTGTACACACAGAGCAGGAGGATCCCTGCTTCCCTAGGAAGAGTTTTGGCAAATTGTCCTGAGAACTCTCAGCAAACTCCCAGAGTAGCTGGTGGGTCAAGGAATTCTTGTCATATTCAAAAGGAAATCCTTGGATCTCCTCTGTGAACCTGACCTGGAGCAGAACTGCTGAGCCTGGAGGTTCCAGCTGGTGGCTGCTCTCACCTTGGTCTTTGAGAGGGACAGATTCCTGGAGCAGTGCATTCCATCTGGGCACCACAGTCCCTCAGAGAATTCCACACTGGTTTGAGTGGAGGGACCTTAAGGGTCATCCAGTGCCACCCCTGCCATGGCAGGGACACCTCCCACTGTCCCAGAGGGATCCAGCCTGGCCTTGGGCACTGCCAGGGATCCAGGGGCAGCCACAGCTCCTCTGTGAATTCCATCCCAGCCCCTCCACACCCTCCCAGCCAGGAATTCCTTCCCAATCTCCCACCCAGCCCTGCCCTCTGGCAGTGGGAGCCATTCCCTGTGTCCTGTCCCTCCATCCCTTGTCCCCAGCCCCTCTCCAGCTCTCCTGGAGCCCCTTCAGGCCCTGCCAGGAGCTCTGAGCTCTCCCTGGAGCCTTCTCCTCTCCAGGCTGGACGTGATGGTGGAGAGCAGAGGCTGGAGCTGGTGGCACAGCCCTGGCCCTGCAGCAGGGGGTCTGTGAGGTGACCCCAGGCCTGGTGGCACTGCCCAGGGCATGGCAGGAGCCCTGTGGGGACCATGGCAGCAGGCTTGGCTTTTACTGTCCCTGTTCCCAGGGCTTCTGTGTCCCGTAGCTGTCCCCTGAGCTTGGTTCTGTCCCTGTCCTGCTCCCTGGCCTCAGCTGTCCCTGACTTTCACCCTGCTGGCTCAGAGTGACCCTGGGGCTGCTGGAATGCCCAGGAAGGATTCCTGGGAATCTGCAGGAGGAACAACGTGGGAGAGCAGGGGCACAGGCTCAGAAAGCACAGCGAGGTGCTTGTGGTGCCCTTTGGCCTCCAGAGCCTGCAGAGGTTTCACTGTGCTCAGCTGCTGCTTTTTGTCTCTCCAGGTGCAGATCCAAAACAAGAAAGTCGACCTCTCCAAAGTGTCCTCCAAGTGTGGATCTAAAGCAAATATCAAGCATAAGCCAGGTAGGAATTTCACCCTTTTCCTTATTTGTCTGTAAGTTTTGTCCCTTAAACGCAGTCCTGGATTAAACTATTCCAGTCTTAAGAGGTTTGTTGGTTTCAGGGAGTGTCCCCAGCGCTTCTGGAAATTCCTAAAAATGCTTCTTCCACAATTCCTGGTGGTTTCATGAGCAGAGAGGGGGGATTAGGAGATGTGGGATGTGCTCTTGCGTGTGAAGATAATCTACAGCTTTGACTCATTTCTGCTTTTCCTGCTCATTTGAGAAGGAAAACATGGATACTTCCATGATCATTCCAGGAAACTTCACCCCTGCTCACAGAGGGCTTTGGGGCACTCAGAACATCCCAGGATGTTCATGGAACGTGGAAGGATAAAGGAAATCCCCTCCAGTCCTTCAGAGCACACACAGGGTCCTTTTAGCCTTGAGTCCTGCCTCACGTGGAACCCTTCTGGCCCTTGGATGAATTTTGTGGGATGATGAGCTTGTGGGAATCCCTGCTCCCCGCTGAGAGCACAGCAGTTCCTCTGCCTCAGTTCCTGGGAATCTCAGGTTTCTCCCCAAGATCCTGGGGCTGGAGGCTCCTGCCCTGGCCTGAGGGATGCTCAGTTCAGTCACCTTGGCCGGCCCTCGCTGCGTGGGGACGCTTTTCCAGCCGGGAACGCTGCCGCCGGCACGGCCCGCACACGAGGGCCAGAGTTCACTGCCCAGGGCTGGGAACAAGCACCACAGGCTGCTCTTTGTCCCCCTCTGGGAGTCCCCTGCAGCCTCCCTGCCCGGGCTGCCAGGTTAGAGCAGCTCCCCTGCTGCAGGAGCCCCTCGCTCGGGTCGGTGCCTCCGAGCGTTGGGAACGCGGTGCCACGGCCGCGACCTCTGCCGGCTCGGTGCTGGGAAATAACGAGCTGGGAGTGACAATCCCTGCCCTTGTCCAGGCCTGCTGAAAGCCCTGCCACCCTGCCAGCACCTTCCTGAGGGTTCAACTGGCCTTGTTGGACCAGAGCTCTTGGTTTCCACCGTGTTGCCATGCCAGGCTTGCAGAGGGGGGCCGAGGGTTTAATGATGTCGCTGGGAGGCAAAGCTGAGCTTAGCAAGACTTCAGCTGGGCTTTGGAGAAGCTGCTGGGACAGGGACTGCAGCCAGGAAAGGTGGCCCTGTCCATGCAGGGGGGTTGGAATCGTCCTTAAGATTCAGAATTCCAGTCTAAGGGTTTGTGCACAGTCTGATTTGTCGGTAAAGGAGGCACCACATCATCAGAGGGGGGTGGAACATTTCCCCTGTGAGGAAAGGCTGAGAAAGCTGGGATTGTTCAGCCTGGAGAAGAGAAGGTTTTGAGATGACCTCATTGTGGCCTTCCAAGACCTGAAGGGAGCCAAGAAAGATGGGGAGAGACAATTTCCAAAGGCCTGGAGTGCCAGGACAAAGGGAACAGCTTCCCACTGCCAAAGGGCAGGGAGAGATGGGATATTGGGAAGGAATTGTCACAGGGTGCCCAGAGCAGCTGTGGCCCCCCCTGGAACCCAAGACCAGGTTGGACAGGGCTTGGAGCACCCTGGGACAGTGGAAGGTGTCCCTGCCATGGCAGAGAGTGGAACTGGATGATCCTTAAAGTCCCTCCTAACACAGCCCATTCCAGGATTCTCTATTCTGTGGTTAATGGGTACTGCAGTGTTCTGGAATCTATTCCATTTTGGAAAATTCTTGCTAAAATTCCACAATTCTCTTTCTGACCTCCACGTTCTCCTGAGCCTGCAGGTCGGGTGTGTGCCAGGGAGGGGCTGTCCAGGCAGGCAGTGGGGCAGCAGGGGAAGGGACAAGGAGGGCAGGAAGGCAGTGACAGCAGCAGGAGGTGTCCTGGCACTGCTGCATGCACAGATGGCTGAGCTGGGGAGGCCTGGGCAGGGACAGGGATGGGAGCAGGAGTCAGCCTTGGAATGGCACCGCTGAGGGATGGTGGGGGTGGAATGTCACACCCCTCAGGAGCAGATCCAGGGAGGATCTCTCCAGCCTGTCTCTCTGGATGTGCAGCATTCCCCAGGGCCCTGTTTGCTGGCATGGCTGGAAATCACCAACTCTGGTCTGGCAGTTTGAAACCAAAACTTTTCCTGGAGAGAGGCTGAGCCAGTGGCCATGGGATTTGTCCTGTCCCTCCTCCAGAGGGTCCCCAGCAGCTCTGGGGCAGGGCCGGGATGGGAACAGCTGGCTGGGACTGCTGGGGGCTGCCCCAAACTCAGGCCTGCTCCGTGTCCCTGCAGGGGGAGGAGATGTCAAAATCGAGAACCAGAAGCTGAACTTCAAGGAGAAGGCCCAGGCCAAAGTGGGATCTCTGGACAACGTGGGACACGTGCCGGCCGGAGGAGCCGTCAAGGTGAGTGCAGGGATCTGGCACATCCAGGGAATGCTTTGGATCCAGTTCTTGTCCTTCTCCTGCTCTTCCTGAAGTGCAGCTCCTCCACCACAGCCTGTTCCAGCCTCCTGGCTTCTGGGGCCTCTGCTGTGCTCCCCTGAGTGAGGCTGGAGGCCGCCAGGGTGAGGATGGCTGGAAAGGAGAGAGCTGGACCCACCTCGGGGTGCCTGACCCTGCTGGGCATTCCCAAGGGCTGGCACTGCCCTTCTCCATCCTGCCTCCTGGAACCTGGGAGCAGGGATCACTCCAAGCCGTGAGCCCAGCAGAGGGGCTGGCAGGGGCCTTCACCCCCAGTGAAAGCTGGTGAGATCCACGTGCTCTGAGGTGGGAGAGGGCACCTGGCAGTCTTGGGAGCATTTACAGGATCATGGAATACCCTGCGCTGGAAGGGATCCATCCAGCCCAGTCCTTCAGCCCTGTCTGTGTGAGGATGAGAGCAGAGCCCAGCTCTCATGGCTGTGATTCATCCCTTCTCCCACAGGAACACAAACTGTCCCCAGCCTGGCTCTGCACGTTCCAGCTCTGCCTGCAGCAATGGGACATCTGTGCTCAGGGAGGGGACATTCCCTCCTTAAGGGACATGTGGGCCTGGCACAACCCCAGGGAGTTGGGAATTGTGCTCAGGGAGTCACTGTAAGGGACCTCAAGGATCGTCTAGTGACACCCCTGCCATGGCAGGGACACCTCCCACTGTCCCAGGGTGCTCCAAGCCCCATCCAACCTAGCCTTGGGCACTGCCAGGGCTCCAGGGGCAGCCACAGCTGCTCTGGGCCACCCTCCCAGGGAACAATTCCTTCCCAAGATCCCATCTAACCCTGTTCTCCTTCAGCCTAAGGCCATTCCCCCACGTCCTGTCACTGCAGGCCCTCAGGAGAAGTCCCTCTCCAAATTTGAGGTCTGAGAGGAAGCTGTTTCTAAATGGGCTGTTGGCTCTGGAAGCAGAGAAAACCCCTCTGAGAGCAGCCTCAGAGCTGCCAGCAAGACAGGCACAGGAGAAACCCCCCCAGGCACTGGGATCCCCTGGTTGTCCCAGCCTTGGTTGGTTTGAGGTTTTGTGCATGGAGGGAGGGCTCAGGCTTGTGCTGGAGCTGTTGTGTTAAAGCCTGGGTGCCCTGGAAAGCAGCAGGGCCAGTCCTGAGGGATGGAGCCTGTGCTCAGTCACTCCTGGCAGAGCAAGGGCACAGGGGATGGCCACTGCTCAGGATTCTCCTGTCTCCAGCCCTGTCTGGAAACTCCATCCTGGCAAATCGTGGCTCAGGGAAAGCTGGAAGGGGCTGGAGAAGCTGCTGCTGCGTGGGGAGGGATCTGGAACTTTCTGTAACAGAATTCCAGTGAACTGGAGTGCCTGGTCCTTCCACTGGTGCTGTTTGCTGGTGGTTGGTGCTTTCACCCGAGTTCCAGTGTCACCTGCTCAGATTCAGTGTCTGGAGTGTTCCCCCTCTCCGTGGTGGCTGTGCTGACACTGCTGGTAGTGCTGCTGCTGTCCCAGTCTCTGTCCCAGCAGATCCCCCAGGGCAGCA
>VWYO01011583.1:12862-42806 GCA_013400275.1 Rhadina sibilatrix
CAGCCCCCCCGACCGCTTGGTAGCGACGTCTGCAGGGTTGTCGTGCCTTTCTTTTAATTCGGAAAATTGCCTTTTATCTTCCAGGCATCTAATGATGACATTATGGTATCGTCTTCCATTCCCTTCCCGTCCCTTGTCTCCTCCTCTCCCCCCCGTGTCCCCTTGTCCCCTGCCCTTGTGTCGCTGCAGATTGAGTCTCACAAGCTGACGTTCCGTGCGAAGGCCAAGGCTCGAACAGACCACGGAGCGGAAATCGTCGTCTCCAAACCCCCCCACCCTTTCCAGCAGCACCTGCCCCCGGCGTAGCACCTCCGCCAGCGACAGCCTGGGCTCCGTCGCGTCCCCGTCACCGCCGCCGGCCGCGCCCTCCCAGCAAGGCTTGTGACCCCCCGGCCCCGCTCCGCGCCCCGGACCCCAGCTTGGCTCTCTTAACCCGGCTCTGGCTTTAGGTGGGAAGGGGACGATGTTCCGCCCGGGCTGGGGGTCCCTCGGGGCCGGGCTGGGGCTGCCCTCGCTCTCCGTGCCCGTCCCGCCGGCCTGGGGGGCACTCCGGGGTGTTGGTGTGGCTGTGGGGCCGGCCCGAGCGGCTCCCGGGCTGTGCCAGGCGGGGCAGAGCCGAGCCCTGCGGCTGCGGGCAGAGGCCAGGCCGAGTTAACAGGGATAAGCTGTGATCTTTCTTTCTGTCTCTTTTTTTTTTTTTTTTAACCCCCTTCCCTCCTCGCCGCTTCAGTTTCTGCCGCCTGTGGGATGCTGAGAAATCCCCTCCACACTCGTTAGGCTGTTTTAACTGTTGACTTGAACCTTTTATTCTTTGTGACGAAGTGTTGATGATTTATCGTGTTCGAACCCTCCCCCCGTGCTAAGTTTCCTTTTCTCTTTCCTTCTTTTCCGACCCATAGGAGAGTTAGGGACATTTAACCGCTGCTGCCGTGCTGGCTTCTTAACTGACATATCCAGCCGTTGTAACTTCTTCGTTGTTGTTTGGGTTTTTTTTGGTTTTTTTCTTTTTAATATTTTAAAACGATGGAGCGAGTTCATGGGATTAAGCCATGTCTGGAAACGAAAGGCACAGGAATGTGTGAAGGGCAAACTTGCTGTGAGAGCTCAGGTGGAGCCTGTGTTGACCTCGAGATGCTCGAGACGTGTTAATTGATGCTCGAGAGATGTGTTAATTGATGCTCGCGAGCCCTCCCCGGGGTGCCTTCTGCAAAGGTGGTCGGTTTGTTTATTTATTAACGGCACGGCCGGGCCCTGGGATTTCTCCCGGTTTGTTTTTTTGTTCCCAGGGGCCGGAGGGAGCAGGAGGCCGTGGCGGGGGCAGGAGGGCGCGGGCGGGAGTTCCGAGGCTGCAGCAGGTCCGTGGGGGTGTGGGGTGTGCGGTTTTAGGGCTGATGTGGTGGAGGGGGGACCCGAGCGGTGCCGGGATGAGCAGGGCAGGGAGCAGCAGGAACGGGGAAGGGCAGCGCTCATCCCGGGCTGAGCCCGGGGCAGCAGGGCAGGCTTGGTGCCAGGGAGTTGCAGCTCTGATTTAGGAAGGAGATTGAGCCACTCTTGGAGCTCCTCGTTTCAAATGACACTAAAGAAACGAAATGTAAATAAATTAGAACGAAACAAAACAAAACAAACAAACAAAAAAGAAGTGTTCTTGGGTGGTCAAACTAATTTAAAGCTAAAAAAAAAGGAAAAAAAGAAAAAAAAAAGCAGAATAACAAAACACTGGGATCAAAGAGAACTGAACCAGGCGTGTGCTAAGGGGGGCTGCTCCAGGAGGGGACAGAGGGAAGCCTGCAGCTTCTCGTGCTTGTGGGAGGATTTCTTTGGGAAGCCGACAACGACACGATAACTCGGAATCTGTATTTACACACAAGATTCTTATTGCACTTGTATTTTTTATATTAAAGTTTGCATGGTTTCTAATAAAATGGCATTAAAATGTACTAGTTTGCATCAAAGTCGTCTGGTAGTAGTTTCATAAGTGCTTTTTTCATCTGAATGCAAATTGAAATGAGCGATGCAGATTTGCACCTGAAAGGGGCGGTTATATATACCCAGAGACCTCCCAGTGCTTCCCTTCCTCCTCCTTCTCCTCCTCCTCCTTCTCCTCCTCCCCACCTCTCCATCCCCTCCGCATCCCTCTGATCCCAGCCGGGGAAGGCGGCTCCCTGCCCTCCCCGTGTGTCCCCCGGCGTGCCCTGGAGCAGCCACGGCCGCCCGGGCCTGGCTGGGCGGGAGGAGCTGGAGCCGGCCCCGCTCCCCGGAGCCCCTGGTCGTTCCCTGCATCCCGGTATATATCACTGCCCTCCCGTGACGCTTCCTTCTTTCTTCACTGCTAAATTCTACATACCAGCTTCGGCTTGGCAGCTTTGGCTTTGGTTTGGTTGATTTTTATTTATTTTTTTTTCCAACACTTGAATTGAGGGGGAAATTGAAGGAGAGGAGAGGAGCAGGGTGAGCCTCTGGGCAGGGCTGTGAGCCTGGAGCTTGGTTGTGAGCCTGGAGCCTCCTGGTTCCCGGCCTGTGGGCAGCCAGGGTGGTTTTGGCACGGGCTGGAGCCGAGCTGCAGGCTGGCAGGCCGGGCAGGGGCGCTGGGAGCAGCGTTGGTGCCGATGGGCAGCAGCAGGAGATGTTCGTGGGCAACCAAAGAGGAGATGGAGGCTGAGATGTCGCGTTCCTCTTGCTGCCCTGCCCGGGGCACTGCAGGCTTGAGATTCCCTGGGATATCCCGGGATGAGATTCCCTGGGTTGAGATTCCCGGGGTGCCCCGGGATGAAATTCCCTGGGATACCCTGGGATGAGATTCCCTGGGATATCCCGGGATGAGATTCCCGGGGTGCCCCGGGATGAAATTCCCTGGGATACCCTGGGATGAGATTCCCTGGGTTGAGATTCCCGGGGTGCACCAGGATGAAATTCCCTGGGATACCCTGGGATGAGATTCCCTGGGATATCCCGGGATGAGATTCCCGGGGTGCCCCGGGATGAGATTCCCGAGGTGCCCCTGGATGAAATTCCCTGGGTTGAGATTCCCGGGGTGCCCCGGGATGAAATTCCCTGGGATACCCTGGGATGAGATTCCCTGGGATATCCCGGGATGAGATTCCCGGGGTGCCCCGGGATGAGATTCCCTGGGTGCCCCGGGATGAGATTCCCTGGGATGCTCCAGGATGAGATTCCCTGGGATGCCCCGGGATGAAATTCCCGGGGTGCCCCAGTGAGGCCCCAGGCGAGGAGGGGAGGCAGCCGGGTCCCGGTTCGGGGTGTGCAGGAGGAAGGCAAGTGGCAACATTGCACTTTATCTTCTGAGATTGCAAAAAGCGAACGAGCCCTGCCCCGCTGCGAAGGGACAGTGACGTCACCTTCTCCCTGCGCTGCTTTTCTGGGATTTCCCCGTTTCCCGAGCGCCGGGCGGCGCTGGCCGGGCGGGGGAGGCTGCGTGCGGTGCCCCGGCTGCCCCTGCCCGAACCCCGGCCCAGCTGAGCCCCCCGGCCTGTGCTTCTGTGCCACTTCTCTAACACTTGTCGTGCCTGTGTTTAGCTGATGAACTAAATCCAGATAACACTTAGTTTTGCCGTGGTGTTTTCTAGGACAGCTTTTCAGTTTTAATACGGATTTTTTTTTTTTTTTTAATTTTATTTTGAGGAAGCAGCTGTACATATATTGCTAGGCTGGGAAGGAGCCGCGTGTGGTGGGAATGGCTTTGGTTTCCTGTCTGGAGAGGTGGGATGAGCTGGGCAGTGCTGAGAACTGAAACGCTGCTGGGGGGGCCCTGCGTGGGCAGGGGCTGCAGGCACCGGTGGCTCCACGGAGGGCTGGAGGCAGAAATGCGGGGGAAAGTAGGAGTCGTGCTCTGAATGAGATGCCAGTTGAATGTACACGTTCCTGTCCCGAGCTGACGCCGGGGGTCCTGGCTGTGGCCGCGCCGGGGTCTCCGGGCTGGGCAGGGCTGAGCGGGGCCGGGCAGGATGCTCAGTCAGCAGAGGCCTTTGCGGAGCTCGGGGCGAGGCGAGCGGTGCTGCGGAGGGGCTGAGCTGCCCGAGGGCTGGTGGGGAAGCGGCAGGGCCGGGTGCGAGCTCCATCCCGGCGGTGCTGAGGCTCCTCCGGGCCGGAGCTCGGCGCTTCCCGGCTCTCAGTGGCACTTTGGGCTCTTTATACCCTTAAACAACAACATTCAAGTAACCGAGTTTGTGGGCTCGAGGCCGCCGCAGCGCGCGGCTCCTGCTCGGCTCCCGGCCGCAAACTGAATGTAGTTTTTCTACGCTGCCCCTCGCGTTGTCCCCCGCGTAGCGTCGGTGTGAGAGAGGGGCCCCGGGACCCTCGCGTGTTTGTGTTTAGGCAGAATTTCTAGTTTTTCTTGGAGCTTGGTGTCGGTGGCGTCCCCGAGGGCAGGGCCGGGAGCCCGCGGAGCCGCGGCCGGGGCCCGGCAGGCTCGGGGCTGGGGAGAAGCGTCCCCCCAAGGCCGGGAGGCGGCGGGTGCGCGGAAGAGGCTCCGGGCGGCAGCAGCATGGAAAGGGCTCTGAGGGGCTCCGGCTCTCCCTCCTCCCTCCCCTCCTCGCACGGGTCCCGCCGGCCGAGATCACACCCGAGGCTCCACCGCCCCCGTCCCAGCCCAGCACCGGCAGCGCCTGCAGCTCCCGCCGTCCCGGAACGCAGAGCACCGAGTCAGGAGCGAGGAGTGACCGCGGGCCGGGGGCGGTGCGGCCGGGGAGGGCTCGGGGGCAGCACCCCCGGAGGGTGATCCCGGCTCTTGGCTCCCTCCGTGGTCTCGGGAAGCCACTCAACCTCTCTGCCTCAGTTTCCCCATCTGCAAAGGTGGGGGGGAATTCAATTTTACCTCACCGGGCTGTTGTGAGGCGTGAGCAGCGCGTGACGTGTTCTCTAAATGTGACGTGTTCTTCTTATTTTGTGTCATAGGATTTTTCTGCAGGGGGTGCCCGAGAAGGGGGAGACTCCGCTGTCCCTGCGCCGTGGTGGGGGAGGCGAGGGCTGGGGAGGGGAGGTCAGTGCTCGGTGTGAGACAACAGCTCTGGGGGTCCGGGGGGAACCCTTCGGGTGCTTCTGCCTTTGTGTCTCCCCTCCCCGGGGGCTGTTAAGAGCGTCGTCTCCTTAGCAACATTTCCTGACTTGATGTTGTGATTCTTACTATTGTAAAGGGTTGAAATAAAGCTTCTAGATGTTCCTCCTCAGGCTGCTGTGTCCCTGTGGGGCGGGAGGGGCCGGGAGGGGGGGCACAGTCCTGATGTGGCGCCGGCAGAGCGCTGAGGAAGGGGCTGAAGGAATTTGGGTGTCTCTGATTTCAGCCACAGGAGAATTCCCATCCCTGGCTCTGCTCCTCAAGCCTGGGCTCGGAGGGGAGGGGGCTTTGGGCTGGCACGGAACCCTGTGGGAGCCCCGGTGCCCATGGCACAGCTGGAACAAACAGCTGGCACAGCCAGAGAGTACCAGCACCTCCCAGGTGCCACACACAGGTGAAGGAAAGGTTTCCCACCCTGGCTTGGACCTGACCTGAGACCCCAAACTTGGGAGCCAAGTTCCAGGTCGCTGTGCCTGGAGCAGCTGCTCCTCTGCCCCTCCCTGAGCACTGGTGTGGAAACACCCCCAGCTCCAGGCAGCCTCAGCTCCCCGGACAGGAGCAGCTCTGGGGGACACGGGGCTGGGCAGCTCTGGGAGACACTGGGCTGGTTTCTCTGGGCAGCAGCAGCACCAGGACACATCTCCCCCTCCCTCAGTGCCAGCCCCCTGTCCCACAGCCACTGTCCCCTCAGGGTGGCTGGGGTCAGTGTGGGGGCACAGCACGGGCCCTGCAGCCCCAGGGCAGCTCTCCCAGCAGAGAAGCTGCTGTTGCTGCTCCTTCCTATCCAGGGAAAGGCACAAAATTCCAAACTTAGCAGAAAAAAAAAAAAAAAAAGTAAAAATAAAAGAATGAAGAGGACAGAGGCAGTTCCTACTCTATCCCTTTTTATTGTCTTTAATCTATGTTGTAAAAAGATCCAGTATCACATAACAGCCACGGAAGTATCCCAATATCACACTAGTTCGGAACCATTTAGACAATAGCTTAGTCTTTTTTTTTTGTCTTTTTTTTTTTTT
Organism: Rhadina sibilatrix; assembly: GCA_013400275.1. NCBI lineage: Eukaryota > Metazoa > Chordata > Aves > Passeriformes > Phylloscopidae > Rhadina > Rhadina sibilatrix. Next base: position 18,950 of record VWYO01011583.1, read on the forward strand.
CTTTTTTTTTTTTTTTTTTTTTTTTATACTTTTTGGAGGAAAAATTCANTTTTTAAACCTGCTGGAAGGGAAAATTCATACTGCCCATTATACAGGCCAAAAGAAACAAACACTGGTCAAATAATAGTGACAACCTCAAGCAAGTGAAATGAAGATGAGCAGTTTGGAGTGAGCCCAGGCTGCAGGACTCCGAGGGCCCCGCGCCGGCGTCCCCAGGGCCGGGGGCAGCGGAGCCTCGGCAGGGCCCCCTCCGGGCCTTGTGCTGGCACAGCCACAGAGCCTGAAAGGCCATGAGCAGAAACTGAAATGGTAGAACTGGGAGAACCAAAGGGTGGCCCCGGGGGGCGCAGGGCAGGAGCCCCTGTGCCATGGAAACGGCCTCGCTCCCATTCCCGGCTGGCTGCAGGTACAAAGAGCGTAAGAAATGGGAATAAAAAGAAAGCCCAGGCCCCGGGGGGCACAGCCCTGGGCCCGAGGGCTCCCGTTACAAACCCCGACCCTCACAACAGCCCTGTGAGGTAGGTCACTGTCTTCTTCGGACAGAGAATCCAAGGCAAAGCTGGGATTAAACTCCAGATTCCTCAGTGAGTGCTGTGCCTGTTGCAATCCTCCTTCCACAGAAATATGGTCCCTGTTCATAGAAAACAAAGGATTTTGTGCCTCTGCTCCTGGCTTCCCGCAGGAGCAGCGCTCACAGGCAGCCTGGCAGCTACAATCACGTCCTGTGTTGCACAAGGGACAGGGATCCAGCCTCCTCCACGTGGGGGAGAACAGGAATTTAAAAAAAAAAAAAAAAGTCATAGGAACAACTCAAGAGGACGAGAAGTACAGGCAGGTTGGGAAGGACGAGTCACATCTCACACTCAGACGCCACGACTGTGCTGGGGCTGCCAGGGCCCCCTCGGATCCCGCGTGGAACTCCTCTCCATCCGCTGCTTTCGGGGCTTTCTCCACGTGGAGAGACAACGATCGGCGATCCCCTCCCTGCTGGAGCTGCTGGATCCACGATCCTGGCACAGCCGGGACATCCATCCTCCTCTTGAGCCCGGAGCGGCTCTGGCCCCGGAGCGGCTCCAGCCCGGCCCCGTGGGGAGGGGGCAGAGGAGGGCCCGCAGCAGCCGTGTCCTTGTTCCCGGGCAGGGACAGGCGGAGGAGGCGGGTGGGGTGGCGCCGGGGTCCGTCGGCACTCCCAGTCCGTTCCCGGCGGGACTGCGCTGCTCTTCCCACGCGGTGACCATGCACGGAGCCGACAGCAGGAGATTCAGACAACATTAATCTTCTAGGATGGAGAGAGATGACTTCACAAGGGATAAATAGAACTTTATTTAAATAAACATTTTGTGAACATCTTTATACAAATTACAAGTCCCCACACGAGGAGGCTGCAAGCTCCGCCTACGAGCCGAAGCTGCCGGGAGGGCCCTTGAGCAGATCCACCAGGATGTCGAGCAGTTGGCTGTGCTGGTGGTGCAGGTCCCCGGGGATCGCGGCCATCTCGTAGCACAGGCACGTCTCCACCATCTTGGAGAGGGACACGCGGAAGTCGCGCAGCAGGCGGATGGTGTAGGAGTCCCCCTCCAGCACCAGCAGGTCGCTGTCCGTCAGGGACACCGTCGCTCGCCAGCCGTCATCTTGGGAGGAGGGAGAGCACCTGAGCGGGGCTGCCAGGGCTCCTCCAGGCCCCTGAGGCAGCTCCTCTCCTCCCCACGCTCGTTTTTAGCCCGCTCTGGGGACTCAGCTGGGCCAACAGCGCCCATGAAAGCCAGGCAGCTCTGAGCACGCACTGGGAGATCCCAGTTTCCCACAGGAGCTGACCGATGGCGTAGCCCCACTCAGCTTGTGGGCTAGAGACCAAGTGCAGCGCTGCCAAAACCCCACAGGCTGAAGGGACATGTCCCCAGGGACAAGGGGGATCCTGCCAGCTCAGCTCCTTCCCTCAGGACAATCAGGCACAGCCCTAAGGCTCAGCCTGCCGGGGCTGGCAGGGAGCTGGGGACAGCTCACAAACCATCACCTCCACGGCCCCAGCACGACGAGAGCCTTGGGAAGCAGGGGCCAGGGAGCGGAGCTGGGGGAGCACTGACCTCGCACGTGAATGTCGGTGTCGGTCATGAGCAGCACAGCCAGCGGGTGCACCTGGGACGAGTCGCGCACGAAGACGCCGCCGTTGGACTTGACGGCCATGAAGTAGGTGAGCCAGCGGCTGTAGAGCTTGGATGCCTCCCTGCAGGAGCAGCTCTGTCAGCCCTGGAGGGCCCCACAGAACCCCTGCCCTGAGGGACACCCCCTTCCCCAGTCGCCCACCTGTTGATGGTGGATTTGTGCAGCAGCACGGTGCCGGCCTTGGTCCGGTACGCGTAACTGTTGGGCTTGAACTTCCCCTGGCGCGTCACCTTGCCTTGTCTCACCTGCCACGGGAGGGGACTGTCACACACCTGCACCAGCAGCAGCCCTGACAGGGGGAGGGGGATGATGTCCCTCCACTCCCAGGAGCTCCACGGGTTAGTGGAGTGCCTTTCTGGGGTGACCACAGCTGGCAGTCACCCAGTGCCACCACAAACAGGAGGAGGAAGATGCCACCTCAGGCAGCAAACAGGAGAAAAATGCCACTTCAGTGGCTCCCAAATCACGTGATGAGAACCTAAGCAGGGACCCACATAAGCCAGGGCAGCCACTCCTCATAAGCAGGTATCAGGGACAGCACTGGAGCACAGGTCCGAGCCCAGGGCAGGATACCTGGTTTGGACACTCACTCCCAAGAGAGCAGAAGCTTCTCTGGCACCTCAGCACTTCCCGGTGCCACCTGCTGTGACAGCCATCCCCAGAGAGCAATGGCAGTGCCAGTACCTGGATGAGGTTGGGGTAGAGCCCAGCCATGAGGACGCCCTTGACCAGTTCCTCCTCCTCACTGTACTGGTTACACACAGACGAGGGCATGGTACAGTCAGATGGGGATGACACCAGGAAGGCTTCATAGAGGTTCTCAGAGAACTGCTTGACAAGGCCTGCAGGGAGAAGACAGCCCCAGGGATGAGATTCACCCTCTCCTTCCCTCTATGGAATGAGTCACCTCAGCAGGGCAGCACCAGCCAGGGCTGGGACAGGAGACCTTTCCTGGGCCAAAGCCAGACCCAGCCCAGCCTATTTGTCCCTCCCTGTGCAGCAGCTCCTGGGCCCGGGGGGAGGGCAGGATGGCCTGAACTCACCGTTGATGAAGCGCAGGCTGGGCCCGTACAGGTAGTAGTCCTGCAGGTAGTTGTCCCTGGCACGGCTGTCCCTGCGCCGCAGCACCTCCTCCCAGCCCGCCACCGCCCGCACGAAGGCCAGGTGGTCACTGCCGCTCTCCCGGCTCAGCACGGCCTTGGCCTGGCACAGGGACACCGTGAGCCACGGGCAGCCCCAGCCCTGCTCCCCACCCGTGCCTGGGGACACCGTGAGCAGCCCCAGCCCTGCTCCCCACCCGTGCCCAGGGGCTCCTGGGGACACCGTGAGCCACAGGCAGCCCCAGTGCTGCTCCCCACCCGTGCCCGGGGGCTCCTGGGGACACCATGAACAGCCCCAGCCCTGCTCCCCACCCATGCCTGGGGGCTCCTGGGGACACCGTGAGCCACGGGCAGCCCCAGCCCTGCTCCCCACCCCTGCTGGGGGCTCCTGCTCACCTTGTCCACCTCGGCACGGTTCTGCAGGCTGCTGCTGAAGGGGTCCCGCGTCAGGCACGACACGATGACCAGCAGCGGGTGGAGGCAGCGGTAGATGGAGGCCAGGACGATGGCCTTGGCCAGCCGAGGGTCCGTGGAGATCTGGGCCAGGCGTTTGCCCAGTGTGGTCAGGGCTTCCCGCTGGTCCAGCACTCCTGCAGGAGAGCCACCCACGTGGGCACATCCATCAGCTCCCAACGCAGGGGATTTGGGAAGTGCCAGGGCTGGGAAGGGTTGGGGTGACCTCCAGGAGAGGCGCATGGACAGGGGCCTGCAATAAGCAGCCAGAACCCCCCAGGTCTAACTGAGCTTAGGACAAGGAAACAGCCACAGGACCATCAACAAGGCCCAGTCCTGAACTCCAGATCACCCCTTCCCTTCCTTCTGTCACCCATCTCTGAACTCCAAATCACCATTTCCCTTCTTTCTGTTGCTTCTCCTTTTTTTTTTTGACCTTGGAAAGTTATCCCCAATTTTTAAGCAAAGCAGTGTGGGAAATAAAACAGCAAAGGGCACATGGTTTGGGAAATCACTGTCAACTGCTACCCCCATCCAACCAATTGTCCCCTGGAACAATCCTGCCGAGAAAAGGGAACAGCAGCCTGTGCCAAGCCCCACTTCCCATGCTGAGACAGCAAACACATTTCCAGGACATGGAATGAACTCACCGATCTCCTGCAGCAAGATCACGGCTTCATCCACAGCTTTGATGTCAGGGCTGTCCAGAGCCTTGGAGAGAAATTCAACTGCCTGCAACACAGCAGGAGAAGAGAAAAGGGAAAAAGTGAGCATGTGTCCCATACAGGTGTGAGAGCCCTCAGGAACCCAGACTGCAGCACAATTCCTTCTCTGTCTGCCTCCAGGGATATGAGCTCAGCCCTCTCCATTCCTTCACACTTCCAGACACACTCTGTAACCTCAGGGATGTACACACTTCCTGGTCTGAGCTTCCCTGGACAGCACCACGTTCAGCAAAGCAAGAAGTCGAGCAATCAGCACTCTGGGTTCTTCCTGGCCCTGTCTCTGGGGCTCCAGGAACCCCGCTCAGCCCCCGCAGCCACGGTGCCGTGCTCACCGTTTTCTCTGGCATGTGGATCTTGGCCTGCACCACCAGGTTCTCCAGGGGCGTGCGCAGGATCTCGGGCACCTGGTAGGTGGGCATCTTGTCCAGGCGGCTGCGTGGGAACAGGTGGTAGGCAAAGCCCGACTGGCAGCGCCCGGCGCGCCCGCGCCGCTGGACCACGTTGGACTTGGACACCCACACGGTCTCCAGGCAGGACACCTGTGGGGACAGAGCAGCCTGAGCATCCCACAGCTCTGTCCTGTTCCACCCATGGGATCTCAGACTGGTTTGGGGGCTGGGAGAGACCTTAAAGCCCATCCCATTCCAGCCCTGCCACAGACAGAGACAGGGACATCGCCCGCTGTCCCAGGTTGCTCCAAGCCCCAGTGTCCAACCTGGCCTTGGGCACTGCCAGGGATCCAGCTGCTCTGGAAAATCCCTTCCAGTCCCTCCCCACCCTCACAGCCAAGAATTCCTTCCCAGTATCCCATCTAACCCTGTTCTCTGGCAGTGGGAAGCCATTCCTTCTTGTCCTGTCACTCCAGGCCCATAGCCAAAGTTCCACCCTTTGCCATCTTTCCAGGCAGCCAAGAGAACTCAGCCTCTCAGGACTGATGAATGGTCCCAAAGGGCCAGGGAAGCCTTTCCCACTCCCCTGCCTCTTGCAGTGCTGGTCTCTGTCCAGCAGCAGCTCCAGGGCTGCATGGATGGGACCCAGATGCCACCTGCTGGACACCTGTCCCAGGCCCCATCCCAAGGCCTCCCATCCCAGCCCTGCCTCGGGGAATGCATTCTGAACTGAGATAAAACTGGGTAAATACCAAAGGGTTGGGTTTAAACCAGAGCTGCTGCAAGGTGTGAATGGCCACCCGGCCCTGGGAGATGATCTCCTAGAACAGGGGCAGAGGGATGCTGCCAGAATTCCCAACAGCAGCACAGCTGCCTTCACTTTGTTACCAAGGTGTACAAACAAGAGCCTTCCCAGGCTCAGGGCCCAGCACTGCCAGGAGCAGGCCTGGGGGCAGCAGATTCCCCTCAGAAAGCTGAGGAACAGGGACTGGGCCAGGAGAGCTGGAAACAACAGCAGGATCTAACAGGTCAGGGCTGCCCTGCGAGGGCCAGCAAGAGGTTTTTGATGAAACCATAAAAAAAAGGCTGAAAGCAAACAGAAAAGCTACCAGTGTTCTATGGTGAAGCAGAGCTGGGAAGAGAGTAGGATTTGCTTTCAATTTGTTTGAAAAACTCCCTCCAGACAGGGAGCCTGGCCCAGAGCTTGGACACAGCAAATACTGATGAGGAGTCAGTCAAACACTCTCCCCCCCGTGCAATGCCTGTGCCCCAGAGGCCAAATGGGGAGCGGCTCCATCATCCCATTAATGGCACTTAAACGTTCCCCTGACCACAGCCCTCTGCTCCAGTGTCCCAAATGAGTCAGAGGCAGCAGTACCTTGGTCTTGAGGTCGTAGCGTTCCTCCTTGTGCGTGCCGCTGTCCACCACGTGCACGATGTCGTTGATGGTGATGGAGGTCTCCGCGATGTTGGTGGCCAGGACGATCTTCCTGACGCCCGGCGGAGGCCTCTGGAAGATGTTCTGCTGGTCCATCATGGGGATGTTGGAGTGCACTGGGAAATCAAACCAGAGTCAGACCCGCCCACCTGAGCTTCTTGTACCATCACCTCCCGCTTCAGAAACACGGGGCAGAAATGGGGACACCAGCTACCAGTGGTCACAGCCAGCAGCTTCCTGCCACCCAGACCCCTCCAGAAGTCATCTGGGAAGGCCTCACGTCAGTTGCTTCAACCTGTGGCTTAGCAGTAGCAGGAGCTCTGCTCGCCTCCTGTCCCAGAGCCTGGTGGCACCCCAGGAATATCCCTGGCAGAAATCCCACTCCCTCCCGCAGTCCAGTTCTGCAGCTGCCCCTCCTCAAAAGTCCCTTGGGGCAGGGGAAGGGGAATTCTCAGTGCCACGTGAGCCCACAGTCAGATTTGCTCTCTGTGAGGCCCCTGTGTGTCCTGTATCCCAGCTTTGCCCTGCCACGGCTCAGCACCACGCAGGAATTCCGGGCAGAGCACTTTCCACCAAACTACACCTGCACTTATTAACAGCCCAGCTGCTCAAAGCTCTGCTCCTGCCTGGCCTGGTTTGACACTGAATAGGCAGAGCTGCTAAAAAACAAACAAAAAACGCCAAAACCCTTAAGAACTTTGCAGAGCAAAGCTGGCTTTTGTTGTAAATTCCCTCCTGGGGCAAGGAATGTTAAATTCACTGATCAAAGCTGAGCTCCGGAGTCCACCTGCATCCCACAGAACAGGTCCTGAGATCTTTTCTGTGCAGGCTCAGCATGCAGCTACAGCAGTGCAGAACTGAGCTGCCTTCCCCTTGCCCAATTCCAAACTGCTGGAGGCAAATGGGAAGCCACTCTCTTTGATCACACACAGGAGTTACTCAGCCTCTGCTAGGAGGGGTTACTCACACTTACCACACACCATTACACAGCTGGGACATCAAAGCTCACCAGCTCTGTACCAGAGCAAAGCTGAAGGGGCACATCAAGCCAATTGTCCCAGATTCTCCTGAATCCTGGGAAGAAGGGGCTGGCCCTGCCCTCTCACCTGGCAAGACGAGGTAGCGGCTGTTCTGTGAGCCCAGCATCTCCAGCAGCCGCTGCTGCACCCCTTTGATCTCCTGCCAGCCAGGGAGGAAGCACAGGATCCCACCTGGAACACACTGGGAGTTAAGAACACACAGCCTCGAAATCCAAGTGCTTTTCCCCAGCTGGAGACCCCTTTCCAGGGCAGAAAGCAGCCAGGCTACCTGGAGTTTGACAGGGAATACCCACAAGCTTTGAAACACTTCAACCTCTTTCAAGTCACCTGAGAGTGCTGCCTTCTTCCCAACCACTTCACCTTCCAGGTAGGGGTATTTGACAGGGATGGGGCCCCAATACAAAAGATAATTGTGCAGCACAAGGCTGCCAGTGCTGGAGCACAGACAAGTCCTGGAAAAGCTGCCCAGGACACTGAGGAGTCCAACCCTGTCTTAGCAAAGGACTCAGAATTTGCTCGTGCCACATGGCTCGAGACCACTTGGACCAGCAGGAATAAAAAAGGAGCCCTTGCATGAGAGGCTCAGCATCGTGGTGTCTCTGCAAAAGCTCTGGAGGGGTTCCCTTTCTCTCCCCCCAGCAGAAGGAAGAGCTCAGGGTGAGGCAGGACCCACCTGGCTCTCCGTGGGCATCAATCTGCAGCACGAGGTCGGTGATCAGGTCAAGGTCAAGGACACACTCATCATCGGATTGCTGGGTGGGACAGGACAGGACAGGACAGGCAGGTCAGGGGCTATCAGCACAGCACGGGGCACTCCAAAGCACCTTCTGCAGGCAGCAAACTCCTGCACTTGGACAGCCTGCCCAGCTGTTGGAGACAGGAGCCTGCTCTGGCCTCCATCTGGAACCTGCTCTGGTCACAACTGCTGCCAGTTTCCCTGCTGTGCAGAGAGAATGCACAGCCCCCTCCCACTGCCCAGATCTCTGCACCTCTGTTACTTGCAAGTAACAGAATTCCCACGAGGTTTTTGTGGACAAAACTGCCACATGCACCCGGGAGTTCAAACCCATCAGGCTCCCAGCAGCAGCTTCTGTAGCTCTCAGGAATGTGGAACGGACAATTAAAGCTCAGATAAAATCCCTGCCACAATGGAAACAGGAAGAATGCCCTGGAGGCAATGGGATACCCTAAGTTTGCTGATGATCCAGGACTGGGAGAAGTGGCTGATACTCCAGACACTTGCTCAGCCACAGGGAGGGATCTCTCCAGGCTGGAAAAATGGGCTGGCAGACTCCAGCCCAGCTGGTTGGACCAGAAAATGTCTGGGGATGCCGGCCAACCTCTGTGACTGTGTGACTCCATGACCCACCGCTGGTGTAGGATTACCCAGAGCACAGCACACGTCTGGAGGGCATTTTCCAGAGGGTCAGACCAGCTGCAGAAAGCAGCAATCAGGGAATTCAGTCATGCAGGACTGTGTGCACTGAGGTAACAGTGCTGGAAGCCACAACCATCCCAGTCCTGGGCCAGGCTTGCCCAGGCTGTGCAAATATTCAGCTCTGTGTCTGTGTACACACAGCAATGAGCTCTCAGCCTACTCAAACATCAAACTTCCCATTCAAGGGAGACAAAAGCAACTCATCCAAAGCGAAGTCATCTTTATGCATAATTTAATCAGAGCACTCTGGGGTTCTGCTAAGCTGACTTCACCTCAGGAGGCTAAGCAAAGAGTGTCCAACAACCCCGGGGAAGCAGGAGCAGTCCCAGGCCCCAACTCTGCCCCTGCTGAGAGGCCAGAAGGCAGTGCCCCCATACAAGGGGGACAGCTTCCCCCTCCTTGCCGCACACCCACCTTGATCTCGTAGTGCCGGTGCCGGTGCCGGCCCAGCTTGGCCAGGATCTCCTCCAGGTAGTATTCCTTCACCGGGTACATGAAACCCGGCACCTTGACCACGGGGCAATCCCCAAAGTAGTGGGAGAAGCGCTGGTTGTCCCCCGTGGCGCTCATCAGCACCAGGCGCAGGTCAGGGTTCAGCTTCTGGATGCCTTTGAGCAGGATGAGCAGGAAATCCGTGTTGACGTCCCGCTCGTGCACCTCGTCCACCACGACGTGGCTGACGCCCTCCAGGCTGGGGTTGCCCTGCAGCTTCCTGAGCAGGATGCCCACGGTGCAGAAGAGCAGGGCCCCTCCCCGGGCAGGGGGTTTGCTCTCCAGCCGCACCTGGTAGCCCACGTTCTTCCTCATGTTGGGCCCCAGCTCCTGGGCCACGCGCTGGGCCACCGAGATGGCGCTGATGCGGCGGGGCTGGGTGATGACCACGTTGCAGCGCGCCCCGCGCCCCTCCAGGATGTAGTGTTCCAGCAGCAGCTGCGGGATGCGCGTGGTCTTCCCGCAGCCCGTGTCTCCTGCTATCACCACCACGGGGTTCTGCTCGATGGCTGACAGGATGGTGTCCTTGTGAGGGTCTACTGGCAGCGGGTGGCTCTCCTGCCAGGAGGCTCCTCTCCTTTTCCAGAGGGCCAGCAGGTTCTGGCTAAGGCGCACTTCCTCTGCTTCCAGCATGGGGATGTAGGTCTTCCCCGTGATGGCGTCGCTGATGGCACCGGATTCCTTGGTCAGGTTCATCATGTCGTCAGCAATCCGGGGCCTGGACTCCCTGATGTCCACGGGATACTGGGAGAGGGGGAGGAAGTTGGCAAGGACAGCAGGGTTAGTATCAGTCCTGAGAAGGACAGAAAGAAACAAGTGCCTGGAGCAGACTCAGCCAGTCTGGCTTGGCCAAGGCTCTGCCAAGGCCTCCTCACATCTTAGGTAACTTGGTCATGTTCTCAGCTGAGGTTATTTAAAGTGAGAACTAATTTGGGCAGCCCCCTGTGTGTTCCTTGCTGCATTCCCTATTTCAGGAAAACCCTGAACTGACAGGCACAGACCAGTAACTTCAGCTCTCCAATGCAACGGCCCCTCAAAGACAACTTTTGGAAACTATCAAGTTACACCCCCACACAGACACATAACTTATGCAAAACACAAGCTTTTGGCTAAGCCAGAAATGTTCTGTCTTGGCAAAAGAAAAAACAGAAGTTCCACATCCCACAGGAAGAACTACAAGGAGCAACAGGTCAGGAATCGTCTAGAACATAAATCAAAGCATTGGCCCAGATGTTCACAGGATTAAAAGTTGCTGAACTTTTAATCAATCACATCTTTTGGATTCAACCTTAAGAATCCCAGAGTCTTCCAAAAGGGAAGGCCACTGCCCAGAAAGGGTCTCCCTTCCCCAAAGGGCATCGGAGACTGATCAGATTTTGTGACAGCAATCAAGCCATGAATTCCCTCAACATTTTGACAGAAAGCTTTCAAACACATCCAATTCCTGAAGTGAAAAGTGATCAGGCAAAGGGGATCCTCAGGGGGCTGAGCCTTACGTGGTTCAGGTAGTTCTCAATCTTGCGCAGGGTGGCCTCGGGGACTTTGATGTGGCAGGGCTTCCTCTGGTTCTCGCCCAGCTCCCGCAGAGATGTCATGTTGTACATGGCATGGCTCAGGGGGTTGTTGTTCTTGTCCACCAGGCCAAGGCTCTGCAGGGAACAGGCAAACAACACCATCAGCTCTGAGGCTGCTGACATCAAGGGCTGGGAATACAGAGCACTTGGATCCCATGTTTGGATAGGCCAACTCCTTACCATCCCAAACCCATCAATTCCAGCTTTTCTCACCACAGCAAGAAACCAGACATGATCCCACTCCAACTCTGGAGAACCAGACACACCAGAACCAACCACCTGCCCTGATACAGCGCTTGCAAGGTCTCAAACAGACTCATCAGAGGAATAGCAGCCACGACTGCAAAACCCTCTTGTCCAGGCCCCCGCTGTGAATCCCAAGGTTTGGAAACGTACGTTTACTAAGCGTTAGCTCATTACTCAAGTCAAAGATCAGCAAGTTCCCGGCATGCTGTGTCAGGCTCACTCCCAGAAGGAGCCTGACTCCACAGGCACATCCCCACGGGATGCAGGAGCCAGGGCCACTCACCTTCAGCTTCTGGCAGGCCAGGGCTGCTGCCTTGTTCTCGGCTTCCACCTTGCGCCGGCCCTTGGCAGCGAAGGTCATGGGGCAGGGCCAGCGCAGCGTCAGCTTGCAGATCTTGGTCTTGGTGCCCACCGTGCGGAACTGCATGTACTCCTGCAGGAACAACAGCTCCAGGCTCCGTGGGACAGCCTGGCCCTGCAGGGACCACCCAGCCCCTCCCCTGGCCCTGCACAGACCCCCACAACAACCCCACCCTGGGCATCCCTGTCCAAAGGCTCCTGGAGCTCTGGCAGCCTCGGGGCCGTGCCCATTTCCTGGGGCATCCTCTGGGGGAAGAACCTTTCCCTGAGATCCAGCCTGAGCCTCCCATGGCACAGCTCCAGCTGTTCTCTGGGTCCTGTCCCTGTCACAGGGAGCAGAAATTGGAGCTGTCCCTCAGGCAGGAGGTGCAGCCCCTGCTGAGCTCTGCCCTCAGTCTGCTCTGCTCCAGCTGAACCAACCCAGTGACCTCAACCACTCCTCACGTGGCCCCTCTGGACCTTTCACCCTGGGGTTTTTTGCTGGATTTTGTTGGATTTTTTTTTAAACGGAGCACTAGAAGAAGGTTACTGCACTGAGCTTCACCCCCCAGCTCACAAGGCACTGTTGAAGCCAAAGTGAGAGCAGACAACTGTGGGGAACACCCCGAGAGCCTCAGGGTGGAGCTCAACTCCTTTCTGCTGAGCACACGGGCTCTGGGAGGTGAGTGACACATCCCAGGAAGGAGAATCACCAGATACAGGCAAGAGTTGTGGAAAGATTCTATCAGCAGAGAAATTACACATCGCTCCCAGCAACACAAACTTGTGCTTGTGGCAGATATATGGGGAAAGGAAACCTTAGAAAATACCTCCTTCATTCAGACAGCAGCTCCTCCTCTGCCCTGGCCTCAGGACCAACATTCTCACGGTTCCATTTAGACATTCCCTCAGTTCTCACCACAAAGTCTTTTCTTTGCTGTTCACACTGATTTCCCTAGGCCTAGTCTTAACCTCCCTCCTCTCCCCAGCTCTGCTGCCCAAAGAAAACATGCAAAGTGATTCCAGTTGGAGCCTGTGAGGTTCCTCCCTGGAGGGGTCAGACAGCACCTTACCTTGACTGTGGAGGAAGAGGTTGCAATCTGAATCACTTGGGCCAGGAGGTTTTTGGGAAGTGGGAACTGCGTCAGGGCACGGATGGCGGTGTTGTCGTCTGTCATTTCAATGGAACTCCCTCCTCGGCTGCATGGGACATGAGGAGAGCTGGATGTGCAAATGCCCACTGCTGCTCAGGCCTGCCTCACTCCAGGAGTGCTACTGAGCTCTGAAGCTGCTCAGTGAAAGCCCAGGTGATTCTGGCCATGGGCAGAGTCCAGCTGTCCCTTCCTACTAAAATCTGTCAGGCACAACCACCCAGCCCAGCAAAGCCACCTACTACAGAATGATCAAACCTTTACACCAAGGCTACAAACCAGATGGCATGCACAGATCGAAACAGATCTAATTAATAAATAATTCTGAATTTAAAAACCACATCACAGGAATAGTCGCCATCATCTCTTACAAAGCTTGCTCCTGCTGCCTATTAAAAATCCAAGATTCGTGTTCATAAAGCCTAGCAGGCAGCTATGGGGATGGAAAGGAGCAGATTTAACATTGCCCTCAAAACCTGGTCTAAGTGCACATGCACCACTTCTGGGGATGGAAATGTCTTTAGGCACAGGCAGGCAACAAGACTGGCAGCAGTCTCTCCAGAGGGCAGAGCTGCAGGGAAGAAGTCTATGCATTCCCTGGATGGCAGCCAGGTATGAAACCAGGCTGCGTCACATCCAGGCACCCCCAGCCACAGGAAAACCCTCCCTTCCCTCTACCCCCAGCTCAGCATTCCCAACCAGACCCACCTGGCATCTCTGCCCGGTGTCCGGGCGTCCTGGTGTGCCATGGGCAGGTAATCCGAGACATCGATCGCCTCCTCCTCCAGCTCCCCCTCTTCCAGCTCCCCCTCCTCCAGCTCCCCTTCCTCCAGCTCCTCCCTCCTCATGGCTTTGGGCATCCTGCCCTGCTCCATGGGCTGGATGGCATCGTCGGGCTCCATGCGGCGCCAGCAGGTGGACAGGTCAGCGAGCGAGGGGCCGGACTTGGAGCGCCACTTGCCCTCGGAGCACCAGCGCTCGTCGGGACAGCCCAGCTGGTCGGCCAGCAGCCGGTACTTGGCCGCGTCGAAGAGCTCGTTCCGGGGGCCCAGCAAGCCCCAGCCCTGCAGGAGAGACACGGGGCAGCTCTGGGAACCCCTCCTGCAGCTTTGGGAATCCTCCCTGCAGCTCTGGGAAGCCAGGCTTTGCTGTGGGTGCAGCAGGAGCGGCCTCCTCGTTCCCCACGCAGAGAGAGAGCGAGGAGAGGCACTTTTGGGAGCTTTGAACTTTTCCCCACTGCTGTTGTGTCCCGTTGGGAATGTGGTCCTTGCCTTCCCTTCCCTCCCCAGGGTATGGCTCTCAGGCCCACACAGCTCCTTAGAATGGGTGGGCCAGGATTTATGGGGGTTTTACAAACCCTTGGCTATATTTAGCACCCTCAAGTTTGGAAAACCAACCTCGGAGCAGGAAATGCATCTTTTTGGGAAGGCTGGTCTGGACTAGCAGCATAATCTGGGATAACACAGGGTGAGAATTCAGGGAATGGTTCATCTCCTTCCATTTCCCAGGAACAGTTATTCGTACAAGCAGCAGGAAAACATCTCTACCCCATCAGGTTCTGAAGCAAGCCTGCAGTAAGTAAAAACTCTCCTACCATCACTACTTAGGACTGAACCTTGCAGGAAGCTCCAGACATACCCAGAGTGCAGCACACACCATTTCAAAATTACCAGACTGCTGCAATAAGTTCTAGCTTTTATTTTAATAAATTAAAAAGTTACAGCTTTAGGCCATTTAATGGCTCTGTATTAGAAAAAGCTGTATTATTCTGTGCCTAAGACATCAAAGTTCACCTGGCTCACTGCCCTACTCAAAGCACTAATTAGACACTATTAATTTTCTTGAACTGATGGCTTTTTAAGGCAGCACTTGTAGCTCTTTCTATAGCTGTGATCACACGAGGCCTCCCACCACAAGGGTCTTCTGCCAGGTTCCAGTTTAGCTGGCAAAGAAAGCTTTGCATGTTCAATCTGTGGTCTCAGGGGGTTGGGTTTTGGTTTAAGTTCTAAAGTACACTTCAGCCCTTTCCAAAATTCAGGGAAAATGTACCAGGAGGGTATTTTTCTTCCTTTGAAAACCTCCAGGGTCTCAAAGAAAGCGGGGAACTGGACTAGAGAGGATAAACCCAGGATGTATTCCCAGTGAATGCTGAGTGAGTGAGGTGGAATGAAGTCAGGGAGTGAAACCAGTTTTGCTGATCACAGATTAGAGGATCAGCTTAAGCAGCTGAAGAAGCTGAGTTTTCACACTGCCCTCCTGAATTTCTGAAGGCTGGCTATTTCCTCACAGAGCATTCTGATCTACAAGCCAATCAACAGCTGTCTCACTGCCAGAGCACCCACAGGCTCTTCTCCTGAGCAGAGAGATATCCCTGTTCCCACTGCACAGATCAACAGGAAACTCCCAAATCCGTCTCACTTGCTCAAGGTAACCAGAACAGCCAGAGACAAAGCTGGAGATAAAACTGCATAAAACACCTTCAAGAGTGACCTTTATAGTTTTACTGTGCCTGTTTGATACTGGCTGCACACACCCATTTCCAGCCATAAATAAATGCCAAACAAAGTGTAACTGTAGAGTAAAAGTAAATTACAACACGTAATTGCCACACTGGCTTTGATGAAGAGCAAACAAGAGGCTCTGAAGGTCCTACAACTGCAAACACACCCAGCTCTGCAGGCAGAAGTGGGAGTTAGTGACCAGCAAACCCACCTGAGGGAAACTCTACTCACTGTAGATGCTTAGAGACTAAGGAGCAGATTAAGGTCCAGGACAAAAGGAACGAAGACCAGGACTACCTGAAGCAAGGGGGGATTTTAAGCTCAAATGGTTTCAGACTCAAGACTTCACCCTCTACCCCTGACTAACACATGGGAGTGCACAGGCAAAGAGAAAGAGCTCCCATGCCCAGGCCAGGCTGGCTGCACCCTGCAGGGTGAGCCTGGCCAGGCTGGGCAGCAGCAGAGCTCACCTTGAAGAGCTGACACGCTGCAGCCGCCGCCTGCCGCTCCGCATCGATCTTCTTGGTCCCATAGCCCTCCACTTCCACATTTTTTGGCCACTTTATATGCAGAGTGACTTTCTGAAAGGCAAGGAGAACCACAGGGTGAGCCAGGGCTCCACCAGAGCACACCCACTCCAACCATCTCTGCACTGGGGGCAAAGAAGAGAAACACAGAAGAAAACTGAACAAAGCGCTGTCTTGGTCCCTTCACGGGAAGCTCCATTCCAGGAGCACTGAAGGAAAAGGCTGAGCAGGGCACAGAGGTGCCACAGCCCCACAGGAGCTGCAGGGCTGAGGTCCAGCATGGGCTGTGGTGTCACACACAGCATGTCAGCTCCAAGAGATAAATGCCAGGAGGTCATTACAGGAACAATTCCATCCCAGGGCTGCCCTCTGCACACTGCAGCAGCCAGGGCGTGCCCTGGAGCAGATCCCCTCTCCAAAAGCAAGGACATCTTCCCAACTGCCTCCTCACTGTAAAATGGAAGCAGCTCAGGAGCTCCTCAGCTGCCAGGCACTCCAGCACTCAGCTGGAGCCCAACACAAGCACTGGCAGCACCTCAGCCCCACCACAGCCCCTCAAGGGAGCACTAAAAACCTGCAGAGGCAAAGAATGCTGAGAGCTGAACTCTGCCCTCTTCAAGGAAACGCTCCAAATCCAGAGCTCGCTCGGCTCCCAGCCCTGCAGATGCCACGAGGCTCCAAGAGGGAAATGCCTGGGGAATTCTCTCCTGCTTCTGCAGCAGGGATGAAAGGCAGCAGTGGCTCTGCTGGGAAAGCCCCACTCCAAGGTTGGAGCACAGGCTCCTGACTCTCCAGCACCTGCCTGGCTGCCTTCCTGCCCCTGAATCTGGCTCTTCGTGGGAATTGCTATGGATTTTGCCTCAGGGCTCTGCCTGGAAAGCACAGACCTGCTGGGAATAAAGGTGTCTCAGGAAGGCCAAGTGCTCACAAACCCCTTGTTCACGTCCAACAAGAGCTCTCCAGGCTCTCACCTGTCCTTCTGTCCACATTTGCTAGGTTGTTTTATCTTTGGGAGCTTCATTTTTTTTTTTTCCCCAGGGCTACTTTATCTCTTTTATTGTTTTCCTGGTTAATTTTTTGTTTTAGTCTGAAGTTACACTCCACGTTAATCTATTTAAGTGCTGGCAAGAATGGGAACCAATTACACAAACTAAAGCAATGAGGCACTGCCTGGGATATTCCAAATTTTAGGGATGAGGCACTGGCTGTGGTATTCCAAATTTTAAGTTAGGGAACTGCACTACTCCTTGAGAAAGGGCAAGAAAAACAAACACAAATAATGAAGAACTCTAAAGTAACATTACTAAATGCATCCCCTAAAAATCCAGGGATGCTTAAAAAGGATGTGGCAATAAAAACCGTCTGGGAAAATTTAGACAGAATGTTATTGGAAAATGTTCATCCATCAGAACTGAGTCTTTTCCTGGAATGTAGGTTACAGTTAAACTTCAGCTGGAAAGGGCTTTCAGCTCTGGAATAAGAGCTGGTGTGACAGGAGGGGGCAAAGCCTTGACCATGGAGCATCATGAGGTAAGAATTCCTGCTCAGCTCACAGCCCAGATTTTGGCCTCAGGCATCCCAGTGACAGCTCAAACTACCTGGAAAACTGTTTGCTTGGGATTCCTCTGCTTCATTTCACAAACAAAAAGGCTGTATTTCATGCTGCTCTTAAGTACTATTAGAAGCTTCCCTCCATTGCAAAGAAACTCCTCTTTTCTTGTCACAATCGGACATTTTAGGCTTTGGAATTTCTTCTATTGGAATCTACAATCAAATCTAGGGTTCCTAAGGGCTAAGATATAGCTTTTAAATCTTAATTTTCTAAGGTAGTAGGACCTCTTTAAGCACATTTAAGCACAGACTGTGTCTTTCTGCTGAGAAAGGCCAGATGAAGCAAGTCACTTCAAAACATCCACACAAAAAAGAGGAACAGCTCCTGCATTTATACACCTTCAAAGCACATGAAGATCAGGAAAAATAGGAAGAAGTGAGAATATTTCCTGTTTGAAAGATGATCACACAACTTTGCTATGATTTTCTCTAGGAAGTTACTTCCAGGATGAGCAGTTCCATGGCTCCCTTCCCACTCTGTGTGCACCACCCTTGCAGCAGCAGGGGATTTACCTTTTTCCTTGGCCCGTTAGTGTGGATGTACACCAGCTTGTCCCTTGCATGGGAAATGCCCAGGGCCCGGCCAATCACGCTGTTGAGCAAGTTCTTGGGCTGTGGAAATTCCTTTAGCAAGTCTCTGGAATCTGGAAAAAAAGAACCAAGAGGAGCTAAATGTCTCCCAGTTCCTGTGCAGTCCTGTTCAGAGGCTGGAGGGGAGGAGAGGGGAGCAGGCAGAGGGGTCCAAGGTTCACCTGCAGCATCTCCAGGCATCAGTGAGATCCTGGATCCCTGAGGTTGGGAAAGACCTCCAGGATCATCAAATCCATCCTGTGCCCAGCCCAGAGCACTGAGTGCCACATCCAGGTGTTTCTTGGACACCTCCAGGGATGGGCACTCCAAAGCTCCCTGGGCAGTTGCAAGGTCTGAGCTCCCTTTCCATGGGAAAATTCCTGCTGCTGCCCACCCTGAGCCTCCCCTGGGCAGCTCCAAGGCCTGAGCTCCCTTTCCATGGGGAAATTCCTGCTGCTGCCCACCCTGAGCCTCCCCTGGCCCAGCCTGAGGCCGTTCCCTCTCCTCCTGTCCCTGTGCCCTGGGAGCAGAGCCTGACCCCCACCCCGGCTGTCCCCTCCTGGCAGGAGCTGTGCAGAGCCACAAGGCCTGCCCTGAGCCTCCTTTTCTCCAGGCTGAGCCCCTTCCCCAGCTCCCTCAGCCTCTCCTGGGGCTCCATTCCCTTCCCAGCTCCATTCCCTGGACACCCTCCAGCCCCTCCAGGGCTCTCCTGTTGGGAGGGGCCCAGAGCTGCCCCCAGGATCCCAGGGAGTCCCTCAGCAGGGCCAGCACAGGGGGACAATCCCTGCCTCTTGCCCACCTGGGCACCCCTGGGCTGGTGTCCAGCCACTGGCACCAGCATGGAGCCAGTGCCATTTCCCCACCAGCTCTGTCTGTCACTCCTCAATATCATACCCCAACTGAGCAGTAACAACTTTGAACAATTTGGGTGTTTGCAGCATCCCCCCCAGCCATGGGTTAAATCCAGGGTCTCACAAGGTAGACATTAGATCCAGCCAGTGGTAGGAACATGAAAAAAACCCCTAAGGACTTCTTCCTGAAACGACTGAGCTGGCTGGATCAGAGCCTGGGAATGTGGTTTAGTACTGAATTGCCCAGAGAAACCTCTAGGAAGAAGTGTTGCCAACAGTGTTTGGAGACACAGCAGCCCAGAAGCAGCAGGACAGAGGGCAGGTGGGACTGGCCCCTGCCCCCACAGGGTACAGGAGGGAGGAGATGTTCATGATCACATCAAATCACTCATTTAAAAAATAATAATAAAAAAAATAATAAAATCCCACTGCCCCAGACAGAGCCATGTCACACCCACCTCCCATCCCAGCCTCCTCCCTGACCAACTCCAGCAGCTTGGGCAGTGAGGGAGCTGCTCCAGCTCCTCTCACCTGCATCACTGCCATGGCCAGCACTGGGAAGAGCCTTTTCACAGCAGCAGGTGGAAAAAGAGCACTTCTTCTCTTTTTCCAGCAGCAGGTCCAGCAAGATCAGATCAATGTGATAACAATCCTGGATGTTCCTACAGCTCACAAACAGGGAGGTCTCACAGCTCCAACTGTGGAGATTGTGATAACAATCCTGGATGTTCCTACAGCTCACAAACAGGGAGGTCTCACAGCTCCAACTATGGAGAGGGGCAGCTGCCCCTTCTCCCAGGCTCCAACAGTCCCACTAAGCCAGATGTGCAGGGACACAACCCTCAGAAAGCCAAGCACACAGATTTTTGTTGGGCTCACAAGTACATCAGCCAGCACAGTCCTGCAGGAAGCAAAAGCAGCACAAGGGAACAGGGACAGGGATGAGATCTCCTCTCTGCAGCAGCAAGCACAGCTGATCTCACATTCAGCCTCATCCCACACACCCTCCCCGGGCAATCAGGGCTTGGGTAACCTCCCTGCCCACCACCCTGGGGGTGAGCATTCCCTTTCAGAAGGTTTCTAAATCCCCTGCAGGAATTCAGAGTAAGTTTCAGCAATGAATCAGAAGCCAGCACAGAGATCACCAGTACCACCAGAAATCAGAATTTCCAACTGAGCCACCAAATCCCAGGAGAAACAAGGAGCCAAGAGTCACTCACTTGAGCATCACCAAGATGTGCCATTATGTTCTGTTTGAAAGTGATTCTGGAGTTCTTGTCATGAAGAAATACAGGAACTGCAGAATGGTTTGGGTTGGAAAGATCCTTGAAGATCTTCCATTCATTTATTTAACAAATGGGCAGGGGCACCTTTCACTATCCCAGCTTGCTCCAAAGCCCATCCAACCTGGCCTTGGGCACTTCCCGAGATGTTCAAGGCGAGAAGAATTTAGGAGAGGCTCTGTTCCACAGGCCCGTGGAAGAGATGCTGTCTGAGAAGCTGCTCATTATGATGATGTCCTGGGAGGGCCCAGCTGGAAGTGAGAAACTGGGAAACCACGGGAGATCCAGAGAAAGCAGAGCTCTGCTGTGCCACTGCAGGCCTGACACTGCCAGCCTTGGACGTTTGGCTAAGGAGAACAAAAAGCCATTGCTGATCCCATCACCCTCTCCAGCAAAACCCAGCAGCCTGGGCCACAGCTCAGCACAGAAGATTCACTGGTGACACTCAAGTTTTGAAAACACTTCTTGCAAACCATAGAACCACCTGGATCTTGAGAAATGCTTTCAGTAGCCTCGGATAACTCCAGGGGAATTGCAGGAATTACTCTTGATTTATGAACATGGTTTGTCCATGAATTACCTTCGATATATTGGCCAAGGGAGAAGGAAAATGGTCTCAGCCTCCCAAAGAACTATGAGCCAATTTTTCTGTAATTATACAGCAAATGTGCTATTTCTAGCTACTCAAGGGAGTTCCTCTACATTCAGACTTTGGCCTGCTCAGGAAAACTGGAAAAGTGTCCAAGAGTTTGGCACTCTGCAGTTCTACTCCACTCCACTTCGGTGAGACTAACGGAGGGAGGAGCAGTAACACAACTCCCAAATGCACCATTCAACTCACTAAATTAAAAAGAAAAGCAAATCTCCAGCACCAGCCTGGTTATTTGGCTTCCAGTTGTTTCCTCTTTCACAAACAATAACCTGGGAAATCCTGTGCTAAGAGGAACAAGAAGCACATCTTTTAATGCCCCCCCCCAAGTGCAATTACCTACGACAGAGACAGTTTCTCACATTCTGAGGTGACTCCTCGGTGAAGATTAAATATTTAATCTGCTCTAGAGAGGAAAACAGGATCTCTGACTAACAAAGCCCAGTTCTGGTGACAGCTCAGGCTTGGAATCCCCGACAAGGTACAGTGTTTTCCCCCCAGCTGACACTCTGACTGTGCCAAGGGCTGCTGGATCACCTTCAGCCCATTCCTGCCCCAATTCCAGAGCTGAAAGGATCTTATCCTGCAGGAAGCCATCCCTCCCTTGGAGCTTTTACAGAAACAACCCTGAACTGCAGAACTGGATCTGCAGAATGTTCCCTTCCCTGCCAAATGGGGTTTCTCAGCATCTTGCTCCAAGGAGTGTCTCAGGTCTGCCAGAGCTGAGAGTGGATGTTTGGGTGGGAATTGTGTCAGTGGGAGCACAACCCAACACTCCCCAAACTGAGCCACACATGACACCCAAACCACAGCCCTGACATTACCAAGGAATACTAAAAGCCTGTCTTGGAGAGCAGACAAGTCAGGGTGGGGCTATCAAAGAAGCCAATTAACTAAATTAAAGTTCCTCAAAGCCAGTGAGTGCTTTAGCTTAATTTGATTGTGAAAGTGCAGGATAATTTCAAGCTACACTGAAAAACACAAAAACCAGACCCCAAAACCAACAAACCACCCAGCTGGAGCAGCCTGGCCTCCTCCAAACCCCAACAAATCTGAGGAGTGAAAACACTCAGGTACCAGAGACAACCCAAACTCTTGTTCAAGGAGGACAGAAGAGATCCATCAGTTTCTCTCTTCTCTCCAATTCTGCTCCCTGGAAAAGCAACAAATGAGCACCAAGGACAAACTAGCAAAGACAAAATTCCTCAAGACACGATAAAGTCAAGTAATAAATCCAAAAGTGTTTCTAAGACTTCAAAAAACCCTAAGGAAGAAAAAAAAAAAAAAAGCCCTGTGGCTCCACAATATCTGTTTCACAAAGAATTAGCCCAGACATGTTCCACCGCAGAGATGAAGGGAGACAGAAGGTTCCACCTGGCAGCTTAGCTTGGAGTACACCAAAATATGGCTTTGGGGGAATTTGGGGGGTTTTAAGCCATCCCCAGCCATCCTGACCACAACCCCTTTTGACACACACAGAATAAAACCCACATACAGCTCCTGGCTGGATGAGAGCTTAAAACCCAGGAACACTGAGCAGGCTTCTCCAAAAGCAAGTAGGACCAGCTGAGGAGAAGGAGCAATGGCCAAACTCCTCCTCAGAGCCACTGGGCTGGTCAGGAACCTGCCCTGCTCTAGGAAGGGATCCAGAGCTGCAGCCCAGCCCAAATTCTGCTGTGGTGCTACAGGACAAATTCAGTTAGTGACAGAGGAGGGTTCCTGGAGCAAACCCAAGGGCAGGGGCACGTCAGCCTCCGGAACGAGGGGGAAGTGACAGAGCTCCCCAAACCCCACTGTCTGAGCCAAAAAAACTGAAGCCTCAGATAACAACATGGATCTAAGAGTGACTTTTTGAAGCTGGCCTGGGTCTGAGTGGATTTTTCCACATTTGCATCCAAGGTTAATAAGGAAGCAGTCAAAGGAGATCAGCTAATGGGACATCAGCTCACAAGCTGAGGGCTCAGAACCGACCTCAGAAAGAGGTTTTACAGATGACATTTATGATCTCCACGTGTTCAAGGAGCAGCTGGACAGGTAGGGCAGGTTCACGAGACCCTGAGGGCTTTTATTTGTTCATCCAAAACAAATCCATTACTGCAAACAATTCCAGCATCACCACACTCCCACCTCAGGAGCCTTCCATGGTCAATCCACCACACAAATCGGGGAGGATGAGTGAACTGAAGACCAAAAATAAAAGTACTCAGGGGCTGCCTGAAAACACATCAGAAAAAAAGTGATGAGGGATGAAGCACAAAAGAGAAAAGAAAAAAAAAAAAAAATCCTGGTTTATTCCTTTTCTCAGGCAACACCTGAAGCAGCTCATTAAACAATAACTTGGGGTGGTTCAGCACTTGCTTTAGCAGGGAGTTAATTTGCTCTGTTGAACAGCCTGAATGTAACAATTAAAAGACCATCCCACTCTGAACTCCAAGATAAAAACTCAGCAGCTCCTGCAAGGCAAATGGAACCAAGACCCAAAGAATCCAGAAACTACTGACAAAATAATAACTTTAATAGTGCTGGAGGGTGGGAAAAGAGCACCGAACACAGAAGCATGAGGGCTGAGACAAAAAGTTCTAATATAATAATACCCCAAATTCCCAAAACGCAGCCCGGGAAAAGAAAACTGAAACCAAAACAGCGACTTTCAAAGGGAAAACGGCTCGAGCCACAACCTCTGGCACAAAACCACTCGCATCTCTCTAAGCTCCGAGCGTTCTCCACGCTCCACACTCCAACAAAACCCATTCAAAACATGACACCAAACCCGACTTCGACACATTTTTTTTTTTCTTTTTTACAGCAGCGATAATTCCGAAGGCATTCCCCCTTCCCATCGGGGCCCACGCACCACTGACATGCCAAAATCTTGCAAGTTCTGGCCAGAGCCATCACCCCGGGGACGCTGCAGTGCCGCGGGCCTGATGCTGCGGAGCTGTCCGTGTCTCCATCGCGGCTGCCCAGGTGGATCCGGCGGGATCCCGCGCACCGAGAGGCGGGGAACGGCCCTAACGGCCCCGGCGCGGCTCGGCCCAGCCCCTCTCCCCGCCTCATCTCCACGGGGGATTTTCCCTCTCGCGTCAGCCGCCGGAGTTTCGCCCAGGCCCGGCTCGGCGACCTTGAGGGGAATCACCGGGGAAACCCAACTCCGGCCAACAAAGAGGCTGCCGGGGCGGCCACAAAGCAGCTCGGCGGTTCCCCCCGGCGCCCCCCTCCCCGGTACCTGCGCAGCTCGGCGGCTCCTCTCCCTGGCCGCGCATCCCGGTCCCGGCGGAGCCGCGGCAAGGCAGGGAGGGAGGGATGGAGGGAGGGAG
>VWYO01011584.1:0-41477 GCA_013400275.1 Rhadina sibilatrix
TATGGATCAGGAGACTCAAAGCTTTGAGAGCATTAATTCAAACCACTAGAAAGGGGGAAAAAAGGCCCTGCCATGCAGTATGGATACATGTTTCTCATTTTAACTTCAACCTGTGCTAGGGACATTACTCAGCTCATTGATCTTTATCCACCTAAAGCTCTTGTCAGTTGTTTAGATACCTCTGTAGCCAAGGAGAAGAGAGCACTCCAGAATGAGTATACATGTCAGATAATAACTACATTCCATGATTTTTTTTTATTTTGGAGCTTTAACTCATATTGGTTTCACAAGACAAATAATCCATAGGAAAAAGATCCTCTTTAAAAAATTACTAGGTTGACATTGACTTTGAAATTGTCCCTTCCTGCACACAAAAATATATTGAAAATCATAACAAGCAAGTCTGGCTAACCAAACATTCTGAGTCAAGAATTTCGACCCTCATAGGCAAATTGACTATCATTTGGTTTCACTTTAGTATTTACTTTTGCTGACTGAAACCTACTAGCTGCCTTTCCTAATCCCCCCTGGATTACAGTATCTGATTGACACAATGGATTCAATGCAGAGTGAAATGAATGACAAAAGGAAAAACGCAAATACCAGCCACGGTTCTTGCTGGAACAGACTCTTTGTTGATCCAAAACACAACTTGAGACAAGACTACAGTCATGATGCATGGAATGTATGTCTGAATGAGATAGTAGCCTATTTTCCTTTGCAGATGGAAATAGAGCAGCTGGAGTGAATATTCGCCTAAAACAAACAAGCAATGAAAGGAATGAATGAATGAATGGTAGATGTGATGCCGAGCTGTTCAAAGACCTTAACGCAGCATACCAAAAACTGTCCTGGCTGGAACAGACTCCTTGTTAATCCAGAAAGACACCTGAGAAAGAATGACTGTCATAATGCAAGGAGTGTATATCTGTATCATGAAGTAGCCCATCTTCCTTTGCAAGTGGAAATAAACTGTCATGATTACATATTCACCTGTTAAGAGACAAGTAAGTCAGCATTATTTCGGCAACATGTGAGTGAACATTATTGGCTTAAACCCAACATAATATGTTCTGATGAAATCACAGACCTCCTAGTGCATAATAAAAATAAGCTGCTTAAAAAAAGGTAAAGTGACCTTATGGAAACAGAGCTGAATGATATTCATTTTATGTATTGTTTTTACTGTGGTGGAGAGGCCTGAAAGAAGAGAATCTCATGAAAAATTCTGTGTTTTATGGGACTGAATTGAAAAGCTGTCTTTTCAGAAACAATGGTTTGAGTCTGTCCATGGTTTTACTTTTTAAAATGGCAAAAGATAATTAATTTCATTCTATATGAAAAAACCCTGTAATTTATTATCAAGATGTTTCCCAACACCAGTAGTTTCCACATGGTTCCATCTTACCTGTGTTAGATTTAATTGTTTCACTAGATACAGTTTGTCCTATGAGGTCATACTGGAGAAGACTGGAAGACTCCTGTGGTACTTCTACTGAATGCAATGGTCCTTTTTTCCAAGTATAAATTATTTCACTTTTTGGATAAGCATCTGAGTAACAGAGGGGAAAATTACTATTACTAATTACATATTTTGTAAGCAATTGAAAAAATAAGTAGAAAAATCCCTTTTTGTAGCTCAAATGCTCACAAAAACATGCATCCTACTCCAGTAAGTTCCTAACCTCATTAATGACAGAATTTTTAAAAAAGCAACTATAAGAGAATGGCTGAGGTGGGACCTGAGAGGAACTAGCTTTCGCTTCTTAATTTTCTGTAAAACATGCACATTGATTACCACACAGCTCAACTAAATATTTTCAAAATTGATTACCACAGACTACATATTTTCAAAGTTATAGGTAATATAGTAAATGTGGCAGAGGTTTTATGATTTGTTGAAGGACCAACTTTGACTAGGAGAAGTGTAAGAATAATAAACAATAAAACACGCTTCAACAGTCTCCCTTCAGTGAATATCCATGTCCATATGAATGGTCTGAGTCTCAGAGAAAAAAGTAAAATTCTTGTACAAAAATACAACTTAAAACTTCAGCTATGCCACTAAATAATATCTTAGGGTCTTCTGACCTTCTGACCAAATGTGTTACTTTAACAAACTGAAAGATACAGAAAAACTTACAGCTTCCAAATTTCAGTGGACAAGCATGTCCATCCATTGGGAAGTTCACCAACCGCATAGGGCAATCAGCATTAATGGTTAGTCTAGAATACACAGTTGTAGATAATGAAAGAACATGGTATGTAGGAAAATGCTGACAGAATCAAAAACACAGGTCAACCAAAAGCAGAAGAACAAGCTCTCACCTCATTGTGTAAAGAATAGTTCCACTCTGCATAATTCTGAAAAGTTTGTTAGGAGTGGTCATATTGTGAGCAATTGATTTTTTCCCATTTCTAAAAAATGTGTCTGGTGTCCAAATTTTACTGACCATTAAATTGTTCAGCCTCAAAATTTCAGTTGGCCCACTAAACTTCAACCTCTCATCAGTCCACGTCTGACGAAAGAAGACATCCATTGTGTATTCCTATGGGAAATAAATAGGAGTTGACTTCTGTGTGGAGATCAGCAGTCCCAAGTGGCTATGGGGACAGTAACTCCATGAGACAACCTAACAAACATGTCAATAGCATTTCATTTAATGCTTAAACACTCAATCCTATTATCATTAAGTAGTTACTAAAAAAAGTCATCCATGAAAACATATCTTATTTTCTTATCATTTGAAGAATAGTTACAAATGAATCAGTGAACAGATAATTTGATATAAGTAAGGAAAAAAAAAAAAACAACTCTCATTATACTCTCATAGAAAATAATTTAATTCAAAGTGACTGAGGAAATACAAATGCCTACCTTTCAAAGTGCAAGAGCAAACTATCAATGTTTAATTGCCAAAAAGAAACAAAAAGACACGCTCGGTGACTCTTCTGCAGCTTCCTTTGGATATTCACAGAGTAAGGACTGATCTGAGTCACATCACAGTAGGATCATGGTGTTGAGTTAATATTAATCGATGGGACCTTTTTTTCAAGAATTCTTTGTAATATTTTCACAAGTCTTCAGAAAAAAAGCTCTGCAGAAGTTGCTTAGGAAACAGAGCTAAACCTGGCCAAGGGCAAATTTTGTCAGAATGCAAGGTTATGCCTTCTCTTAGATTGACTGATGAAGAACAGGGGAAAAACTTCCCTAGTATTTGGAGCCCACAGTTCCTGGCCTGCAAACTCGACTGCTAGCTCAGGTGAGCTGGTGTTAGAGGAGTGCACAAGGGCAAAAATAGCAGCCCAAGTCAATCTCTAGAAAGAGAACAGCAATGCCATCCTCATTTCCACGACTTCACATGTTCCTGGGGGCTACTGATGTA
This sequence comes from Rhadina sibilatrix, assembly GCA_013400275.1. Lineage (NCBI taxonomy): Eukaryota > Metazoa > Chordata > Aves > Passeriformes > Phylloscopidae > Rhadina > Rhadina sibilatrix. Next base: position 3,387 of record VWYO01011584.1, read on the forward strand.
GTTCCCCAGAGTTCACCCAAGGCTGCAGGTGCCTGAGCTTGGGGGCACTCAGCATGACCAGGGGCAGCTAGCAACAGCACCACTGTTGGCAATAGCACCCTTCCTCTGCAGCTGCTCATTCGGTTGCCTCTTACCAGGCAGCGTTCCACAAAGCTGTGCTGGCACAGGGTGCTCATCTTCCTCATAGGGTAAAAGAGGCATCTTTTACCTCACCCGAGGCTGTGTGTGCGCCTAGCCCCGGCTGGCGCGGCCGGGAAATAGCTGTATGCAGCTCTGGCCAAACTGCTCTGCTGGGCCCTAGAGATTGTCAAAGAGATTAAGCCTCGTAATCTGCTTTAATGACGGTCAACTCAGATGCCACCGTAATGAATCCCGGGAAAACAGCGCAGGGGCGGCGAGCGGGGCCCTTACCATCTCCACGTCGGACACCGGCCCGAAGCTGGTCACGTAGATGTCCGTCTTGACTTCTGTCACGGCGCCTGCGGGACACAGAGAGGGGTTGGGAGAGGAGCGGGAACGGGGCTGCGGGGCGCCCGGTTCGAGGGCACCGGAGATTCCCCGCAAGAGCCGGGGGATGCGGGGCACGGGCAACTTTGCTGCTTTGCCGCCGCTTTTGGGGTTCCACCGCCTCCCTTCTGCCGCGGGTGCGGGACACAGCCGCTGCTGCCCGGGGCCGCCGGAGCGCTGCCGCTCGCCCTTCCCCACCCGCCGGCTCCCCGAGGGGACGGGGCTCCCCCGCTACCTCCAAATCCCGGTCGGAGCCTGTTGTCGTAGCCGTCCAACAACTTGTCGAGGATCCGAGTGATGTTTTCCGAATAGAGGTCCGCCCCGTCGCCCTGGTCCCCCAGCGCCGTGCCCACGCTGCGGGGAGAGGCGAGTCCCCCTCAGCGCCGCGGCCCAAGGCGCGGCCGCGGGGAGCGCAGGGCGGGAAGAGCCCCTCGGCCGCTCCGCCGGGCTGCCCGGAGCCGCAGGGCTCTCACTCACCTCACGGCCACACATGCCCAGGCGAGCAGCAGAGCCATGCCGCAGGTGTGCGCGGGGACGCTCAGGTGCCCTCAGACCCGTCAGCTGGAGCCGGTGTCGGTGCTCATCCTTCCCCCGGGCCCCGGGGCTCGGCCGGCTGAGGCTGTGGGAGAGCCCGGCTGGCTCAGCCCCGGCCCCGCCGTGCTGGGCCGGCCTTTGCCCGGGCTGGGGACGTGCGGGGTGTCCGCGGCCGTGCGTGTCCCTTGGATTCGCCACCGCCCTTCAGCCTCCTCTGACTGTTCCGGGGGGGGAATTAGGGTTTGAAGGGACGGTGCGCGGTCGGAGAGCAGTGACAATAATCGAATAAGGCATTAGGGGAGATTAAAAGGAAGAAATCCACTGCTAGTTTTGGCATGGAATTAGCAGGGACCCGTTAGGAAATCTGGAAAAGCTCTGGCATCTTGCTGATAGAGATTATGTTAGAAATGGCCTCAGCTTTTATTATGTTTATGGTTCACAGGGAGATTATTATGCAGCTTCTACATCATTAAAACTTTAGGGGGGAGGAGGGGGGGACCCTACAGTTTATAATTTACTGGGGGTTTGAACCTTTCTCAACAGTTTTCCTGTTGATCAGTTCTTCAGAATTGTACAGAGATCTCCAGCATCTAAACGCTGATATCTGGACATTGAACGCTAAAAGTTGGTTCTGGTTCAGATTTCTACATTTATTTGTTTGTTTTTCTTATTTTGTTTGTTTGGGGGCTGGGTTTTTTATTTTTTTGGCCTTTTTTTTTAATACTAAGCTGTTTTGGAGGGTTAGACACACAGATTTTCCTCAGACTTTAAACCAAGGCATTACCAGGACTTTTGCTAGAACTGGAGCTCCTTACTTTTAAACCACTGGGATTATTTTTCATTACTAATTTTGTCCTGATAAGTACTGACTGGATCTTTACTGTCCCTTCCTTCAGTAAGTGTGTTAACGTAGTCAGCCCTAAAGGAAAAAAAAGTTCATGCTGCTCCAGCTTTTTCTGTGGCCTTATTACTTCTCAAAAAAAACAATGAATGATGTAACACCTATGTCATTTAGCTACACTGTAAACAAAGGAATTGGGTCAATTTTCTTTACATGGTAATACAGAGGGACAAATAAATACACTTAAATAAATCAGTTGTTTTCATAATATTTTGTTGCATAAACCTCATTTTCATTACCAGCTTCTAAGAAAAAATATTAATTAACAAGAAATGGAAAATTGCATTTGCATGAAACTAGAAAAATCATGTATTTATTCAGGAGGAAAATTACATTAAGACTGACACGGTGGTTCTGTGCTCAAGTTTTGTGTTTAAGAGAGATTGTGATGCTGAAAAACCAAGGGAATTCAATGATTAATCAAAAATACAAGATACCCTCTGACACTGAGTCCCTTTCCCTTTTGTCATGGGCAGTAATGTGACATAATGCACATAGGTGGGCTCTGCACACTGCCAGAGCTCCAGGTCTGCCTTTGAACAGCTGGAAACATGAGTTCCTGAGCATCCCTGGAAATGCTCTCTATACACCAAAGATGTGAATTCTGTGAATTCCTCATGGGCTGGTATAGCTTGGGATTTTTGTTGATATTCAGAACCATTTATCTGCATTAATTTATTCATAGAAAATACTATTACATCTATGAAAAAAAAATCAAAGGTTTGTATGAAATACTAAGTGGAACAGGGAAAAGAAGAAAAGGGAAATCAACAAATCAGAACCTTCTGGGGTTATGTTCTTCTCTTTGGTCTTCATTAAAATCTACCACTTGAAACTTTATCCCACTTTTCATGTATGTTTAATCTTAGACATGCTTGAGTTATTTGTGTGCATCAGTCTTCTCAGAATATTAAAACTGTACTTAGCAAGTAAACATAATTAATATCCATTTTTGTAAATATGTTTCCATTAATATTACATATTAATGTACACTTATAAGTTTAGGGCTCTTTTTTGGTTTCTTTTTCTGGACCCATTGGATCACTTTATTTACTTCTAAGGGTTCTATGTTCTGTGTTTCACCCTGCATATCCTCTTGGACTAATGTCCTGTTCCTTTTTCAATAAAGGAAAAGAAATATTGGCAAAATATTAACAGCAATGTTCAAATTTCCTTCACAAAATGTGCAAGAAGAGCTAAGTTTATAAAATTAAGCATCCCCCAACTGAATAGAGCACATCCGATTTGTCTCCTTTCAAAAGGTTTATTTTGCAGCTTCTTTTAATAAGCACCTCCTGCATATTAAAAGGCCAGTGCTACATGGGGCCACCAAGGACTCCATACTTCTTTTACTTCACTTTGTTTTGTCGTGAATTAGGTGAGTCACATTTTCTGTTAATTGCATAATTGTCGATTGCCTTTTGTTCAATAGCACCCTGTTCCAAATTAGATTCCTATTGTGTAAAAAACATAATCTGTCTCATTCACTAAGTGTAGATTGGGATGTGAGTCAGAGACGCAGAAATCGCCCCCACCCCCTTTATCTGGAAATGGAGGGAGTTTGATACATTTGTTTTTTGGGACCAGGTTGGGATATATCCCAGGCTGGGATGTTCTCTGGCCTCCCCTAGTTGTCTATTATTATCTCACCACCCAAAAATTCCTGCATGGCAGTAAGGATCTCTGAGGACAAAGCAGGAAATTTGGGCAGGGATTGCAGTCTTTGAATAAATTGTATAATTTCAGTATGGGATTTCCCTGCAAGAAAATGACATGATAGTTTTCTTCATAAGAAATTTGCAGTTAGACTAAAAGACATTAAATATATATATATATATATCTAAGCCAATCAAAATGTTCAAAATGCTGAAAGCAGGCTTTGCATGGTGAGGTAGAAGGGNCCACTCAAAATATTCCAGCCTACCTTCTAAAATGCTGAAAGCAAGCTTTGCATGGTGAGGTAGAAGGGTGTTACTGTTGCAGAACTAGTTGATTTCAGGAGCTGAAAGAGGCTTTGGAGAAACTGTTCAATCCAATTTATCTTGAACTTTCAGTTAATGTTTTCTTTATGTGGATCTGAAACTTTCAAGAGTGAAACAGATATATTCCCTTTCTCAGCAGTTTGGAAATACTCTGCACCAAGAAGTTGTGCACTCTTGTATTTGTGTTCTGTTTATGAAATGTTCATACTATCAATTGAGCAAATTTCTCTATCAGAGAAGATCAAACCAGCAAATTCTATTGAGAGTGGTTATCAAACCAATTTGAAAATAAACGTGTCTGAGAAAATCTGTTGGAAATTGGAATGTTATAAGTGAACTGAGCACACTTTAAAAAGGAATACTGATCATGGAGACAGGAAGAGATGTTTCTTGGGAGACAAAGCTCTTGTAAGAATAATAAAAATGTTATAAAAAGCTTGTCAGCAACATATGCTTTGGGCTTTTAATTGAACAAACGATTTGGAAATTTGTTGAGAAAATGGCATGAACTGAACAACAGGCTTGAAAAAAAGTGAATGGCCAAGTGAGAAGTGTGGTGGCAAGATTACGCTTTCCAGCTGCTAATCTTATCACCTTGTAGGGTGTCATTAGCACTGAGATGAAAAATGAAATTTCTGATTCATTTGGAAATAGAATTGCTGAAAACTAGATCTTTTGCAACAGCTGAAAACTTCCTGAGAAATGTGTTTGTTTTCATCTTGAAATTGAGGCGTTTTGAAATGAAAATAGTCTGACTGAAGTTTCTGTGGCAACTAGGAAATTAAAATATGACAATTTTGGCACAAAGGCTTGCAAGATTGCAATTGATTCTCTCATATTTGCAGTTAATCTGATACCTGCTATCTGCGGTACTCCTTCGTGAGAAATGTGTCCCCCACTTCTTTTTGGTCAGCATCTACATACTACATAGGAAGAAATAAGATTTTGTGCTGTGGATGTGACTATAAATTAACTCAAGGGTCATTATTTTAAAACTGTCCTTACTTTGTGGGAAAAGCTTGCATTTCAAGATTTTGTTGGCTTTTCTTTTTACAAGCTTTATTTCCCAGAGAATTAATTATTTTTTACAGGGAATATACAGCAGAGATATAAGGAAAATAGTTTTAACATTGTACAATTCTGTGTAAACGGGATGCCTGCCAGATCGGTACTCCTTCGTGCTCATCTTGCTGTCAAAGGACTATGTTTACTCTTTTTACCCTTTCAAATGTTTCCTCTGCCTTCCAAAACCCTCAGGGAGGAATGTATGCACATATTGTTTATTACCTATGCTGCTCACCCCACCCTGCCACAGATAATTCCAAGTGTGGATGAGTCATCTGTTCACAAATTGCCTCATTGGTACCTTGTAACACCAGGAGCTGGCACAGGAGAGAGCAGCTCTCAGAACTGAGGGAACACACTGAGGTAAAGATGCTTCTGTTTTATTTATTCTTCTCCTGTGCAAAGCTCGACCACAGTGAAAAATTTTCTAATTGATGCATACAAATTTATGCACCTGCAAAGACATGTAAAGACATGCATTCTTATTTTTATATATTAAATGCTTAAACATTTGAGCCTGTATGCACAGGAGATTGAACCTGAGTTTGCTTTTATGTCCGGGCAATTCAGAGGTCCAAAGAGACAGAAACCATAATATTTCAAATCTCAGGCAAATTCTTCGACATTATTAAATGTGCAGTCTAGAATAAACACCTCAGTAATGGAAAGAAGCTTGCTTTTGCCAGATCTACTGGGCAGAAAATGGAACAAATTCTTCATTAAGCATTTTTGAAGGAATATGGGACAGACTGCTGTTCAGTTGTTAGTACTTGTTCCACCTACCGTGCAGATATATAAATGGCATTTCAAAGTACAGATGGAACTGGCTGACATTGTACAAATCGATACCAGTATTATGTGGTTGCTTGTTTTTCTTAGGATTTCTGTCATATTTCTGGGAAATGTGAGGTATCCATGAATCATCCTGTGAAAGCTGAGGGCTCTCTCTAGGTGCCTGTTGAGGCATCTACAAACAACCTAAACCAAACTGAAAGCCTTAGGCTCCTTACTTGCTGCACAGAGGTGAAACACCACAAAACAAACCTGGTAGGAACCCCATAGGAACAAACTGTGTAACCCTCCTTTGCCCCAGCACTTGAAATGATGCCTAATGACTTTGGCCTTTTTTTCTTGTGTATATTCTCTGTACTCTTTACACATATGTTTGGAGCTCTGTAACCTGTTATTCCATTCATAGCTAGTTTTACCAGTACTTCCCCTGCCCTGGTAGGCAGAAAGACAAAACGCATTCCAAGACCCCTATGCTATCTTGGTTCTCCTTAGAAACCCATGTTGAAAAACAGCTCTTTTAGACACATTTTCATCAACAAACTTCAGTCCCATCTGAGGGGGACAGGATTTAGAAGGGGTTTGAACACGGGGGAATTGCATCACCATTGGTGCTCCTAATAGGTGATTTTTTTTGTCGATTATGCTAATTTATTAAACTTACAAAACAATATTCACCCTGTGGAGGAGTGGGCTTTTGTGGACATTTTCCATATCTGCCCTTGGAGGCCTTCAATAAAGATCAACCTTTATATTACCTCCTATACTAATATTATCTCGAAAGTGCGTGTTGTTTCATTTATAGGTGCTTAAAGGCATCAGAAAACCTTTTCTTTTGCTGGCATTTTTGCCACATGCCATTCCAGTCACCTCTCAGTATTAAGAGACAAGAGGGCAGCAGCTGTTTCCTATTCTGAACTGCAGAGGGAAGGAATCATGGAGTGACAACAATACTATCTAAGTCTGTGTCATCATGTGTCTCAGTCACCTGTTTTTTCAGCACCAACAGAGGAGCTGATGGCAGAGTGATCAGTGAACTTTTTGCAGCCTTGTTGGCTCTCCAGATCATCTCATTTATATGTAGTCGGATTCCCAATTTGCTTATGATGTTTTAGAAGTATGTGTTTCAAAGACAGAGCTGTTCTAAAAGAGGATGTTCTCTTGTACATCAGAGAAACAATTCAGAAAGCAAAAATCCAATTCACTAGGTTATGTTAATTGTACTTGGTAGTAGCCATCCATTATTATTTCAATTTAAGTAATCTTTACAGAGCCATTCACAACTAAAGGATGAGGCTTAATATTAATTTGTCAGGAATATCCTTTATCTGAGGATAGACATTTATAGTAGGGGAGAAACAGTTTCAACTCCATATTCTTTCTTTTTCTGGATCTTGCATAAACTTTGCTGTCTTGACTGTATTGGCAAGTGTCCAAGTTCTAATCTAGCAGAAGCAAGTTCTCCTTATGTCACTGTCAACCCAGGACACATTGACTCTGATTGTTTGGATAAGTTTCTAGAGCAGGTGTAAGGCACAAGCTCCAAATGAGAAGGAAATCCTTCTTTAGTAGCAGCATTTGGGGTAGGAGGTCCTGGGAACTGCAGGCTCACTGCACCTGACTTGGTGTGAAGCTTAGTGAATTCAGCAGTGTTAGCTAATAGTAGTGCCTGTGATTATATAATTGTTAATAAGGGTGGCAATGCTTTCTTTTCACTGAACAGGGACTCTTTGATGAGAGAGAGATGGCTTCCAGCCTGGCATCCTTCACATTTGAAGAATCAGTGAACACAGATTCTTAAGTCTCAAAATATCTGCTGTTTTGGAAGTCAGTCCTTTTGCACATTGCCCAGAGACAAGGCTGAGCCCAGATGCACAGTGAAAAAAAGCCCAGTAGATCTATGCTGTCATTCTGTTAGTTGTGTGGTGGTAGTTAAATGGGTTTCTGTTCAGCCATGTGGGTGGGGGACTGGCAAGGATGTACAGAGCATAGATAGACCCATTCAATATCTTTGTCTTTGACTGATACAAAGATAAAGCTGTCAGATTCAATATATGCATGCCTGCACAAGATACCTAAATCAGACAAATTATTTAAGAGATTGTAATATGCTGGTTAGTATTCTTTCCTTGAGCACATGTCTTTAGGAACCCACATTTAGAAATTAGCCTAAAGGAGCAAACCAACTTTCAGACGTGTGTTTCATAGGACTTTACCAACTATTATCTAATGAGGTTTGTTTTATTGTAGAGGCTTAAGGTTAAATTTAATTTGTTTTCACATAAGTTTTGGATTAAGGTACCTTTCTTAGAGACTTACTTCTGAGATATGATTTATCTACATGAGATAAAATCTACTTGATTTTTCTTCCAAAAATATGATTAAAACCCTTCAATTCATTTTAAACCCAAAGGAAGATAAAATTAACTTCTGATTTAATCTTCAGTGAGTTTTGTTTGTTTGCTTTTACACACACACACACATACAAAATGGTGTGTGTGCAGTTTGTTGTCTCTTACTCAGAGTCACTTAAGCCCCTACATTGTCTGGATGATGACTAACACATCTAGAGAATCCATATCTTTCTCTTGGAATTTCATAGTTCACTGGTTTTTGGGTTGCATGTTCAAAAACTAATGTAGAAGTGTTAATGTAGCTAAAAAACTAATGTAGAAGTGTTAATTTATTGTAGGGCCTCTGAATAAGATTAATACATGTCCAGAATGCCTAAAATATATAATTTATTATACTAAACATATTAATATTTCACTGTGGAGTGACTGTGGAATACATTGATAACCACTATCATCCCTTCCAGCTCACACTCCTTGACTGTCATCAGAGATTGGATTTATGTCACTTCCCTGTAGATACTCACCTAAGCATTTGAGCAAAATTAATTCATCTATATTTGTCTCTGTTTTATATATTTTCTCAAGAATGGTTACATAATTGAAATACATAATTTAAATGCATAAGTTCCAAAGTAATGTGCTCTGTGCATTTAGGAATGTGTTGTTAGCTGGGTACTCAAACAGAAAGCAAGAGCCTCTTGTAAGTTGTTTGACAGTCACAAGTTAGACCAGCTTTTAAATATTGCATATTGTAGAGCAGCATTTCTACAAAATCCGTTAAGATAAATATTTGAAATGAAAATGTTTAATTGTCTCTTTTATTGTGGCAAATAATTTTCCTGTGATTATTTCCCCTGCTTCTTTGCCATCTCAGGGGAAGAAAACAAGGGGAGGGGGAAGGAGCAAGATTTCTGAAAGTATTACTTGTGGATTATTTGGTAATCCTTAAAGGTTTCTCTTTATTTTCTTTGATTTCAAAATATTGAAATTTCTTTTACCTTCCATGTGGGAGAGTATTTGGAATGCTTGCATAAAACACCCCATCTGACATCTGAATCTTTCCCTCTTGTTGACTGTTTGGACAGAGATAAGCCACTTAAGTGTCTCTTAATAAGGATCATTCCCAACAGTTGCTTGAAGTTATTAGAAAAGTTTAGATGTTTGCATTATAGAAAGCAGTAAGATGTACATGTAGTGCTCTGTATTATTAAAAAAAAAATATTACAAAAACATTTTATTCTGAAATTTCCTGTTTTAATGTCAGGAAATACAGTGATAATAACTTTTGTATTAAAACCAATACAAATTACATTTGTCACACATTTTCCCTGTGGAGTTAGCAGCTTTTTCTCTCTCTCTAGTACTCACTCAACCTGCATATTAATCATAATAGTATTGAATGTGCTTTTTATTTTACATCAGTCCTAGCATCATCAAAGTTATGGTGCTGTAAAAGATTAACTCACCAAACATCTTGGAAAATGTAGCCTGTCTTTGTTATTCTCCTGAGGTATTTCACAATTTTTTTGCTTACCTGTCTGTAAATATTTTAGACTATCTAACGGGTGTGCTAAAATATTAATTTCTCATACTGCAAAAAAATTCTGCCCCTTCTTATGTTGCCAGTAAATCACTGTGTATTTATATGCAAGGTGCTGCATTTATTTGTATTCTAACAGAAGTCATTAGAAGTCTGTACACAGACTTTGCTGGGTACATCTCTAAAGATTGTCCCTAAATGCCTGTTAAGAACCTGTTTAAAAGCAGAAGAGCAATGGAAACTAAGCTTCTGTGAATAAAATGGATTGGACCCAGAAAGGTTCAAAAAATACCAAAACAACCCGTGATTAAAATCAAGTGAGGTTAGATGTTGGTGCCAAAAAGTATTGGTGTATTTTAATAGTAAAAGAGGCAGAGATAGAAAAAGAGTTGTGCATGGGGGTTGTGGGGACAGGGAGAGAGTGGCAGGGGTTAGGCAGAAATACGTCACCCTGGAAGGGTGACAACCTCCGGTGGTTTCCCAACACCTGGTCTTGGTGGTGAGGATCCCCCTCCACCTGTCACAACCGCTGTGATGGAAAGTACAGAATTCCATGGATTAATATCTGTTTGGGCAGGTGCCTCCCCTGCAGGGGCCAGTTTCACTCTGTCCCTTGCAAGGCCGAGGGTCTGTGGCTCCATCTCTGGGCCAGGATTGTGGCACCATCTCTGGGCCAGGATTGTGGCACCATCTCTGGGCAGGGTCTGTGGCACCCTCTCTGGGCTGGGTCTGTGGCTCCATCTCTGGGCCGGGTCTGTGGCTCCATCTCTGGGCCAGGATTGTGGCACCATCTCTGGGCCAGGATTGTGGCACCATCTCTGGGCAGGGTCTGTGGCACCATCTCTGGGCTGGGTCTGTGGCACCATCTCTGGCAGGGTCTGTGGCACCGTCTCTGGGCTGGGTCTGTGGCTCCATCTCTGGGCTGGGTCTGGGCCCCTCAGGGCCTTGTCTGGGCCGTGCCAGCCCCTCTGCTGTGGCTGCGCTTCCTCCGGGGGAGGCCCCACAGCTGAGCTCCTCTGCACGGCCCAGCAGGGACAGGTGACACTGTTGTACACCACAACAACAGACTCTGACTTCAGAAGGCTGAAAATGACTCCTTTTTGTGGGGGGATGTGTCTCCCTTTTTCTACTATTCTACACAGACCAATTCCATTGGTGAAACAAAGACAAACCTCTTCAATCACATTGGACATCAAGAAGTCCCTCCTAGGAAAAGGAACATAGTCAAAGTTACAGTTCCAAAAACACGTCTCTTGTTTACAGAAAATTCCCTGGGAGAAGAGCTTCAGAAAACCCAAACATCTCAGGCACAAACCAGGGCTACAGGTGGGCACTGCCTCTCCCCAGAGGCTTTTCAGCACCCCCAAAACCTCTCCTCAGGCACCCTTCGGGGTGAGGGTCTGTGCCAGCCTGGCAGCTGACAGCCCTGGGGCTGGGCTCTGGTCCCCAAAGGTGCTCAGCCTGACCCCTCTGTGAATGTATTCTTCTTCCCCTTGCCCAGACCTGAGTCACTTCATCTTATTTCCATCCACAAGTGGAGCTCAGCAGGCCTGTTCAGGGCGTGGGGGTTTCTCTGCAGTTTTTGTAACACAGTTTTGCTATAATAGGCAAAGGTGCCTCGTGAAGATGTTTAAAGCATAAATCATGACATCCAGTCTCTGACAATGCCTCTCTCTAAATGGGAGCTTCACTGTCTCAGCCAATTATGGATTGAAAGCTTCAAATAAAGCCTCATGTAATGCAGTTTAAGGAGGTATCTATGTTTAGTATCTTCTCTTAGCTTAAAAAGTAAGCGTTGTTTGTGTGTAAATGTTGTTGGTTGTTAAAAAACAACCCAACCAAAATTATAGTGTGAGCTGCAGGAAAAAAAAAACAAACAACAAACCAAGCACAACCAGAGAAATGTAACTTATTTTCAATAAACATAAGTAGCCTCTTCCAATGCAATCCTTAATAAAAAGATAATTAAAGATGCAGGTTTATTTCAAAAATTAAATGTAGAATTATTTAAATAGAAAATTACACAAATCAAAAAAAGATCATTATATGGATCATGTAATTGCTACATATCTAACATAAACCAATTTTTGTTGAATTTCATAAACCCATATAGTCTATAAAAATTTAACCATGTGCTGTTTAGCAGTCCTCCAGTTCTTAAGAACTTTTAATCATCTGCCCCTCTTTTACAACAACCTTCAAAATTGTAACTTACTGTAGATTTTTTCCTATCTTCAAAGGTTTGTGATACTTTATATGCTATTTACTACTATTTTTACAGTGAATAAAATTGTATTTCTTGGATGGGCATCTTGGAATCAGTAATTTGTCACTGGTTATAAAATATGGAAATACTAATTACAATAAGTGCTTTCTAGGTATTTATAGCCTTTACTAGAAAGGATATCTGGCAATAGCTGAAATGAAAGACACAGAGAGAGGAAGAAAATAGAAAAATTGTTTGCTTCAAATATTTGCCAGATGTTCTTTGACGTGATATATGATAAAAGAATTAAATATAGTCCAGAGTAATTTTATTACAACAGATATAATACTCAGAGGCTTATCAGGTTGCTGACACTTCTACATTAATGAAAAATTGATCCTTTTAGTCTTTAAATAGAAAGATAAATAAACACAATGTCAAGAGTGGATTGCAGTGGATCTCTGACAGTTCATAGATGCATGATATTCTAGCCCTGTTCATATGGCTTAGTGAACTATCCCATCTTCTGCTATCATCCTCAGGATCCTTGCAAATAAAGAAATGCAGACAAAACTTAGGAAACCTGATTTAGAACATGAAATTCCATCCAGAGCATTCTTACTGATAGCCTTAAGGAAGGAGAGATGCAATCCAGAATTCCTGGTTTTGCTGCACATCCTGAAGGCATGGCAGTGAGCTGCTCTGTGCAGAGGAGCTCTAGAGCTTGGGCACAGAGCACCTGAAAGAGTTGGGTTTGCACCTTAGGGCCTTGAACAAAGCCAGCCCAAGTCAGCAGCTGCGTGGTGCCTCTCACAGCGAGACCAATGCAATGGCTGTGCCTACTGACAACGACCAAAACCCCCCGTGTGCTTTCAGCCACGACTGTACATATTCATTTGCACAGGGAGTGGTTACAGCATAAGCATGGACAGTGGATTTTCCAATCAAGCAAGGCTATAGTTTAGCAGATTTATTACAATGCCTGCTATCAAACCTATGGTTTCATGGGATTGTGCCCCTCTGTTCCCAGTACATTCAGGAAGCAGGAAGTACTCCTGCTTCACCTTTGATAATTTTACTTTCCATAGCCTCATTCAAACTCGTGAAAAAGCCCATCAGTGTAAAATTCAATCCATCTGAAAGTACATATTTGCTTCACCTAAATGATTTCTATTTCTTCCACTATTTTTGCAGTATTGTGTTTATTACTTCTTGTATATAGTAGCTAATATATTTTTATATATAACCATATAAATATACAGTCTTATTCAGCTGTGGCATCTTTCATACATGTGCTAATATATGTAATAAATAAGAGATAAAATAGTTTAGGCAGTGGACAAAACCCATTATAGGACAACTGGAAGAAAAATAACAGTTTAATGACAGCTATTTTTATCTTCTTTATCCTATTTCCCAGTATAATTATTTCTGGATCAGTGTCCTCCTTTTTGCCTGCTGGCTTCTGTGAAGATACTGATTTATTTTTCTTTTCCTTTACTCTAATGTATCCTTTCAATTTGTTTCCCCAACTTGCATAGCTACATTTTCTCCATTTCTCACAGAAGTATTTATAGCATTTAAAAAAAAAAAATTAAGTGCTTATATTATTTTAATTTTGACATGTCAGCCATTTCTTCACAACAGCAATGGTATTCCTAATTGAATTTTTAACATGATTTCCCTATGCAAATGCTACAGTTGTAGAAAATTAGATGCAGATGCTGTTCCTCTCAGTTTAATCAGTGTGTTGGGTCACAATGGCCTTAAGTTCCTAACATAAATTCAGCTTTCTAAAGTCTGAGTGCTTGAGGGGATGGGAAGAAGGATACTGGTTCTCTCTGAAATGCCTTGAGATCTATGGGTGAAACTGGTGATCAGTGGATGAAAACTATTGTGCATAATTTCTGATGAAAGTGATAATGTTGTGTTTTCTCTAGGACAGGTATGGGACCTGGGCTGGATAAAAAACAGCCCCTTGCCCAATTAATTTTTGCCAAAGACTGCAATTCCACTGCTTGTACATTATGTAACTGGGCTTATTTTTCATGCAATTTTTTTACCCAAAGTTTATGTGAATAGAATTATCCATCACCAAACTCTAAACTTTTTCCCAGGTAGCATTTGCTTTAAAGGTAGTGCCTGAAAAATACAGCAGCCATAATTTTTTGACTGACTTTGCCACCTTTTATTGTGTCCAGTGATGTCCATCCTCCTCTGTATCCCACCAAATGTAGTGTCTCTCTGCAGATTCATCATTTTACATTTTGAAGCCTCAACTGCTTCTGGTTTAGCTTATCTGCCCCAAAATCTGAAGTTATTAGCGGAGTATTTATTTGGGTGTACTATTCTAGTTTTAATATTACTGAGTGGGAACCTACAAGAACATATATTTAAGCTCACATAAGCACAAAAAAATTGATTAATGAGAAAGTACTAGTAAATGTAAATCTTGCTTCATGAGAAAACTACAGCTGACAAGAAGATATGGGAGTCTGTTAATGGCCCAGCCGTTGCTAAAATTTATTTTCATGTACAGCTTTCTATAGAAGTCCACACTAGTGATGAAGTATAAGTCATAGCAATAGCCAGTTGGAAATTTATGATGATAATAAAATTTCTTATTCACGACTTTTCATTAAAATAAATACTCTGAGAGAACTCTCAAGTTCTGTCTTAGCTGCAGACAACCTTGGACTTGAGGAGCATCTGTAAGCTTTGGAAGCTTTGCTGACCCAGGTCCTCAGCAGGCACATTGTCCCCTAAATAGGGGAAGGGGATCTAAACCTGCTGCAAGGACTCTGTCCTAACTACAGCAGCTCTGAACACTTGCCATGTCTTATTATCTGGGCTCCCATTAACCACAGACCAGGGAAACACTCTTGGAAGGCTGCAGTAAAGTTTTGCAGGAAACATCTGTGTTTATGGATTTTGTTATCTTTCATAAATCCAAATGTCAAAATCCATTGCAAAAACCCTTTGTCTTTTCTCAGTCAAAGGTAATTATGGTGCTGCCTTCCTTGTCCTTCTTTTCTCCTATATGCCTGCCTTTCTGATTTAGATGATGTAGCTTGCAGAAGTCTATGATAATCTGAGTTTCTACAGTGCTGGTACAGTTGGCTCTTGAGGTGTTTCTGCATAACAGCCTTCACTGACGTGGTAATGCTTCTCTACTCAAGACTGAAAATTATTAATCAAATGCCGCATGAGAATTGCCAGCTTTCCTCAATAATGTATTTTTTTAACCAATGGCAGATTTAACAGCTAAATTTCAATCAAAAATTCTTTCTGTGGGAGTATTGTTGAATGTCTGTCAGTTTCAGCAACCAAAGACTTCTAAATAATCCCAGTTGTCATTGTCTGACAAGTAGCTTTTTATCAACAGATAAAAATACTAGTGGTACTAGCATTTCTACCCTAGTAAAATATTGTCCTGATTATTTTCTATTATGTCCTAAAAATATATTAAACTCCCCCATAATTGCTTACTTTTCCCTTGCATTATTAAAATGATATTGTTATCTTCTCTTTTGGTATATCTGATATAAGAAAAAGAACCATATGCTTTCATAAAATCCTAAAATAATTGAAGTTGAAAGGAACTGCTGGGGGTAATCTGCTCTAGCCCCCTGCTCAAAGGTTGGATCTAGCTTCAATGTCAAATCAATTTGCTTATGCTCAAATCTACCTCAGCTTTGAGTGTTTCCAAGGACAGACTTCCAGAACCTTTTTGGCTGGTCTGGTCTAATGTTTGACCAATCTTCCCATGAAGTTTTATTTCTATTTATCTAGCTGGAATTTCTGTTCTTGCAGTTTGTTCTGTTTACTTCATGTTTTACATCAGTGCCTTAATACTGTTTACCAGAAAGTAAAGAAAAATATTCTCCATGTATAACAAAAAACATATCTAGAATTGGGAGGAAAGGTTTGCTTTGGGTTTAGTCTTTCTGTCCTGCACCAAAAGTTCATCCTCTCATCAGAGAAACTCTTGCTGTGTGTGAAATGGAACTTTCCAGTTGGTCAGAGCATGGTGCTGACAACACCAAGGTGGAGGTCCATCCCTGTATGGGCCATTCACTTGAGAGTTGGACCTGATGGTCCTTCTGGATCCCTTCCAACTCCAGCTGTTCTGTGATTCCTCCCACCCTGTCTGATCTGCCTGGAACATGCAGATGCTGCCAGCCTGCACGAGGTACCTGAAACACCAGAAAGAACACGACACAATCAGCATTTGACACGCTGAACAATAGGAAATAATAACAGCCTGCGTGACAGAGTTTAGCAGAGAATGTGAAATTACAGAGGGAAATGGGAAAGGAGAGGAGTGGGGCACAATAATGACAGTGCAGCAATGAGCCTCCCGTAGGCCACAGTGCAGTTTCAAAAATATTCCTAATGAACGTACCCCAAGTACCTGATGGGGAGAAAGTATTCTTGGAAATAGCAGTAATAAAAGAAACCACGGGGTTTTATAGGTCTCTGACAAATGCAGGTCCCTAACAGCACAATGTCAGTTCTCAGAAAGTGACCAGCAGCTGCCTCTGCATCCATCTCATTTGTTTTCCTGTCTCCATCTGCTGGAGGCAGTACTGCACGGTGCCTGCACTGACGGGTGGTTACCCAGCCCTTGAGACTGCCTTAGCACACAGCTAAACTTTCATGTTATGCAACATATCAAATGTGTGCTAGAGCCAATTAAGATAATTTGCGTAAAGACCATATTGGTTTAATTCAAATTATTGCAAAAATCCTATTTTCAGCTTCCTTTGCCCTGTAATCTATAGGCACAATCTTATGGAAAGTAACATTCAAAATGAAATCTGTTAATTTTGACTGTTAATGCATCACTGATTTTTATTTATTGGTTTTTCTTCATAGCATTAATTAATTAATTGTTTTAGTACTAATGTGCACTTACTAAATATTTTACAAAAAAATTATTACAATAGGGGTCTTTAAAGTTTAGCAGTTTGGTTATTACTACAGCAGCAAATATTGTGGAATTTCACTCATAAATTCCCTAATTTAGAGGCGTTAGTGTTTCAAATTTGTCCTAATAAAATGTTTATTATTTTCCATACCCTCATCAAGTTACTTTACCTTTTCTGCCCATTATATACTTTCATCTGCAAAGTTTGCTTGTGTTCTTTTAATTTATTTTCCACAATCTGCTGAATTTCTGTTTTGTAGGTACAGCTGAAAGTGGGGTTTGACATCTTTAGCTCAATGGTTGACATTTGCATGATTATTGATGATCAGCTGTTCTAGAGGCACTAGAATTTCCTGGCAGAAAAGCTGCTGGTCTTGAAGTTTGCATTTTTTGTGGTACACCAGAATCCCAGTTTGGCTGAGTGTAGAGAACAATTCAAGAAGAATATCTTTGTGCCCAGCCTTTACTCTGTGCCATATTTTACTAAAATATCTTATCTGAGAAAAAACTGAGAAAAAACAGCTGCATGTGAATCCAGCCAGCATCTACTCAGCTCTTGCTTGAACTTCCCAGCTTATTTTTACTTTTATCTGAACATGGTTATGTAACTTTTGCTCATTAGGATCCTGGTTTTGTTGTTTTTTTTTTTTAATATTAGCAGTCTGAAATTATTTTTACTTATTTCAAGATGAAGATCAGGCTACTATTTATGTGCTTTCTTCTATCTGAACTATGCTGAACTACAACCAAAATCAAGTTTTGACGGGCATTCATTATATCAGGATTTGTTTATTTTGATCTCAAGTCAGTAACAATGATACAAAGATGTTTAAGATATGAAGAAAATTACATTGGTCTTTCATTGCCTCGTGCTGAGTTTTTCAGTTTATTTTAACAATCAACTAAGTTGGATGTTATATAACCAACTGAAATGCAGATTGCCTTGATTTAAATGTGTATACTACAGGCAAGTGTAGTAATTTCCTCCTCCTCTGCAAAACCAGCCCTATCTGAATCTTTGCATAATTCCTAAAATATTGTCATTTCATGTACCAAGAGAAGTCTCAATTTTGTGATTACCTTGCTAGCACTGTTTTAATACTCTAAAAAAAATGTTTTAGTTAAGTTCTTCTCATGTTTTGTCTTCTACTAAGTCTTACTGTCAATTTTCCATTATTATCATTTTTTTTTCCAGTAAGAAATGGGTCTTTATTTTTTTTTCCAGAATCATAGCACAAATACATAATCTTCAATGAAACATTGAATAATAAGCTTAAATGCAATTCAGTAAAATCATTAGTTGATCTACAGTAGAGATACCTGATAATGATTTAACTTAAAATCTGTGGAGTCCTTTTAGGAACTACCTTGTCTTTTTCATCACAATTCTACCAAAAGAATTGGGATGGGGGGTGGGGGGGGGGTTAATGTATTTTGGTTTTCCCCTAATCTTTTCAGTTATTTGGATGATTATTAGGGGATACAATACCTACATTTCCTGAATAATGCTAGAGATAATGGAGGAAGAAAATCAGATCTTGGAATAGTTCTGATGGTGCATAAGCACATGATTACAACTAAAAAGAAGTTTGCAGATGGACAAAAAGAAAAGTGTTTGGCCTTTTTGGTATGTCTTGAATGTTTGATGTGTACAACTACATCTGTAACATGCACTGCATTCCCTATAAGGGCAGTTATTTCTTTAAGCACACTCACAGGTGTTACGTTCAATACAGGTGAACATACCTGTGTGTATTCAAGTTAATTGATTTTTCTCAGCTTCAATACCTCTAGCTTATGGTCTTTTTTTAGTTCTTGCAAGTGATAAATTTGTCAGGTTTTTTTTTCAGAAAATACAGTTTAGGTACCGAAAATTCATTCTTGAGGTAAATGAGAGAGACTTTTTAATTCTAAAACTGTGTTAATGGGCCAGAAGGAGACCTGATAATTCAGAATAGCTTTTCCTTATTTAAAGAAGACCTCCATTATGTGAGAAGACTTAGAATTCAGGAGCCTTTGCAACATAAGCAAATTTTCCTTACAAATCTTTCACCCCCTCATTTCCAAAACAATGACTGTGAGGGAACTCACCCAGGTATGTGAGCAAGCATTGGATGTTAATGTTGGTTTTATTTTGGAACGCAATAATATAATCACCAGAATTAACAAAATTGTCTTCTGCTTTGAAATGTCCAAACTGAAAGCTAAAACATAACTCAGAGAAAAACTACCTCTACAGTAATTAAATTGGAATTCTCAATTTTATCATCTTTTGCTCAAGATTTCAATTTGATCCTCCTGATCATTTCAAAACCTCTAAATTTGTTGCTTAATAAAAATAAGGTAAGGCTTCCCCTACTGGTGTGTGTGGTTTTTTACTTCTTGTAATGCAAGTTAGTTAAGCTACAGATGTTTTAGATGCTGTTTTCCTGCCATTTTATTTATGACCTTGACTGTTAAAAAAAAAGAAAAAAATAATAACCCAGCGTTCCAGAACTATTGAACTACAATTCCAGTTCTTGTACCAATCAACAGGACTGTTGATGCATTGCCATCCTTCCCTTCTGCAGGCTGTGGTAGCTCCAAAGTGTCCAGTTCCAAGGGTCACTTTCTCCATGGCATGACCAGAAAGGAGCATGTCTGTAAGATGCTCAGAGTGACTAATGAAGCTCATTAATGCACTCAAGATGAGCATTATGCAGAGATTTACTAAATTCTAGCTGCAATTATGTCATCACAAGATATTTTGAGATAAATAACCATTGTTTGTATCACTAGCTAGGGTCATGGAATGTGAATATGTGGAGACTTTTTTCAATACTCTGGAGCACAAGATGTTGTTTTAACATCTTTTATTTAAAACATTCTCATTAGTGCAATTTTTAAAGCAAATATCGTTTTCCTGATCATGGAAAAAATTGTCAGCAGAACTTCACCAATAACAGCAAAGGGTCATCACATTTGGGTTTATAAGCTGTAGTAGAATCACCACTGCTGGCAGTGGTCAAAACCTAAAAATATGTCTTTAGATCTGTAGAGTAATTCTTTTGTCAGATGATGGACAGCAACTTATTTGGAAGGAGAAATTTCATTCATGGCTGCCAGACGTATCTGTGGAGAAAGATGAGTGGAATTAGTGAGGCTTTTCTGGTGAATGTGTAGGACCAGAACCTAACTTTGAATAGTTAACACTTTCTCTTGGATTTTCAGGGAGCATTAGAAATTGTTCTCTCCATTCAAGTGGGAATAAGAAAACCCTTGGAAGGGAAAGCCATACATGATAACTAGAGTACACAAAGGGTATGTATTTTAATAATCTTCCTTTATAAAACCAAAACATCTTTTAAATTTTTTTAAGAAGTCGCTTAAGAATCCACTGTACTGAGTTTTCTACAGGTTTCTTTGCCTTTTGCTTTTAGCTTCAACTCCTGATAGCAGATATGATCTCTTTTATCAAGACTTGGACAGGTGACTTTAAAAATTAATAGGCTTGTTAATCACAGCTCATGTCTTTCACCCATCTTTCAAGTCCTTCCAGATAACCACACTTGATTATTTTCTTTACACCATTTGAGTATAAAGTGTTGACTCTAAGTGACCATGTACAGGGGGATGCTGTTTAGCTGGTTTTGTACCAGTTCTGAGGATTTCCATGGCTGGAGATAAAAAGTCCCATATAATTGGTCTCAGTTCAGTCGTGGAGCACAAGGCAGAAGATACAGCTGAAAATACTTTCCTCTGTTGCATTAAATCTGATAGGATGCCTTGGCATGAATTCTTCTCTTGACTAACCCAAGTCCAATGATAATAAAATAACTTTCCTGTTGGTTTGTAAGTTGCATCTGAATTAAGAAATCCAGAAGTAAATTTCTCTGTCAGATATATATTTATGATACTGCCACCTCTTCCTTTCTTCTTATTACCCCACCACCAAGGGACACCATTTGGTATAACATGACTCCCAAAAAAGTGATGATAAAGTAGGTGTAACCAAATCATTGGAAAGACGTTTTATTTTGAAAGCAGTGAAACTGAATGAAGACTTCCTTTTTCATGAAGGCTATGTAGAAAAATTTGGCAGTAATCTGGTTTTGAATTTGAGAGACTTCAATGGTATATGACTTCCAGGTTGTAAGACACTCTACTTTTTAGTTACTTCAAAAAATATTTCTAAATAACCCATTGTTTGTTAACATCTCAAAGTTGGTGTGATTGCTAAGCAAAAAGAAAATATCTTTAACAACTAAGCACGTTGTCCAGCAATGCTGAAGACGAAGAGAAGCATTTACTAAAGAAAGATCTATTTAGGTGCTTTGACGATGCAGTCAGATGTCTAACAGAATTATTTAAAGGCAATTTGGACAGCAGTATCTACTTCCCACTGAATTTCACTTAGTCACTTCTATAAATCCCATATGTATCTTCTACATCTTTAGGCACTTTAAATATCTGGCCTAAAGACAGTTGAAAATCTTTTAAAGCTATAGGCAGACTTCTGTTTTCTGCTACTGGAAGCAAATCACATTTTCAAGGCTAGTCCTCAAATTAACAAGTAATTCAGCCTTGGAAATGGTTGTTCAATGGGGATATTAAAATTATTTGTGACATTTAGTCAGTATGGCCTGGTAGAAACATCTGTGCATATTACTTTTCACTAACATAATTAATTTTGTAAGAAATGTAACCACAACTTCAGTGTTTTCATCAGCTTTCCTTTTTCTCATTTCTTTTTTCTTTCAGAAATTGGACTATTAAATGTTGCTGGCTGAATACCAATTCTAATATTTTCTAAAATTAAATAATCATAAATCTATGTAAGTATAGCTCTTTCCTTGTAGGAACAGAATCTGCTAAGTAACAAACTCCTACAGAATGGGAGACATAAATTTGTGTTTGGTGTTTGCTTTTTCTTTTAAATATATTTTAAGCCTTTCTACTTTTAAGCTTACACAGCAGTAGGGACTAGGGATGAGTAAAGCCCCCACTGCAATGTTTTTACTCTAAAACAAGTCTCCAGATAATTTTAGGGATTTATTTCCACAGACCACTCATACAGCCAACACAATGGGAAGAAAATCTTCACCTCCAGTCATCTGTTACCACGACATGCCACAACACAGAAGGGGAGAGTGGATAGTGTTTTTTCTTTCTAGTCTCAATGGATGCCACCATTTGTTTCTCTTAATATTATTCAACTGAATGCATGGAATGGGGTTCCAGATGCATCATATAATGCTAAGGCTGTGTGCAGTAAATGCCTGGCTTCACAATAAATACAAATCTTCACTCTTAAAAATGTAGATAAGGTTAATGGGGGTGCTGATATGGTCTCAGGCCAATACTACTTATTAAGTTTTTAAATACCTATTCTTATAATGAATCAATTAGTATAAAAGCCAGAAACTTAGAGCCTTAACATTAATACTTTAATTTTGAGCTTTCAGGCTAGGGAGTTTTCCTTTAATATTAATCATTAAAGATGTTTATAATTTCATATAAAACACAGAACATTATCCATGGCTGGTTGGTATCTGCATTTCAGTAAGGAAATCCTGTTTGCAAGATTATTAATGAAAAGGTAGCACATAAATTTGACAGCAGGTGACTACACCTGGTAAATACTTGGATGCTTCCCAATAGGTTTTGGTATAATCTATTCAGGAAATTAAAGAACTAAGAGGTAACTCCAGTGATGCAGGTAAATTAACTGAAAGGTGTAAAGGGGAAACACATAAAGCAACAGCACTTAGCAGTTTTTAAGTTGGCCAGGAGCATTTCTCCTGCATACTCATGTATAAAACAGAAGGTGGTTAAATAGTCTTGGCTTGCAAAGCTCTTTTTTTTTGCTAAAAGAAAGAATAATGTATTGATCATTTGCTCATAGAGTTGTAAATGTTTTAGCCATTACAAACAATGTGTGGAGAGTCTACTGAGAGAAATAGCTTATGGATGATATACAGTGATAGTAAGTGACCTTATTAACTCTTGTCAGCTGCTCTTGGATGCTTAGGCCCAAAGAGGTTCCTGTTTTATTTGTGTTGTTTCTTTCTCTGATGTATTTTTTTAACATGAATTGATTGACCATTTGCAAATGATTCTGTAGGACTGTGAAACATTCTGGAGATCATTATTAATAAATTGACACCAAACTCTACAATAAATTTTATCTTACCCAGATCTTACAACTCTTGTGTTAGCAAATTGTTAGAAAACTCTGGACAAAAGTGAAATAGCTGTTAACTTATTGAGACTGAGGTAGGCATTGCTTTCCCTTAGGTGCCCTGACAGAGATGCATTTAAATGAAAACCTGGATGGAAAAGGGTTATGAAAAAAGGATGGAATACAGCAAGTTGGATAATCTTGGACAGGGCAGGTTGCAACACATTGCAGGTTTAATGTCTTCATACACTTCAATGCTCTGGTGTCTGGTGTGCAGGGGTTCCTGGGTTCCTTCTGACATGCAGCATGAAACAGAAGCACTGCAGGGGTTTTTGGGGCAAGAGACTTGTCCTGTCCTTTGAAATCTACAGTGCAACTATGCAATATCCAAAACCTACAAGAATAAACTGCTGTGCTTTCTTGCTGGGGGTGATTTAACCAGACATTAGGAGCTCTAGACTGGTCTACCAGAGATCACCATTGATCATGGCTAATGTCTATCTGCTAATTTTAATTATTAATGACTTTAAAGGACTGGCTGAAACTGATTTATTTTGGTAGTCTACCAAGAGTGATGAATAAAACTCAGCATTGAAAGAAGCTGATCACAAGAACAGTGTTTCTAGGAGTGTTACAGTCTGTGCTCATAGTACAAAGCAAAGTATTTCTAATGTATTTATTTTTCAGAGTTGAAAAAGAATTTGACTTATCCTGCATCAGAATGTATATATACGAGCTGACATTTTCATAAGGCTGTTGCTGATTTCATGGAAGAAACACACTTGATTCTAGCTAATATAATCTATTTTTGTAACAGACATTTGGGTCAATCTGTTCTCATACAAATTTTTAATAAATACATTCTTTCTCCCACCCAATGCAGTCAGAATAGATGGGGAAATGTAAAGCAAATGGGCAAGTTAGGAGCATTGCATCTTTATATTTCCAAGAAATGTTGTTATTGTTTACTACTACATAGTGTGAGGACAATAAAAATAAATCCTACTTTTTATTGTATTCTATGAAGTTTCAGGGTACAGTTTAAAAACTCTGTTTTCAGAGCTGAAGAACAAAAGCTGGTATTTCTGCTGACAGATGGCTAAGGATGTTGTTATCCTGTCTGCATGTGCAAACAAAGATTATTGCAGTCTCATTGCCTACACCTTGCTTTCAAACTTTGGCCTTCCTTTTATTTGCAAAGCTTTTTATGAAACAACATGGGCAGTTAATTTCATTGTGCCTCTTTTTTAACAAGGGTTGTAGAATATAAATGAATTAGGGTTATGTTCTGAAACCATTTTATCTTACAGCAAGATTTAATAGGAAGTACATGTAATTAAAATTAAGATTTGATTGCCAACTTTGGATCTACTCTAATGCTTATATATTTGGTTATCTTAGAGAGTGCTAGTGTTAAATTTTTCAGTAATTGAAAACTACTATTGCATTTAAAATTATTTAGCAACTATTGCACACTCTTTAAATTTAATAACCTAACCAGTTTGGCTAAAATTACTCAAATCATTTGAGTTTCTAATACATTTCAAATTACTCAGAACAATCTGTGAGCTTGGAGAGTCAGTTCCACAAACATCATCAAACAGCTTGTGTCATTCTGCACCTTATAAAATAAAAGACAATTGAATACCTTCACGAAGGACTTGCCTTCATGGTAATCAGAGAGTAGAGAGAAATAGTTGCAGTGACTGAAGTCTGTTGTGTGTGGATTTTTTGTGTGGATTGGCTTGGGTTTTCTGCTTTGGTTTTTTGTTCATTTTGGTTGTGGGGTTGGTTGGTTTGTTTTCTGGGACTTTCTTGGATAAGGCAAAGGATCTTTTTCCTGATGCAGAATTTTTTTTTTTTTTCTGGAGATCAAAGGTTTGGATTTTGATTAATTCACAAGAAAAAATCAAGCCTCAGGATTGTATTGGATTCTGGGGAAAATGATGTCTATCCACTACGTGGCTTTGCACTGAGAAATGTGACTGATATTCTCTGATCAGGAAAGCTTCAGAATTAGAGAAGCTGTGCCAAGGTGCCTCTCAGGAAAACATTCATGTACCAGAGCCAAATATCAGGTGTGAGTTATTTATTCTTAACAATAGCTATTGAAAAAGTCCCAATGCTCAATTCTATTTTCACAGAACCCATGTGTTGCTAAATCCCATTTTAAGCCTTTAAGTAACAGAAGCTCAATTTGACTCCAGATTCATTTTGCTCAGATTGTTATTCTTTCGAGATATTTTAATTACAAGAAACTAGGGCCTGAAATTCTGGTGTGAGCATGAAGTGGGAGAAAAACCAAACAAAAATCCGAACATTTCCCCCCCTGCATATTCTGTTTTGATTGACAGGATGGGATGAGAAAGGAGAGAAGGGGGAGAGCTTTTCTAATGAGTAATTTGATGACTCCTTTATATGGAAGCACTATTGATCTTTTTTTTTTTTTTCCTGGAGGGGTTTTCTTGGGGGCTGAAAACTAAAAGTTCTAGCATAAATCTATGTAAAAAGCACTATGTGTCATACTGTCTCATGACAAAGGCAGTTCACAAACAAATATCAATTCAGCAAAGTATTTACAGGAACAAAACAGAGAAGGTGTCCTATTTGTGTAAATGAGCTGCAGCTCTCCTTTTCTGTGGCTGACCAGGGAAGGGAGGGCTCCATTTCAAGAAGTCTCTGTAGTCCTCCTGAATCACTGCAGGCAGAAGTTCGTCATCACTGTCTTTTAATTCTGCTTTGGCCTTTTTGCTACTGGTTTTGTCAATACTAATTGAGGTGATTTTTTAGCATTTTATAATATACAATCCAAAGTATTGGGGGAAAAAAAAAAAAAAAAAGTGGCAATGTAGCAGTGGTTTTGTGCATTTTTGCACTGCATGCAGCCCATGTCAGTATCTTTGTTGGTTACCTTGGAAACTGTCATGGGGGAGATGTGATTGGCTGCATCCTCCAATTGATTATTATAGTCGTGGGCAGTTTCAAGTGCCAGACATCTCATAGGTTGCACAAGTAAGTAGCACTAAATGATTCACAATTTAAGATTCTTTTATTTTGAAGTAAAGCCACATAAAGCAGTACATCTGCAATGCCTTGGAAGTTTGACTGGAATGAGTAATGAATTGCAAATTTCCTCTTTGTAGAAACTATAGTGTTTTGGGGGATGTGCCTTGGTTTTTCTTTTTCTTCCTGGCTGTTTCTACTGTGGGACATGCACAGTATGTCTGAGAGGAAGGAGCAAAAAAAACCAAAACACCTCCCAACTCCTCCCTGCCCCAACAAACCCAGAACTCCAAACTGTAGTTTCTTAGATCTGTTACAAAATATAATCTTTTATTTTATATTGTCGGAGGAATAGAAATTCACATCCCTTGAGCTGCTTACATGCTTCCCCTTCTTTTATGTCTTAAGAACTGATATCAGAATTGTTTAATAGCCTGTCCTGCTCCCATCGATGTGTTGATGAACAGTGATAGCCTGCAGAGTGATGTATTCAATATCTTGATTGTGCTTTACATACATTTTTTTTCAACAACGTAGGAACACAACTTTTGTTTTCAACCAAAAATCTGTTGGCATCTAAGGCCTCTTTGTGTCAAATTTTCTCAGTTATTTTTTGAAAAAAGCAACTTTTATCACATAAAGCAAAGTCATTGTCCTGGAAATATCTTCAGAAAGTCATGATTGAGAATGTAGCTCCTCTATGCTTTGGTGTTGCCTTCTGATTTTACTTGACCATCATTGCCTACAGAAATGCCTGATTTTAGTGAAGAGTTGATAACACATTGCAAAGAGTTAATGGCCCAAATTACTTTTGGATGCTTCTATATTAGGAGTAACAAATGGGTTTAAAGTAAAACTACTGTACCATTTAGAGATAGTTTAGTATCTTTGTTTTTCAGCTGCTCCTTTCTTGGTAGCATTTCATTTTCATCCTTGAATGACCAATATTCTCAGAATTGTAGACATTTTTTCAATTCAGAAAACAATGTATAGCTATAGTATATCTACTCCTCTATGCTGAGCCCTGATAGCAGTGAATAGCAATAGAAAAGGCTGCCAAGGAGCTTTTTCAGTTTCCACCTTTGTAAATTTTCAAGATCAGACTGGATAAACCCTGAGTGATCAGAGCTGATCTGGTTTTTAGCAGGAGCTTGTGCTAAATGACCACTGAGGTATCTTCCAGCCTGATTTATCCTATGCTGTGAACCATCTCTCTGAGCACTGTCTCTTACTTCCAGCTAATGTTTATCTGACTCTAACTTTTAGCCATTGGTTTCCATTACTCATTGCCCTATTCAGGAACTTGTTGGTACTTGATGCCTCTCTCCTTGTAAGTGAATGCTGAAATACAACAAGCAAACCAGCTCCCAGCCTGTTTCAAGACTAGCAGCTGGACAGATACTTGGTTTGTCTACCCTCTAAGTAATTTGCTCTATTTTGCCCTGGGTGGGACAAGATAAGTAAACTTTTATTAAAATGCATATATTGAAGTGGGGTGCAGAATTCCCCTTTTGGAGTTTTCAGTGGTGGCCACAGAAGTCTTATTTCTCAGTCTCTTATTTCTCATTTCAAGGTGGTCAAAAATACTCAATGCAGATCTCCGAATCAGAAATATTCTGATCAAATAATTTTCTGTGCAACTTTTTAAGCTATTATTTCTTGCGTGAAAAAATGGACCTGAAGTAAATTCTGTCGTATTTCTCACAACTTTCCTCACCAGCTGGGCAGTCTTTAAGCACAGGCAGGCAGACACAGGGATCTGCAGCTACTATCACTAAATCTTTTAAAGCAGAAAGTCCCAGGAATTTAAGGGCTAGCCCTCCAGAGCAGTCAGATACCTTTTTCTGCATGGATGGAGTACGATATTGAATTCTGCTTGATTTTGATGCCTCGCAAAAAGTAAGTTTTTTACATGTACATGATTGCCTTCATCAACAAAGTTTGTAATCTTTTAAAAGAATAAAATCAAGCTTTTAGTCCAGACCAATTGCCTCTAAAATAATTTAGCTGGGAATTAAATATTTTTCTATAATTTGTCAAACAGTTGCAGCAGCTTTCCTTTATGCTGCCAAGAACTGAAGTTGGGCATCTGGCCTGTGGTTACCTGATTCATCCCTTTTGGCATTTTTAGTATGGACACAACATTGCCTCTCTTCTGATCTTCTGGAGTAACTCCAGTTTTCCATGATTTATTAGAAAGGTAATACTAGCAGACAGGAGATTGCCTCTGATTCCTCTCCTTTAATACTCTTTGGGGGTTTCTTGTTTGTGCTTTCTCGTTGCTTGTATTTTTTTCATATAAGGCATTACTTGTTGTACTTTTTGAAATTATTATACTATGAATTATATAATTTGTTGATGTAGTTATACTGTGGCTATTCTTTTCTCTTTTATAAAGGGTTTCAAATTTTAATTAAAAAAGAAAACTCCAAAATTTATTATTAATTAAAAATTACAGAACTGACTTAATCTTAGCAGTCTGACTTTCTGGGAGAGGATCCTAACTGAGACAGAGTGGATTGAGATGATTATATTTCTTATTGAAACATGAAGACTAGAGCTTAATAGAAGTTCTTTGTACCACTAGTCCTAAAATAAACTTGAAAATTAAGGATATGCTTAAATATCTTAAGATTTGCTGGGCTAAGGATAATATCCCTACTTTATCCATGCTGCATAACTTTTAATTTCTATTACTTACTATCTCCTTCACTTTTTTTTTTAATTGATCTAATTTCCACCACCTGATCACTGAAATGAAGTTTTCGCTTTCTAGCACTATCATAAACTTGTAACTTTTAGTATTCTGGTCTTTAGCAACTTGTGAATTTTCAGTCATTGTTTTCCTAGGGGTTTTTTTTGCCAACCAGTGGATCTCATTTACAGGGAAAGAGAGACCCTTTGTAAGCACTGAATATGGGGAGTGCTGCCTGTTTGTTCATGTTGAAAGAAATTGGTCAGGATAGTAAGCAACTAAAAGACCAGCCAAGTCCAGAAGAGGTTCAGTTGAGGTGTTTGAAAACATAATAACATTTTACTGCTCTGGCTGCATAAGACTGTTGGCCAATCTGCCATGAGGAAATTCTCCAGACGTGTTGCTGAGCTCATGTGTTCTCAATTGGTGTTCAAGAACTGTTCTGTAGGCCTATTCAGGGATGAACCTTCCTGGCTTTCATAGAGCATGAAATATGCATTTACAAATAAATTTTGAGGTTCTTGACCTTCTGAAACAAATGATGAATTTCCATCTGCATCCTAATTTAAAGGGATCTAAAATTTATATTTAAAGGTATTTTAATTTTGGTGACCACCAGCAGCAATAATACCAATTATGTATGTGTTTGTTTCTCACCCAGGAGAATTTCCAATTTGTTTTTCATAACAGTTTATGAAGATGGTGATAGAATTCATACTTTTGGTTACATCTTACATTGCAACCTAAGACAAGAACTGACACTCTGTTGGTCAGGGTGGTGGTAGCAGTCCCATTAAACAGGGGCTGCAGTCCTGTTGGAGTGATAGATGTGGTTCTGTTGAAGCTGTGATCCTCTGGAGAGGTCTGGCCTTCCCCTGAAGGTTCAGTGGTAGTCACCAAGCTCTTGTCCTCTGGGAATGCAGGAGGTAAAGGCTGCCCGTGGTGTTCCAAGCCTCAGATTACATCCAGGTAGGAATGCTCGGTTTCTCCCCCTGGGTGGAGCATCTCACAATGGGAAGATGTAATTTTATCAGTCATGCAGGGAGATTTGATGGTCCATCAGTGCAGATGGCCCCCCAGAGGGAGTTATCAGGGATGAGTCATGGAGGAGATAAGGAACACTGTCCCACTTATCTTAACAGCTCATGTAGATGGTAATAGAACACAAACTTTTGATTACACCCTACATTGTAACCTAAGGCATTTAGCATCTCAGTTACTGTTATCAGGTAATGCTTTATTGATGATTTTTGAGTCCTCTATTCAGAAAGTCTGCCTCTTACATGTAAAGGTTCAGGTTGCTTCATTCAGGCCTTTATCATGGAAACTTTTTTCAATATTATACAAATTCATATCAATTGCTTCTTACCAACCATCCAACTATTTCCTTCACTGTAAGAGTTATAAAATATCGTTTTTATTTTCTCCCACCCCCCTTAAGATCTACTCTTCCTTAAACTGAACAAATATTTACCTTTACTTGGTTTGCCTTTATATTGCCTTTATAACCTTTCTTCTATATCTGTAATTATTTAAAGTCCTGATGCTTGTGCAGAATTCCTTAATGGAATCTCAAGGGCCTGCAATGTTGTTTAGTGCTTTCTCCAATGGATAATTAAGTGTTTAACATCAGATTCTGACACAGAGAAGCACCATCAGGTGTCACCTGCCAGGAAAACTCAGCACTGCATTAAGGCAGCAACTGCTGCTCCCTGGTTTTCTGCCTGGTGTAATTCTGCCTGTTCCATTGCATTCTGGCCCCTGGACAGCCTCTAGATTTGTCTTCTCTGCTGCTTCTTGCTCTAAGTTGAGTCCAACATTAGACTAATTTGAAAGTTTAGATTATCACTACTCTTCAATCTCTTCATTCTCCTAAGCATTGGATAGTCTTTGTTACTAAAAAAAAAAAAAAAAGGGAAAAAAAATCTGAAGGTCTAATTAAAGATGGATTTGTTTACTTTTTAATTTTTTTTTTTTTTGGCTGGTGCTCAATAAGAAATTGTTAGCAGATTTAACCTTGGAGGCTGGAGATTAGGCCTGCCGTACTGCGTTGAATATTCACAAGCAATTTTCAAATACATTTTATTTGTGATAGGCTCAAATCCAAAATTTAAACTATGAACTTGGAGGAAATCCTTAGCATACAACACACAGCAGTTAAGGTGCATTCTGTTAATAGGTGACATCTTTGTACACATCTTTACTGATGTGAAATGTTGAAATACTATCAAAGAATTTGACCAAACCCCCCTCAATTTTAAATCAAATTTGTCAGTTGAGACAACTGTACTGCTCATTCTATGGTAGCACAAAGATGATAATGTGCAGGTGAGGCACTGCTTCTCTGGGCAGCTCCATCAGCAATCACAGGATGCTTCTCACTTTGGATTGCTTCTCCAATGCCTTAAACAAGGCAGATTACCTAACTACTTTAAGGGCAGGAGAAGAAACAGAGAGATAAAAATAGGTATGCAGATGGAAACTGTTTCACTTTTCTGTATGCTAATAGCAAACTACCAGGCCTCTTAATCATCCCTCTCATTAGCGGCTGCATTTTCAAAATGGTCTCAAAAAGGTCTTTAAATGTGACTAGCCAGAGAAATATCTGCATAGAGAAAACTGAACAAAAATTTGAGGAAGAAAAAATTAGATACCGAGTGTTAGTGTTGTCATGGAATAACTGGAATGCAATTTCGAGTGTGCAAACAGCTTGAAATTATTTATTATGAAAAATTACTTTAAATACCAATCTCTTTGAACAGTGTAGTCAGAAATATTTTACATTATTTCCTGTTGTCGAAGGTGGCAACTTTCTTAAATATGAATAAGAATTTTTGTTACTTTGGAAATTTTGAGTAGGAAGAACAGAACAGTCTTAAGGCCAGGGGCTCACTGGTGCCAAGGACAGAAGGTAAAACACAATGATTATAGGTGGAAACTTAGTGAAAGCAGTGTAGTATTCAGCAGATTTATTTATAGATGCACAATAAATGCCTCAGATTCAAATGTCCAATTGTGTATTTTTCTGAGGAACAGAAAGCTACTCTTCAAACAGGAAGAAAAAAAGATTAACTCTCCAGCAATGCCCTATATTACTGATGTTATCAGTGGTCACTGAATAGTTTGTTATTATGTGTTATTTTAGAACTAAGGCCTTGTTTGTTTAGAATTTAAGTCAAGATAAATAAAATGTGTTGCACATTATGTGATTTGTTCTGAATATAAAATAAGACAGCTCCATTTCTCTGAGATTTTTATAACACGGTTGAATTTCTCAAAATGGACATGATTAATTTCTAAGAGTCATATTATGGCAGGAGTCACTGTCAAGTTGTAACCAAAATCCTCCTTACACTCCCTTTACTATAATATACATTGTTTAGCTTTTGCTTTACTTTGCAAAAAGATTTATATTGAGCCTTCTAAACACTAAAATCTTAACAAAGATCCCATCTTTTCTACATTGTATGTGATAGATTTTGATGGATTCTCTGGAGCACAGTGGAAATAAATCACATCTACCCAGTGAATACTCACTACATCCCTGATTTATCTTATTTGCAGATGGCCTTTCTTCTGCTCATATTTTGAAACATCCATTTATAAAAAGATTCTGTATTAAGAATGAATTGTTTGGTATTGTAAAGAAAAAATCTATTACATCACATAATGTGCAGTCTTGTGAGCGTATCTATTTCCAAGCCTGTTTCTTGAATAAAATAGAAAATTTATACACACTTTAATTATTATTTCTGCCCATTGGACTCAATGGAATTTGCTAGTTCATAGAACTGGTTTTGAAACTACTTTCCAGCACAGTTCGTAATTAGGATGTCAGTGACTGCAAAAGTTCAGATAAAACAGGACAAAATATTCTGGGATTCATGGCTGGGCAAAGGAATGTTAAGCACTAGAACTTTTTTTTTATCCCCAAATGCAGCTACTTCTCAGAAAAACTACCTGATGTGTGGTTAGAAATTCAGGTTCCTGAGTTGTTGGGAAAAGCATTCCTACTCATTTTAAGTTTAGGAGGCAAACAGACAACACAGAAGCTGAAATTTGTGTATTTAAAGCCCACAGTAAAGTTATGTAGAACTTGCAGACATACAGCTATTTTAAATAATTTTAAGAAAGCTATTCAAAATACTGAAACTGGTTTTCAATCAACTGCTACCTCTTCAATTCTCAAAAGGTTTCTAAAAGTGATTGCTAATGTTTCAAATCTTGCATTTCTAATCTCAATTTCACTTGTAGATACTACTTTATTACTACTTTTACCTTCTTTCAGCTTTAATCCCTCCTTGATCATCTTTGTTCTTTTCTCTAACACACACACTTTAAAATGTATTAATATATCTTGAATATAAATCACTTAATTCTTCTTCTGTTATCCTTTATATTCCCATCTCCTCCTATTTAGTACTTCCTTGTTCTAGGACTATTTGGAGGGCCTTTAAAAGTGTCTTTTTAAGAACAAAGTTTCCTATTTAATTTGTTGTACAACTTTATTGAATAGCACTGAAAATTAAGACCATAAATGTAAATTTTAGTAAGTTATTTAAAATCTATGTTTTACCAGCAGCATTATTTGAACTCCTTAGCCATACTGTAGCATTTTCTTCTTGAAAATTCACTCATTTCTTTTATCCACATTTAGGCTAATCTCAAAAATGTTTATGGTTTCCCTGTATCTGTCATGCTTTCTTTGTACTTATAATAACTCTCGTCTGTATTACATCAACCAAATAAATGCACCTGATATGTTTCATGTGTCATGGAGTCCCTCAGGTTTTAAAAGCTCTGCTTTTCAGTACCTTGTTGAGACCATCATTTGGAAAGAGTAGATTATTCCAGCTTTTGGAAGTATTTGCCTGTTGCCAGAATTCACTGATCACTTTCATAAGGGTGTTTCTATTTGGGTGGTTGGTTTGGTGGTTTGGCAAGTTTGTTTGCTTGGTTTTTTTTGTTTCTTTGGAGTTTTTTTTTAGTTGGGGTTTTTTTTTTTGGTTTGATGGTGGTGTTGTTGTTGTTGGTTTTTTTGGGTTTTTTTTTGGATAAGGGGAAAAACCTACTCTTTAGGAATTGTATGTTTTCAGTGTATCAGAATCAATCTGCCAAGACTCAGCGAGTTGCCTTGTGAGTGTAGTGACACAGAGGAACATATTTAGAAGGCATATGGTAGAGAAAGCAGGGTGTGCTGCACCCTGGGAGAGCTCTTCCTATTTTCCTGCAGTACTTCACTGACTAGAGCACATGCATATGGGGCTCCCTTGAATGTGTATTAATTGAGTAAGAGACGATTTCCTAATGATGAGTTCTATGCTCATTTACTTTCTTTCTTGTTTACAAAAATAACACCCTTGAACAGTCAGTATACAGTAATTGCTGGTCTCTCCCAAGAGAATTAAATAACATGCTTTTGTTATTCATTATGCAGCCGTTTTGTGCATAACATACAACTTCCAGCTGAAGTACAGCAAAGAAAAAGCCAGAAGACATGATATAGGTATATGTTCTCTCACTATACATAGAGGAGATACAATTAAGATATGACATAACACGGAATAAATGTGTATGTTCATCCCCAACTGCCTGGTGTCTTGTTTTCAAGCACGCTGAATCAATGCAAGTGCATTGACCTGCACACAAGGGCAAAATGCATCTTTTTGCAGGATCTTCTCTAGTGCAGTTACAGGAAGGCCAAATGAACTGTTTAGGCTGGTGTGTGTTTCAAATGCCAGCAGTATCTGCAGCATGGCAGGGCTGAGCATGGCCTGCAAGTGCTTTCTGAGGAGCCTGACTAATTAGTGCATGCTGAGCTTCATGCTGCTAGAGCTGAACTCCTGATACCCAGGCTAAATATAATTCCACAAGAAACCCCTCCAAGGATACAGTAGTGGAGACGTGTATTTTAAAAGGTACAAAATTCAGAGACAGTGCACTGCTTCAGTCTTCTTATACCCACCATTTGCAGACTTTTTGATATCTGTATCTTTGGGAAAGCCTGAAAAGCTGCTTTCTACTTCAGTGCTCTATATGGGTTTCCCATATTCACTTATGTCTAAAGAGCAAAGTAAAATGATTGTCTCCCTGAAAGATCTCTAGGGGTACTGACATCCCATATGCATTCTGCTAAGCCTCCAAAATTTGGTTTTTACTGTATTTAGTTCTTATTTTTGGCCCTCATATTGGAATTTTAGCCTCCTAGGCAGCCATTGTTAGGAATCTTCCTTGCTGCCGTAATCTGAGTTTCATCGATAAAAAGCAGCTTGAAGGCCAACTCTATATTTAAACCACTTTATATTTAAACCTACTCTGCATTTCATAATAAATAAAATAAATAAAAAATAAAACCTGTGGTTTTGGTGATTTGGGATAGCAGAGTTTTCAGAGCTTTCCCCTGACTGTTTAACAGCACGGTGTCCAGGCTGCTTTCTATGCCTTTTAGTTTTCTATTCTTTTTACTTCATTGTCTTTTGAACTGCTATAGCTAACTCATTTAAAAATAATTTGGCTCCCGAATTCCAGTCTTGCAAAGTACTGCTTAGTTTGGTCTCACAAAACATGTCAAATTTAATTATATTAAGTTTTTTTTCTCTAGCAGGTCAATCATACTTACTTACAGGAATTACTTCAGAAAGCTACCTAAGGCAAAGTCAAGAATAGCCTTTTCTCTTCTATGCTCCACACTGAGCTCTTGCAAGATGCAATTGTTTATTACTTTCAAAATTGTCTTTCCACTTTATGCTGTGATATATTTGGTATGATAGTTGTCCTAGCAAACTTTGTTAGAGGTTGTTCCAATCTCTGTGAAAACCAGCAAACACTCCCAACTGCACAAGTATTCTCCAACGTGGATCATGTTGTAATGTAGTAAGGACTTATCTAGATTCTGACATAAGGCTGACACATACAATATTGTTTACTTAGAAATCACTCTAAATTGGCCCAAGGAAGACCATCTTATTCTAAGAGTTATCTCTCAGGTGCACAGAACCAGAAATTTCATGGACCAGTCCAGTGCCCCTCCAGTGAAGGAAAAAAAGGCATTTTTGCTGGGGTGGGAAGGACAGACAGTTGCACTTCTCAGTCACATTGATATTGTACCATATTCAGACAATAGAACTTGGTGTGACCTCCAAAATATTGCACTGCTGGACTGTGTACATACAGGCATTAACAGAGTCATTGCCATCAGGGCAATGCAAAGAAGTGCTGCAGGTAACATTAATAAACAACCTTTGACTTGTAATTTGTATTTTCTTTTTTCAGAATTCATGGTACTGGCCTGTCTAACTTTGTATATACAATATGAACACACTATGTATTCCCATATGTTCACATGGACCCTGATTTTCTTCAGAAACCTGTTTAAGTATTTGTATCTTTTGTTACTGACTGAAAATATTTATCTTGTCATGTTTTTGAAGTACAAGCTTTGTCCTAAACCCTTTGAAGTGTACCAAAATCTTCTCATGTTTCTCAGATGTTGTTATTTATTTCTTTCTTGTACTAATGCATGTATTTCAAAAGGATTTATTAAACTGTTCTGATATAGGCTTTAAGAATGAGAATTTGAAAATCCTTTTCTTGAAAGAAAGGGTTACTAGTGAGGATATTCCAACGCATGACACTGCAGTGCTTGCATTACATGCAAGAAGGAAGTTTGTTGTTGCAAATAAATTTATTATGAGAATGTTTGGAGGAGAAGGAAATGGAAGGTAGTTTATTTTTTCCCTCAAAACCAAATTTGAAGTGAAGGAATGGAGAAAAAAATCATTTTGATTGCAGAGGAAGTATAAATTAGAATCATAATAAATGAATGTATTGTAATGACCTTAAGAAAAAAAAGGCAATTCTTGCAGAATTATTTGTAGCAGTAATGGCCAAATCTCCTGAGCATACAGCATGTCTTTCTCTACAGGTCTTTCCCTTAACTCTATTTTTAGATATTTTTTTTAGATTTTTTTGGTGGGGGTGGGTGGGTGTGTATTTGGGTTGGGGTTTGTTTGTTTTTTGTGTTTTTGTTGGGGTTTTGTTTGTTTGTTTGTTTTGTGGTTTTTGTTTGTTTTGTGGGTTTGTTTTGTTTTGTTGTTGTTTTTGGTTTTTTGTTGTTTGTTTGTTTGTTTGTTTGTTTGTTTGGTTGTGNTTTTTTTGTTTTTTTTTTTTTTTTTTTTTTTTTTTTTTTGTAATGGTGTAAAACCTATAGAGTTGCTCCTGATTTACACTGGCAAGAAATGTCTAAAGTTGCCATGGTGAGAGATAAAATGCAAAGCAGTACTTTGAATTTGCTGTGTAACAACATCAAGTATGGGTATTACTCAGCTGCTTTTGCCACATATGAGAATACATTTACAAAGTTAATACCTTGATTAGTATGACTACCCAGAGCTGCTGTTCTGCTTCCAGTGACAGCCTCTTGCTCTGACTGGTTCATTCACAGCTCTTCAAAGTGGCTCTGGAGACAATTTTGTCACCCTGTTTCAGCTTTCACTGAAGTGCCCCTGCCGGGCAAAGGGATGGATAGGAGTTGCTGAAGTGACCTTATGGTTGGCTTGTGTGGAATCCATACAAAATGTCCCCAGGCATTAGGGGGGAGGTCACACAAAACAAATTCATCGAGGTTTCACACCCTCTCTGAGCTCCCTCTACCACTGCTTGAGGACTGAGCATACCTGTGTACCTGTGCTTTTGCCTTCTCTAATGAGATATCTCGTTTGAAAGACTAAGGATCTTAGAGGATCTAAGAAATCCTCTAGTTTGAAAGCTGTAGCCTCAAAAAAACCAACCAAACAAAAAACCCACAACCAACCTGAGGATGTTTTCATTTCAATCTAGTACTTCATTAGATAAAAATTAAAGAGTAATTTTAATTTCTCCCTGTGGTAGAGACCAGGTTGGTAAAAAGATCGAATAATCATGTATGTTGGGTGTCTTACAGTTTTTTAACACTTAGTGCTTTGTGTGATGGGCCTTATGTTGCTGTTCCTGACACGAATGTGGATTTTGCCATTAATTTCAGTAGGGATTGGCCTGGGTCCTAAGCCAGTGTGTGCTTCCTGTGAACCTGGCATGGTAATTCTGTACAAACTTGCATGAATGAGATCTCTTCCAGATCACAGCTGTTTGTAAACTACCAAGTCTGAGCACAAAATGGGATGGTGGAGAGAATGAGAGAGAACTCTCCACAGTAACACTGAGATAGTCGAGAGAGATCCTTGAATGCAAAGTGGTAAATATTGACAGTATTCCTAGACGTTTTTGTTGTGTACAGCTTCTCAAAAGGGATTATTCCACAGTAAGTATTGGGATTGGTTTGAATGGGGTGTGTTTTTTTTGGTTTTTTTTTTTTTTTTTTTTTTTTTTTTTTTTTTTTTTTTTTTTTTTTTTTTTTTTTTTTTTTTTTTTTTTTTTTTTTTTTTTTT
>VWYO01011584.1:49402-79583 GCA_013400275.1 Rhadina sibilatrix
CGGGGCCGCTCCTGCGGCAGCTCCGGGGCCGCTCCCGGCCCTCAGCGCCTTCCCGCGAGCAACGGCGCCCCCTGCCGGCCGCGCGCGCGCACCGCACCCGCCGCCCCGCGCGGCCCTGCCCGGCTGGGGAGCCGCGCGTCGGGGCCTTCCTGAAAACAAACCAAGAAACCAACCAACAAACCAACAAGCATACATCGGTAATCGCTGAGTTGTCTCTTAGCAGCGCGCTTTCGGCTAAAAACCACAAAAAAAGGTTGTTGTTTTGTTTTTTTTTTTTTTTTTTTTTTTTTGTGGTTTAACAATTTCCTTTCCCCCCCCCCNCGTTCAAAACTTACCTTCTCCCCCCCGCCCCACCCAAAGCTGACATTGTTTTGGATGGTGATGAAAGAGTCGGTGATTTTAGAAGTTTAAGGGTTTTTTTTTTTTCCCAAGATGTTTGTCTCTCTTAACTAAATACTTGGAACTGACTGTGCTCGAATACTGAACTTGTTCAGAACTTGGTAATTTGACGTTTTCTGTGTTTCACTTTCATCACCTGGGAGACTGATGAGTTATGGAGAAAATTGGACAAATCTCATTCATACTTTAGAAGAAGCTGTTCTTGACTTAGATGAAACTTCATTAACATTCGCTTTTATTATTTGGAAATGTTTGGGGTCAAGTTTTGAAGTTTTTATCTTAATTTGCACGTTGATTGGTTAAGGACACGGAATTTGGCCTAACACTCATAGGGGCCTATAAAGAATGACAAAAGACACTGAAATATAGTAGCACATGATACAAAAGTGATGCAAAATAAATGTGTTTTTGTCAAGTATTTGTGAATGGAAGTTTGTTGTTTGAAGCAAAGTTTCTATTATTCTTGAAGAGATTTCAAGTAAAAATCTTTCTAAATACAAGTGTGATTTTAGGGCTCTTGCTGTAGCTGTAATCATGCATTTGCAAATAACACCTGTAAAGTTATCAGTTGTTTTAATATCATTGTACTACTAAAATATTTAATTCCTCAGTGTCACGCTTGGGTTCTCAAGAGATGTTGCACTGAGTGAATTGGCAAACATTCGTTCTCAAACTGAAAGACTTGTGTGATGTACAGGAGTTTTTTTCATAATGTAAAATAAAGCCCTTGGCCTAATTTGTGGATAACATTACAGGTGATTTTACTGTGAGACAGGGAGGTGTTGGTGACCAAGAGCTTGATGCTCCTCTTTTTCAAGATACCAGGAAACCTAAATTATTTCACCTTTTGAAGCATTACTTCAGGAACATTTCTGAGTGGCTAAAAGGGGCTTGCAAACTTTGTATCACTGAAGTTGTTATCTAATGTTCTACCTCCAAGAGCTTAAGTGCAGAGGAAAAAAAAAAAAAAAGTACCTTGTATTTTAATCCACTTGCTTTTCGTTAAGAGAACTGTGAGTAGGAGAAATGGGGACATGGAGTTATTTCTTAGACAGCCCTGAGCAGTGAGGGAACAGGTGAGGGTTCCTTGCTGGGACTGCAATCTACCAGGTCAGTGTTATATCCTCCCATCCCTTCAGAACTGGGAGGTTCTTGTGGAAAAAAATGGCAAAAAATCTTGTGAATCTTTTCTTTGTTTCTTTAAGTGGTTTCTAGACATTTGGTCTCCAATTAAAGGTGATAGCATATCAGAATACTGTGATCTGACACTTACAGCCTAACTATATAAAGCAGTATTATTTTTAGTATTCTGTAGTCAGTTTATTGTGTTTCTATAATGAAATGTTTGACCTTTCTGAAAAAAAGTCTTTTCAGACTATCTGCAGAACTCAGAGGAGGGACTGTATAGATGATTTTGTCCTACTAATTTGCCTAAAGCATTTAAGCTCTGGGTTTATTTTACTCTAAGAAGCCACCTATTTCTTAAACCCAGGCAATCATGTTACATAATTTTTTTTCACTTAGTTTTAAAAGAGATTCCAAACCAAGATTATAATCTGCTTAATTGCAAAACGTAAAGTTGATTTTACAATGGTCTGTATAACATAACAAGTTCTAATATACCCTGAATATAACCTGAAATGAATGAGGAGAGAGACATAAAAGGAAACAACAAACTACTTAGTATGCAAGGCCTTGGCTTTTTTGCTTGCAAATTCACCAGATAGGAGTAGAAACCAGGAGGAATACCATGGAATGCTAGCTGATGCAAAGCCTTCTGAGATAACAAGAGACACAGAGAGAATCTTTTGGATTTATGGACCTTGTTTTTTCTAAGCATGGCCTTGCTGTAGCTTTGTTTGTAGACATGGCAAACACTACTGACTTTAGATAAAGGCAGATCATTGCCTGGATTCATCTACTAACATAATGGAATCAAACTTCTGCTTTGGGAGAAAGACTAAATAATCCTAGTTATGCAGCTTGAGATAATTTCTATTAATTTTACTGTTAGTTTATTTTAAAATTACTTTTTTTTTTCCCTCAGTCTTGATATATTGCATCCACCATATAAACTTGTGCCACCCTGCAGGCAGAATGTTTTTGTCACTCCAGTGTCATGAAGTAAATCATGAAGTTTCACTTTGAACTGGATAATTTAGACTTGCTCTTACAGAATGTAAAAGTATGTTAAGGATGTTCAAGAATATTGTTGCTGACTTTGAATTCTTAAAGAGGTCATAGGTACCTGCATCATAAAGAACTTAGAGTGTATTAAGTTTTACAGGTGCCTTATTATTATTTTATTCAACAGAGCTGAAACTAAGCTGTTTACTTTGAGTAGTGGGAAGCTTGAACTAGCATTTATCTGAGTTTACAGCAATGGTTTCAAAGTGCTGGTACTTGGGAACATAAGTTGTTCCAGCTCTGGGGAATGCACCGAACACACATGAGAAAAGTGAGAACTTCAAGTGTATATGGTTATCAACAAATATCATGACTATTTGGACTAATGCCTTCGTATTCTGCAAAGAAAAAAATATACATCAGCTATTTTATGCAATGCAGTAATGATTATGGCTAATTCTGTCTCCACTAGGTCCTGCATTATTGTTGAGTGTATCCTTTATTCTAGTTATACTATAGATTTTCTTAGGGTTTTTCTTATTTAAGTAACAATGGAGAACAAAGATGGAGATCTGTGAAGGCTACTAAAATGGTTTTCCTGGGCTAATGAATTTGATGTTGTGTAAGATTAGCTGTGTTGCAGTGAGTCTAACACAATGTTCACATTTCCACCTTCTCCTCTCAGTTAATTTTTGGAAGAGACCCCTTGAAAATGTAGCAATGAAAGCTATTCTCCATTGTAATTTTCTCCCTTTTGTGCCCAACTATTCCCTCATAAACTCTTTAGAGTGAGAATTGGTACAGGTTCATTAAGAAGTACAGAAATAAATTTTCTTCCCTAGACACCCCTGAAGATTCTGCATAACATGTTGTGCATTTGATCTATCTAGATAAGACATGAGGATTTCTATGGATAATGTTGGTCATGTGTTAGTTTTCAATGTCTTGGCTTATTCCCTACTAAATAGGTCAACATTTCCTTCCTTTCTTTTTTTTTTTTTTTTTCCCCTTGGCCTGTGGCTATTCTGGGATTCTAGTACAGAATGTCTTGAACTGAGAGAGAAATATTCTGTAGCTACAGATTTTACTCAGGAAATACACACTTTTTGAGGTAATGGGTTGTGTATGTGTCCTGGGGTGACTGTATGGTCCGGTATCACTATTGTCTGGGGTTTTTTTGTCTAGATGTAATTAAATATAACTATTCACTCTGTGGGTCGTTGGGGTCTGCAGAGAGGAATCTGAACTGTTTGTTTAATTCCAAGTATTTGCTTGCTCAGTGTGCAGGTTTTGGCACACAGAGTCAGTGGTGTATGTGAAGTTAGAGAAGATGGATTGGTTTGTCTTAGTGGGAGCCATTACTGTTGATTGAGAGCATAATCCTTCCATCAAGTGGGAGCTGGAGAAACAAAGGAGCTGTTACCATCTATCAGGGAAAGGTTTATTTCTTAGTGTGTGCCAAGTTTTACATAGCAGAGCCTAATTGCTTTAAAGCTCTAAATATAAAAGCTTTTTTTTTTTTTTTTTCCAATATATGTTACGTTTCACTTCTGTATTTGTGTTGTGCCAAAGTTGCACAAAACAATAAGTATAATACTGATAGATCAGTGTATTCTCAGAAATGTACAGGCATAGCTGTAATTTGCTGGTAGACCTCTGATTTTGAGTTGCTTCTTGATAATGGAAGACCACTACTGGTTTACTTAAAATCTCTCCTTTTCTTGAGGTATTTTCAGTAGGGGACATTAACCAAGCTCAGGGTTTAGATTATGAAATAGGTTTAGATAAAGAAAACAATAGGAGCTGTGTTGCTGCCTTTCAAGTAGCAGCAATTATCTTTATGTGTGTAAAGGGAAGAGATGGCTTGTGATATAAAAAGAAATGGGGATTAAGTGCTAAGGAGATAGGGAGGAGCTCTCCCAAACCCCAAAACTTCTCGGAAAAGTCTTGCTAGAGTAAAATGAAAACAGGAAAAATTGTCCTATATACACTAGTGTAGAAGGAGGTGAGGAAAATGGTCATGAAAATGGTTTCAGTCAGCAATATCTTCTTTTGTTAATCCTTTCTAAGTTGTTTATGTTGCTGCACATATTCTGTGGAGAGACAAAGGAGAGAACAGGGCTGAAAATGCATTGAAAATGAAGTATTGGGATACTGAGAAGGTGCTGCTTTGCTAAATACTTCTGCTGCCAGAGACAGTTGGTTTTATTAGTTTCTCTGTGCCATAAATGCGTATGTTTCCTCACATAAAACTGCATTTCTCAGCAGACACTTTGAATTTGGCTCTTGTCAAATTATTGTGCTTATACATTACTGACTCATTCTGAAATGTGTCTTCAGA
The DNA here is from genome assembly GCA_013400275.1 of Rhadina sibilatrix. Classification (NCBI taxonomy): domain Eukaryota; kingdom Metazoa; phylum Chordata; class Aves; order Passeriformes; family Phylloscopidae; genus Rhadina; species Rhadina sibilatrix. Next base: position 54,270 of record VWYO01011584.1, read on the forward strand.
GACTTCTGTGAATGCAGAGCAGGTGATGTATGTCTTAGAAGTGAGAACTTTTTTCTGAAAACCTTGTTTCACCTTTTCCTTCAGTTACTGTCTGGAAGACCATCACAGGACATTTTTGAACTGAACTAAATTACATTAGTATGGATTTCCATTTTTTCATTACTACATGTCTCTAATTCAGGCATTTTCCTTCCTTAGCTTCAGGGTATGTGAAAATAGGTAAGAGCTCCTATGTCCAAATAAAATATTTATTCTTGAGGGACCAAGATGAGTCTTCTTATTGATATTCTACACCTGGATTGGAGTTTTCATGCTGGTTTTGCTAGAATATATGCTATATATTTTAGCCACATGAAAAGATTCATCTATATAGATGCATATATAGAACATATATGTAGGAACAATATGCATATATTAATAACTACTTTTATAAGGGGACTCACAAGTAATAAATTATTATTTATATTTATATTATGTGTATGTATGTTACACATCTCTAGAAGCATGACATAATACTCATTTTTCTTTAAGGCTAATATAAATGGTTTGTTAGTTGGATTGCACTTTCAGTGTGCTACAGTACTGCAAGACTTTAATCAGTAGAAAAGTCTTCTTGTTTGGTTGGTGGTGAGTGATCACTCCTTCTGCAGACCAGGGGATAGCTGTTAGTAATTCAAAGAGATTGCCTTGGAGGTTATTTGTACTACTAAATTAGTAATTATTGTCTTCTGGGTTTTTTTGCTTTTTTTCTTTTAAGAAAGCCTTGATCTATAAATATTGAAGTGTTTTGGCTCTTGCCACAGAAGAAAAGATAAATTTATCTTTAATATATTTTATGGGCAGTGTCTTGGTGCTAATGCGTGGGAATGAACATGAAGTGCACTTGTTAGCTCCTGCTATAGGCTGCTTTATTTCATAACTCCTCTATTGAAAATCACATAAAATCTTTATAGATGAGCCGTGTAGTAGAATAAAAGATTTTTATGTTGTACTCTACAAACTTGTAACAAGTTTAAGCTATTCCAATGGTTGTATTTGTGCTCCTTAGTGACTCCAAAGTCTGTCAGTGCATCATGACTAAATCCTCATTATTCCTCCCTCCCTATTTTATCCTCATACATCATGCAACCCTCTCCAAAGTTTATAATAGAACCTTTAGCATTCAATCATGTTGAAGTACAGTCTTGTATAGTAACAATTCTTTTATTTTTTCCAAAAGTAATCCCGATTCCTAGTAGACTTCTAGTGGTTAATGCTGTAGTTCTCTGCTAGTGCTTGTAAGAACTAAGTAAGCAAGGTTCAGTCCCCTCATTTCAAGGGATGGTGCTCATCCACAAGATAAATTTTTGTAATTCCCCTTTTAAGACATGGAGGATGGCATCATTTGTCTTTAGAGATGACAACTTCAGAAATAGTCAAATGTCTGGAGTTACTAAAACTGAAAAAAATGCTGCTATGAGTGGATGCAATGTCTGTAGCTGTGTATAATTACATATGAATTCTAGGCATTGACAAATGTTGTCAGTTGTGTGTTTGCAAAAGAAAAGCAGGACAGAATCAGCCTTTGTACTCTATTGTAATGACTCTAACTATGCTGCTACAGGGATTCCCATGCTGCTCCCATTTCTTGACAGAGATGTTGTGTACAGTGGATGGATATCAGCCAGGACAGCACAAACCCTGGAGGAATAGTGACATTGGGGCATATATACACTTTCAGCCTTGCCTGTCTGAAGGCCAGTGGAGTAGCAGTGCTCTATTTCACAGCTTTTCCCTACAGAAATCTTTGCAAGCAAATTTTGTGGCTAAGTATTTTCAAATTAGTTGAACAATGCAAAGATCCTCCCAAGACTTGGGATCACAACAACTGCATATGACATTTTTGTATGAGTTTTTCAAATAAGGGTGTAGTTCCCCATAAAAACTAGAAGTTCTGTTCTAGATAAGAAGACATTAAATATTCAGGAAATTGACACGTATGCAACTGAATACAGAATATGTACATATTCAATGTAGTTTATCACAGGCCAGATAAAATATTGGGAGTGTGAGCTCTTCCCCTGTCCCCAGACTTAAAAGAACAAGGGGACTGTGCTATTTCTGTGTATCTTGAGCTTCTTTTTGCCTAACTCCATCAAAGCTAAGGCCTATTAATTTTTGTTCTGTAAATACTGACAGAGGGATTCATTTGTTAGTTTTCAAGTAATAAGAATTTAACTGTGTGGGGAGAAAATCAACCCTTCTGAGAGATGCATTTTGCAATTCAAGTGCTGTTATAGTAAATATGTCACTTCTGAGTATTTCCACTGATTTTTCCTATACACAAACCACTGATTCTTTGTGATTGTGCTAAAAGACAAACTCAGCTTTATAAATTTTGAACAAGTAGAAGAAATTTACAGAAAGCTTGGCCTTGGACAGAAGCACTACATTAAATCACCCTAATGAAAGCATTACTCAAGAAATTCAGCTATTTGAAGTGGAAAGTTCTTGTTTCAGTGTCTGCTTTCTGGACTGTTTCTTCTTTCTGTTCTTCTTTAACAAACAGACATTTCCATTAACCCAACAGCTCTGCGACAATGGATTAAACCCCAGAATTTTCCTTCACAATTGGGTGTCTTTACTACTGCTTTGAATGTCTCTTTTCCGTGGCCATGTGTTTTGCATCCCTTGCTGCAGAGCAGCCTGGCTGTAGGGAACCTCTGTTCAAGATGGAAACACCTCCCATGGTGTTTGGGAGTGGAAGCATTTGGATGTCAGGGCACCAGAACAACAGGCCTTGCTTGTCATGAATTAACCTGTGAAAGGCTGACAACACATCCTTTGCCTTCTCTGTCACTGGAAATGTTTTTGAACCTGAGTAGCCATGACTTTCTGCTACATTAGATAAGCACACTGATTTTATCTGCATTTGCATAAGATTTAAATATTGTCAACCTGTCTGAATGGGCTTCAGTAGGAACAACATGCCTGCTCCCCTGGAGCACTTCCTTTCCGAGTAGATGTGCACTGCAGGTCTTTGTGAACTGGAAAACTGAATCAGCAAAATGGCAGAAACTTGTGAATGCAATATTTTTCAGAGATTAGTTGTCGCTATAGGACACGAAATCAGGACACAGATTCAGAAGGCTGAGAATGACTCCAAAGCTGTGTTTTTTCTCAATACACCTGTCTTTATACCTTTTACAATGAACCCACCCAAAGTGGTGGGATCCTTGGAATGCATTGGTTCCATTAGAGGGTTCAGAAGGCTGAGAATGAGTCCAAAGCTGTGTTTTTTCTCAATACACCTGTCTTTATACCTTTTACAATGAACCCACCCAAAGGGGTGGGATCCTTGGACCGCATTGGTTCCATTAGAGGGACATCAAGCAAGGTCCCTCCTTGGGAATGGAATGCAGGAAACAGGATAGTGTAGAAAAACATATCCTTTGTTTACAAGATTGTCCCTATGAAAGGAATTTCTGAAGATCAAAACATTGCAGGCACCAACCGTGGCTACAATTAGTCATCGCAATTTTCTTGAAAAGTTGGTTTCAGTTGACATGGGGCAAAAGGCCCTAATTTGCAAAATGCCTTAAGTGTTGTTTATTTTTAGAGACAACCCTTGGAGAGAAGTTGTTATAAGGTGTAGAGTTAAGTAAAGATCATGCTAAGCCCAGCTGAGATGAGAAGGGCTTCCAGAAATTTGGGATGTCTCAGAATGGTGACTTAGTGGTTTAGATTTCAGAATTCTTTCTCATTCTACTTCTTGCAGTACCTATGGTTGTGAAGTAGCCAGAAATTCTTATTGCTTTCAAGGAACTGAAGGTATCTATTTCTCAGTGAGAACCAGCAATTAAAATGTAGTAATTGAGTACTGGAAAAGATACTGAAGCCTTTTTAAAAAACCATTCACTGCCATGGATGCAGAAGCCTATGGAAAATCTGATCCTAATTTCGATTGTAAAATGATTTAATTTTTTTAATGGAAGTTTGAATTGTTTTTTTAATAATTGGAAGAGATTCTTTCTGCTTGACTGAGTAAAATTTGTGTTCAGACTTTTTAAATTTTCTGTGTAAACCATTAAAATGTATATTGTTTACAAATAGAGGCACATAATGGCAACCACAGTGAAAGTAGTGAAATACTGTTAATTTCTTTTAGTCAGTAAGGGTGAATATGTTGTCGTTTGCATAACAGCTAATACCCAATAGTCCAGAAATTGTTATGGTTCACTGTCTAATCCTTATTTGTTTCTTTTATAAGTGTATTTTTGAGTTAATAGACCCTGCAGCTCCAAAGATCTTGTGGAGCACTGTGGAATCTTTCTCCTCTCCCTAGGACTGCTGACCCAACAGACTCTGGTGGCTCTCTCAGGTGTATTAGAATATTAATGTTAATCCATGTCTGACAAGATGTGCACCAAAGGAGGCATAAAATTTAAGTGGAAAAAAATAGTTTGAAGGTCCAGTGGATTGAATTCATAAATTAAATAGTTTAGGAGTGTAACTGTTTTATTATGCCTTATTAGGAAATGATTTATTCTTTTAGATAATATACAGGGAAGAAGGAAATAGGATTAAACAAATATGCACATCATTTACAAATGAAAAGGAGCATTTTCCTACCAATTCCATCATTGTTTCTCTAATCATGTAGGTCCAGAAATGACCAAAGAGGCTTTTTAATCAGCCTGAAATATTCATAAAACTTATGTGACTGTTCAATCTGTTTTACTGTCCAATTGCTCTTTCACTGACATTTTGCCATGCTACTTATAGGAAGTCCATCCATAATAGAATTAACAATATAGTGTTTGTATCTTGTAGCAAATGCTACCTTAGGCTGCTCGAAATAAAATACTCAACAACCACAATAAATAGGAAAATGAGGTAAAATTACTCTCTTTTCTTAATTTTAAAAGAAGCCTTTTCAAAGGTGTGGGCACATTTACTGGATAATGCATACCTGAGACCTTTCACATCAAGTTTCAGCTAAAAATATGTTATTATAGCAGATATATAAATCCTCAAAAAATAGATTTGTAATGGAAATGCCAGGGGAACCTTAACTATAATCATTCCTGTTAGTGTAAATGCCTGGAAATGAATACAGTTTTCATTAATCTACTATTATGTGACACTAGTGACCAGTTACAGAGAAATCTGTAATAATTCTAGTTAACCAGCTACATTCAAATATGCTATTAAAAGTACCCACCTCTTTGCATAGGTTTTGCAGAATGCTTTTGTGAGCTCGGGTCCCACATGAGCCTTGTTTTGAAGTCTTAAAATGTGTAAATGTGATGTTGATTTTTCCATGGAGGCTATTTCTGCATGGGTTTCCAAAAGATTTGTGGGCACTTGAGTGACTTGAAATGCAATATAAGATGATTCTTATAATGTCTCAGCCACTAAGTGTAAATGGCACTGGGTATTAGTCTCCAAAATTGTTGCTGTGCAATTGATGCTCTTTTGAATGCAAGTAGATGTTACTGGTGGTTTTAATTGGCTGGAAAGTCATAAAGCCTTGCTGGCAGTTTTGATTTAAGGATATTTAAAACCCAATTAGTCCAATCATAGGAAGAGTGCACTTTTTTTTTTTACTCTTGGTCTTGAGTTTGTGCTATAACCAAATGTGTTGCTGAGGCAGCATTAGGAGGTTCATGTGGTTCCCACCAGGGCCAAACTTTGCCTTTTGTTAAATGGGAGACATCACTTGACATCAAAATCTCTCTGGCATCATTTTGTTTGCTTTCAGTTAAATGAATAAAAATGAACTTTTTAAAATCACAGAATCATCTTGTGTGAGATGGTAGTGCAAAGTCTAAAGCATAGAACTAAATTTTGGTTAATTTTTTAGTTGCATTAATTTTTTGAGAACACAAAGGTATATGAACTTTTGATATGGCATACAGGAGTTTAGAGTCAATACCTATGTCCCAATAATTTGCTGGCTGGATAACAGTTTTGTTTATCCATGAAGGCAGCAATTACTTAGTAAAGATTGAGAATACAAGATTTCAATCAAAATTGCTGCTTATGGATAAATTTTGGTAAAGGGCTTGTTTTAATCAATGTCCCAATTATTTTCATTAAGGAAGTGTTTTGTACTTTATGTAACTTAAATTACCTCTTGAGCTGAACTTTTTGAAAATAAAGAATGTGTATATGAGTTTTCTTGCTGAGTAATTCATATGAGCTGAAATGTAGTCATGGAGTTCTTTGTATTACATTTTAACTGGAGTGCAAACCTTTCCTGGTCATAGCTGATCTGTTCCTCCACTGCTTGATCTTGTTTTTCGTGTTTGTTGTTCATTAATTTCTGCCAGTTTGGCCAGGCTCTGCAGTGCCTGTGTCTGCCTCTGCCCCTTGCCGTGTGTGTGTAAGGGATCCCAGTCACTGACACACCTGGGTCTCTGATTTCATCCTGGCTGATGCAGTAGAATGGTTGAGCATCGCTGTGAGTGTGTTTACAAAGAGAACCAGTGAAGTTGTAGGGTGTAAATGTCTGGCCATCAGCCTTAACCTGTCTGGCACTGCCCTCAGATCATGGTTCTGGCTGCAGCAGTAGTGACAACCCAAGCACCTTCCAGGGAGAAATGGGAGTTCTGTGTGTTCTGTCCTCACATCCTCATTTGCTGAGGACACACACCCATAAGACACAAGCACATGTTGGAGGCTAGGCTTGTGAATGTTTTGCTGAACTGTGTCCTTTGGACCATCCTGACCTCAGTGTGGAGGTGGATGTGGGGAGAGTTTTCCATTGCCACCAACGGCAACGTCATAAACAGGATTATGTCTGGAGTGCTAAATAGCAGATTAGACAACCATCAAGACAGAAAATCTGTTTTCCAGCAAATATTCCAAGTGATAAAGAACCTTAGGAGAAAAAGATAAAATGTGATATATAGGCGGAGTTGTTTCTATGCAGAATATTTTTTCCAAATTTCCCTGGAGGGATCTGCTGTTCTCTGAACATCCAAGGAGTTCGTTGTGCTTCTGATCAGCTTCCCACACATTCTCACCCACACCACTTTGCTGTGTCATCTTAATGTCATTTTTAAATACTAACAAAAGCATTTTGTTTATAATGCAGAAATAAAAATCTTGAGAGGGGAAAGAATGCTTCTTGTATGTTATTTTAGCAGATCAAAGCTGACTCATGAGTAGCAAATATGAAGTAATTAATGTAGTTAAAATGCACAATTCCTGAGTTGCAAATTTAAGAAGTGTTTTGATTATAGTCATCAGATTCTATAGACTTTTTAAAAATATGATTATTATTATTTTTAGAAAGTTTACCCTACTGCAGAGTATTACATTTAGGATGTAGAGCAGCATAGCAATTTGTAAAGCTAGGTGTAATTGTTTTTTTAAATAATTGACTGTGCTGAATTAAACAGTGTCCAGGTACACTAGAAGCCAAGTGGGAAGATGGAAAAACAGTCTTTCTCTGGGGAAAAATATGCAGCTAAAAATATCATTTAATCTGGTTGGCATGGGCAGAGTTAACCTTAAGTTATTTACTGCTTTTGTGATGGCCTGAACTTCCTGTAAATGCAGAAGTGTGTCACTGCCACCATTGCAGGCAAGCACTCATGCAAGTTTTAATTTTGCACCAAAACTAAACATTTTCAAAAATTTTAAATTTTGGAATTAAAATAATTGGAACTGCAAGGTGGAATATTAGTTCTTGAGAGGTCAGTAAAACTTAAACCAGTTTCTTCTGGCAGAAAGGGAGGAAGGTGTTGATTTGGGAGTGAGAGCTTTGGCTGGCTGGCCCAATGTCACAAATGAATAGAAAGATAATCCAGTTGCACATGGAATCACTGGTAATATATGAACAGCAGTGGAAGAAAAATGATTTGTACAATTATATCACATATTATCAATAGAAGAATTGCTTAATTTAAGATCTAATTCAAATTTTGTAAAAGTTGACTTCAGCTTTTTACTTTTGCTTGATAGTGTTGTGGACTTGCTCTTGTATCAATAAGAGCTTCCAAACTATGGGTTATAAAATGCTGCAGTTTCTTTTTATTTTGCAGTAGCAGCCACCAAGCTGTGGTAATGACCCCCTTGTAAAAATGACAAAGATCTTTTGCTTGAAGGAGATGAACTGCAATTTTTGTCTCAAGTGGGAAACCAATAGCCCAGCTCCCATGCTATCTGAAAGATTCCCCAAAAGATTCATTTTCAAGTGTGTCTAAAAGCTTCTACAAAAGGCAAGAGAAACATTGTGGGGCTGTCACTAAATGTAGTATTTTATGATAAACTTTTTTCTGAAGCTCACTGCTGAGACAAGTATTTCTGGAACCAGTGGTAGTGTAGTGCTGATTTGCAAACTTTCCACTGTGGAAACATCTCCCTCTAGAGAGGTGAAGTTTTATCTCATCTGGGTTTTTTTTTTCTGTATATAAAAGCAAACAAACCAAACAATGAATTCAGGAAAAAGCCCTAAACAACACTTACTTTTCAGTAACTTGAGAAGACAGGCAAGTCCACAATTTACAATAGTGAAATGGCTGGAGTTGTATACTTTTATGGGCAGAATTTTACTGGGGTGTGTTTTGTTNTGGGTGTTCCTTTTTTTTTTTGGGGTTTTTTTTTTTTTTTTTGTTGTTTTTTTTTGTTTTTTTTTTTTTTTTTTTTTTTTTTTGTTTGTTTTGTTTTGTTTTTTGTTTGTTTTTTTTTTCTTTTTCCCCTCTGCCTATGCTTGTATAGCTGTACTCCTCATGTTAAGAGACCTTGAGTCTTAGATGAACTGTCATAAAAAGCAATGGTGTGATAGAGAAATAAGGTTTTAATTCCTCCTATCTGAAGACCTCAAAGTCATTTTTTTATCAATTTGAGCATATGTTAAACCTTGGAGCTCTCTCTTGAGTTAGACCAATGTTTTAGTAATTTGTTGTTTCCCAGTTGTTGTTTCAACCATATGGGTTTCAAATCTCTTGTACTAAATTACTGGTTGACCTCCTAAAGCTGGCCAAGGTGGGGGAAGGCAGTGAGTTTTTGTTTACTTTCAATTTACCCTTACATCTACTTAAAGAAAGAATGGAAGAGAGTATTATTTGATTACTTTCTTGTGAATGGGCATTAGCTATAATGCCTCTTAGCTTTTATCAATATGATGACAATAAATGCTTTTCATTATCTTAACATATGAGGAAAAAATAATAAAATCTTGGAAAAAACCATATGGGTTTCAGAAAGACCTCTCCATCCTTTTGAGCTCAATCCTATTTCACAGAATTAGCTTGTTTGCTAGACTTTCAGCAATATGACTGTTACCCATCCAATAGTTGTAAATTATTTGAGAGCAGGTGTTTCTCTGATGGTGAAACTTCACTGTTCTATGTGCCTGTACTTCCAAAATGCTACCTGTATATTTTTAAGTGCTATGGAACAATGGTGCTGTTCCCTCTATTACCTCTGTGCACTGCTGACGCAGGATTTTGCACAAATGGTTACATTATCAACAAGGCTTCTATTTCACCTTCAATTTAACGTTGTAAACCTTAAAATGTGGTTTGTTAGTGACCGTAGAAAATTTTCCCATCCTCCAGCCCCTTTTTCTTTTAAAATTATTGGTTGCTAATGCCCAGCTGGAATTTACATAGATCTTATTCATGAAGGTAAGAACTGTTGCCATATTGCTTCTGTCTCAAGCAAAGTCTTCGCCAGCAGAAAAGAATTGTTATGTTGGGTTATTTGCCCTCATGTTTTCTAAATATAGCTCAACAGCAGTCTGGCTCCTGAAGCCATCTGCATTAATACATCTAGAGAAAATAAAATATCATATTAGTCACTTATTTTTTTTAAGTGAGCAAAACTTGGCAAAAATTAAAATAATTTCATAAGGAAATACCCTTTTAAGCAAAGATGGGATTATTAATGAGTTACAGTGAAGAGGTTTTGTAATACTTCTCTCCTGTTTATAGCGCCCAACTGTGGAAAGCACTTTCAAAATAATTTTTTAAGACCTAATTTTGAGAGAGCAATAATTATTCATCTTCCTCTGAGATTTTCATTTCCCCTTTTTTCAGCCTAAAGCATTGTCTAGTAGGAAAAGGAGAATGATTTCTCTGAAGGTGAACCAGAGTAGCAGACAGGAGGAGGTTTTAAGAGAAGAGGTGGAACTCAGCTAAGCCAAGTGTTCCAAGTATCAGTTTTCAAAAATCACTGTTTTTATAAAAACAGTCCTTTAACTGGACACAGACAAAAGAAAATAGCCAGTATTTCTGCTTGTAATGATTAATCATAATCAAACTTCTCTCATCGTTCAGACCAGCAGTGGTATTCAGGTGAGGGCAGTCATTTAAAAGTTGCATTCTTTGAGTTACTATCACTCAAATTCTGTAGGCTGCTATTCAGTATTCCTCTCTTCTACTGAGAAAGGTTATGCTGTCATTACATTGCAAACCAAAACTGTGGGCTTCAGTTCTCCCAGGAAATCATCTGCCTGACAGTGACACACAAAATCCTCAGGATGATCTCTTTGGCTGGTGCTCTGCTGCTGTTGTAACTGTGCAGTTCTGCATTTCTGTGCGATGTTTTTTCTGATTTTTGGGTCCATCTTACCTCTACTCTTTCTTTTCTTAATTAAGATGTGGCAATAGAATTGGAAGTTTTAGTTTTCTTACTTTTGGTGTTTTTTTTTTTTGTTTGTTTTGTTTTGTTTTGTTTTTTGGTTTTTTTTTTTTTTATTTGTGTGGGGTTTTTCTGTTTTGTGTTTTCATTCTGGGGTGTTACTTTGTTGGTGGGTCTTGTTTTGTTTTTTACCCCAAGTATTTTTCTGGAGGTACTTTTAATGTTTGTGATGATGGGAAGCCTTTCCTCATGATGCTACAGTAGAGGAGGTTTGGCTTATGAAATGTCTTCTTTAGGCATCTGTTGTCAGCAGCTTTCTCTAGGGGCTATTCATTTTGGCTGCTTATGCCCCTTTTTTTCATTAAGACTTATTTTCATTCAGATATCAGTTTGACAGCTGTAACAGTCTTCAGATAGGATATAAGACCTTTAGCTTTATGTGTGTTTATCCACACATTTCGACTTGGTTATTTTAAAAGATTTGAAATAGTCTCTGCAGTGACTGCATTTAAAAAGTCATCACTTACTAGTGACATCTATACAGTAGTAATTGAGCTAAAACATTTGTATTTGGAAGTAAACGCTCTGAAATATCATTGAGTAGCAGCTTCAGATAAATACTGCCTTTTCCTTTTATGATCCTTCTAATGCACCCTTCTATCTTTTCCATGTAGATAAAATTTCTTTTCATTTTTATCAACTGCATACTGTTCATGCTATCCCTTTTCCTCCTGCATCTTCGTAAATGCTCCTTTAGTAGAATGTCACTGTGTGCCTTGAGAAGGAAATACAGCTGGAATACAGCATGCAATTCTCTGGGCTGATAAAATAATCTGTGAAGAGCAATTTTAGTGTCTCATCTGTTGGATCATCTGGACACTGTTACAGGATTCCTCTCAGTTCTGTAAAAAAGAAAATAAAAATCCTTGTGTTATGGGAGCTGAACCCCAGTTTCCCCTAGCCATATTTCTGCTTTCAATCCTTGAGCTTGAAAGGCAAATTAAATGAGTGAACTAGTTAACATTAAATAGCTAATGATGAACTTTTGTCCTGGTACTTGGCTGTCAGTAGCACAGAGGGAATCACTAATGTAATTGTATGTTTTGTTAACTAAAAAGTAGTGACAGTAGCACTTTGGGTGGAGGTTGCTCTCAGTGTTCCATGGTCCGTGTTCACAGAAGGGAGGACTATGCACTAAATACTACCAACAGATAATTGTTTGTTAACAGTTCCCCCAGGTACTGTTAGCCCTGTTTTTTAAACAGCTGGTTTCAAATTTTTCACTAACACTTCCCAAACCTTTGTTGCTGAATGAAAACAGCGCAAGAAAAAAAAATAAGTAAGAACATTAGGAAAGAATGTGAAAAACACTTCTATATTACTGTGACTATCCAGGGCTTTGAGAATTTTAATGGAGTACCCATTCATACTGCCTGTAAGAAAGCAAATCCAGCAGCAGGGAATGTGAGAACATCTGGAGTACAAGCCAAGTATCTAGGTCAACAAATGACAGTTAAGTTATTGCTTTTAAATGGTTCAAGTTAAGGATAGACACTGGTTGAGCCTTAGTCCTGCAGGATTATCTTAAAGTCATGCTTTTTTTTTATTGTTGTTCAGTGATTTAATTTATCTTTCAAGTTGCTGGGAGAACATAATTTTCAGCTTCAGCAGCTTTCCACATGCCATTATTGGATGGCCAAGGTAATTTTATTGATCTTGATATTAATGTGGATCAGAAAGTGTGATTGCAACAGACTTTGTCACAGGGGAGCAATCCTCACATCCTGAGAGACACTTGTAATGAAGAATAATATGCCACTGATGTCTGTGTGCTGTTTCTCCAGAGAGGAGAGCTTTTATTTGTATTTTTATGAAACTCTAAATATGAGATGTTTAAGTCCTGTGACATAGACTTTTTCTTTAGTGCAGCCTGGGGTTATTCTCATGCTGGTAGAGGGCAAGTTAAAGTTGCCTTGAGGAGGTGTTATGTGTCTGGGGGGACTTCTGTTAGGTTGTACAAGAAATGGTGATGTGGATGGGAAATTCAGTCGAGTAATAATGGACATGGAAAAGTAGTTTGACCAATATGTCAGTGTTTTGCTGTCAATATTCTACAGTTGTACAGTGCCATGTTATTTTTAGCAGATTGTCTGGAGTTAATGTACTTTTAACAATTGAAATGAATATGTGTAAAATGAATGTAGTTGCCTGCAGCAGAATCTTACCTGCTCTTCTTAAGTATACTGAAATGTGCACTGCTCTTATCAGTCTCATCGTCCAAATAGAAAATACAGATGCACTTCTAAAATTATTCTAGTTTGGGTTTTTGAGGGCACTTGAATCATACATACATACATAAGCAGCCTTTAGGGTCATTGCATTCTGATGGAGAAAAAGTATGTGCAAGCACATAAATAAGAAAATTTGAAATATAAAATTTAACTTAGAACCGTGCACTGTAGCTGTCCTTACATTGGTGAGTAAATTATTTTATGTAGAATTTTATTTATGACTAGGCATTTTCAGAAGTAATCGAATTCTGTTTCCAAGGTACAACATGTATGCCTTATTCCTGTCTAACACATTTATAATCCATAGCATTTTCACTGAGCTGAGAAATGTGTTTCTTTGAATATTTTCTGCCCCAGCTGATTATCTCTGCTAACTGCAGTGTAAGAAAGCTGGCATAGCTTTGTATGTTTGTGTAAGCATGTATTGTACTCTGTAGAAAGCAACACAGGAAATAACTCAGCAGTGGGGCTGTGCTCTGCTTACCTAAAACACAGCTCATTCTTTATACATTCCTAAGTTATTATAAAGAAGCCTCTTAAATTTTTTTTTTTATTAATTTTTGTAACAGAAAATAAAGAGGGAAAAAAAAAAGGAGAGAATGCATAGAATAAGCTAAAATTAGCAACCAGCTAATGGCTTGCTTGTTGTTCAGGGCAATGTGCAGCTGAGGAGTGATGTGCTGGCAGACTGCAGCCAATTTCCATTAAAAGTCCACACAAGGCTGAAGCACTCTGCAACTTCCTCATGAGGGAAAGCACAGGTGACCAGTTCCAGAGGCTGAGGGGATGGCCTGGGGCTGTGTCAGGGGAGGAATAGACTGGATAGCAGGAAAAGGCTCTTCACCCAGAGGGTGGCTGGGCACTGAGCAGGCTCCCCAGGGAGGAGCTCACAGCACCAAGCCTGACAGAGCTCAAGCAGTGTCTGGGGAACACTCTCAGGCACACAGTGTGACTCTTGGGATGTCCTGTGCAGGGTCAGGAGTTGGACTTTGGTGATCCTTGTGGGTCCCTTCCAATCCAGAATATTGTTATTCTGTAAAGGAAATACTTGGCTTATGTATTTGTGAAAACCTCAGTATAACATATTTAACACTCTCCAGGAAAATCCTTGCACTCCAGACCTCTTCTGGCACTTTAGAGTTGTCACATAATTCTAGATCTGTACTCCTGATGAAATTGTCACTTTTAATGAGAACGGACTTGTTTTCATCAATCTGTGCTTTAAGCTCTGTGGGGTTGTTTTCAGGGACCAAGAGCAGTGTAGCATTCTTATGGTTTGTGCTGGAGCTGATGGGAATTCTATTTCCTGGGCTTCCCAGGAATTACTTCTTATCTCTCAGGTCTGAATTGGAGATTGAGAGTAATTATGAAAGACAGAAGCGTGTACTATATTAGAATTCATCACCTCTGTTTTTGGGCACACAATCCAAACTAGTATTTGCAATGTAATTAAAAATCACTGTCATTTCAGAGGACCTTAATTATATGAAAAAAGTGTGGTTCAAGAAAGCTTCACTATCTCAGTAATTGACTTTGGATTTGAAGTTAAAAAAAAAGTATCAGTGAAGTGACTCATATAAAACCAGCAGGCTCATAGTGATGGATGGTTCCTCTAGACTACAGCTGCATGCCTTAATCCCCTCCTCAGCATCAGTGTGGACTGGTTCCATTCCATAAATAGTCCTCCTGGTAGAAAATTTTGTCTTTATTTCCACAATTCATTTGCATAATATCTCAGTGGAAATGTTTTCAGTTGAGATAAGAGTGAAAACACTGGAGTCTGAAAACTATGAAATACTCATTTTAGAGCAGAAGCCATTATCTTTCATGTTGTCAGTTTTTCTTAGCTGATGTTTAGTAGTCAGAAAAGTGCTTTGTTTTTTAATTCTACTTTTAATTTTTATGACAGGAAGTCAAGTGAACCAAGAGCTAAAGAAGTGAATGAAGTTTAACAAAATAACTCAAATGAACGACATCATTTTTTTTTTTCTATGAGCAATGTAGAACTGATCCATGATGTGATGAGAGTAAGGAGAGAGATCTCAGTTTTGTCTGCAATCTGTATGTGTGTTAATTAACTAATCTTACTGGCCATGTCAACTGTGTTACCTTTCTATCCTCATATTTTATTTTATCTGGACATTTTGGAGACGAGGATTTTTTTCAGAGTTGAATGTGGATCTGTTCCCATTTTGGGAAATTTCACTTTTTCCTCTTTGGTAACGTGTCTAGTTTATAAATTGGGAGGTATATAGGAGGAATTAAAGGCTCTAAAACAAGGTTCAGGTTCTTCACTTGTTCTTGCTAAGCCTTAGCTAACCTTTGTAAAAAAGAAAGAGTTGGATTTTTGCTTTGAGCCTCTCCTTCTGAAGGTCACCTGCCTTTGCTCCCCCACCCTTTGTGTGGGCTTGTGACCTGGCAGCTGCTGCCTCCTGTTTGCAGGGAATTCGCTTTCCGGAATGTTCCCCGTTTCTGACTCATGACTTCTCATACCTTCTGGTAGAGAGATTGTTGAGGATTTTCTGATGGGAAATGAGAGCTGTTGATTCATGAACACATGTCTTTTCAAGTTTGTGACGTTCTTAGAGGCAGGTGTGTGGTGACACAGGTATCTGTGTTGGAACCACACAGAGTTTTGAGGGTTTCTTCTTTCGAAGTGTGTTATTCCCATCTACCTGCCATATTCTGAACTTTATTGCATAATTGCATGTTGAGACAAAAGAAGAAATGTTGATTTTAAAATGTAAAATACCTCTACTTTCTACTGAGGGGAACACTCGTTTCTAGAGCATTCTGTTATGCATAGAATTGCACGTGTTCCTGTTGGTGACTTGGCATTTTAATTCAGAAGCACTACGATAAGAAAGAAATCATCTGGCCGATGCTGAAAAGTGCAAAAGGACACCAAGAAGGTTGGTTTAGAGAGTGATTTGAGGCAGTCAGACCTATTTTAGAAGGTACATATAGGTACTTAACTGAGGACCACAACACGAGGAGGCCAAGCAGGTGGCCTGTGGGGAGTCAGACAAAACTGATGACTCTGGTGGGAAAAGCTGTGTATAATTGAAAAGCACAGCGTTTCTGACTTTTGAGGTCAAAGTCTGTGAAGATTTGGAAAATTGGAACAGTTGAATGGTGTGATATGCGACTGACATTTTGAGGCATAGACTATTCTTTTGTTATGTGTTTGGCCCAGTCCAAGCCTATTGGGACTTTAATTTGCAGTGAGAGTCTTAGAGTACTATCCACAGGCAATAACATTTGTGCAATAGCATTTGTGCAGTTGCTGCTGTCACACTAAAAATCTGAGGCAAGCAGACTTTGGGGAAAGGCATGACTCTATAATCGTATGGATAAATCCGTTAATTACAGGCAGATTTATTTTCAGAGCTATTATTATACATCACAATTTAACCTGTAATACTGAGGAGTTTAAATAGACACTGAAACATTTCTATACAGTCATTAGTAAAAGCAGCAGGGATGCAAAGAGGCATTACATTACTAGAAGGTAGGAGGTAAGGAATGCAAGACACCTTGCTGTAAGATTCCCAGTGGCTAAATGGAAATGAGTGGACCTGTATAGGGAGGCACTTCAGGAGGTGTGAAACAAAAAAAAAAGACAGCTTGAACAAGAACAAAGAAGGTATTTAATGGAGCCTTTTGGTTAAGGGATGAAGAATTACTATGGAAGAAGAAAATAGTAATTTTTCAGAGTTTCTGTAGTAGAGGAAGAACACAACTATGTGTGAAATTTGTGTTAAAAAGAATTGGACTTTAATGATGTTATCCCAGTGAAATCAATGACAGGAGATTTATTAAAGTTTATCTACCATTTGTTTTCACTTTCTTAAAGACTATAATAGTTTATATTTCACAGTAGTTTTTCATTTTTGGATGTGTGGAAGTAATATTTTTTGCCTAGCCCAAAGCTGTGTAGTTTGGCAGTTTTAGCTCTGTTCTGTCCATGTTTGCTGAGAAAGGGATACATTTTTTGCAACTATTTACATTCTTCTCACTCTAATATTCTTTGTTGTCTCACAATAAATCTTCAGGCTGACAAAGTTGCTGCTTGTCTGGAGGAACACTGAAATTAGAAAATTTAGTAGAATCAATACGCTTCTTCCATGCTATCAGAAGTATTAAAAAGCACTGAATAGCAGCAGTTACAAATCCAAAGCCTCAGATAAAAGTAAATTAATTTTTCACCTCAGTAGCAATAAAGATGCTGGCCTTTCTTTTTGTTTCCCTCCTTTCTGCATCACCCTCCCCTCTTCACTCATTTAACAAGGTGAGAAACATGTAATCTTACCTACAGCCCTGAGAATGTTCTATGGCAGAAATAATTACAGTTGAGAAAACCTATTCCATTCAGAGTTCTATTAAAACTTTTTTTTTTTTTTTTTTTAAAGAAGAGTAATATATCTATAAATGCTATGAGGTGGCTTTTGGGAGGTCTTGCTTATAGGGCAGGAGGTTCAGAAAGACAAATATCCTGTCGAGCCAAAGCAGCACTTGTTAGCCACACAAGTGGCTCTCTCTATCTATAGATATCTATAGATATCTCTATCTATAGATAGAGAAGTCTGAACCTCAAGAGCTACTTGAGCACCATTTTTAAGAGGTTTGGTGTTTGGTTCTGGGGTTTTTTTTTGTTTGTTTGGTTTTTTTGTTTGTTTTTTTTTTGTTTTTTTTTGTTGTTTTTTTGCCTTTTTTGCTTTTTTGTTTGTTTGTTTGTTTGTTTTTAATTTGACTTACTTCTGAGCAGATTTGCAGTTATGTTAACTAGGGTAAAAATTAGGTGATTGGAGAGTTGTTTAGCTTCAAGGTAGTATTCATGTGAGCACCTGGTTTTGGGAAGAAGAAAAACGTTATTTAGAGATTTGCAAGGCTTCTGTTAGAGGGAGATGAACTGAAAGACATTACTTTGACAGGTAAAAGATTTGTTGATCGCTATTTTTCTCTACGTACTTGTTTCAGAATTTGGTTTTGCCTTGCTCAGGAGATAATTTTCTTTCAAAGACACCTTTTAACCATATTACAAAAACAAATGACATTTTATTAATTACTAAGAATACTACAGAACACTATTCACCTCCATAGATTCTCAGTGGCCAAGTTATATGTATATGCTGTACATTAATTTCACACCTAATTTGAAGCTGGAAGAATCTGCACAGTTTTATGAAAAACAGGTCGGTATTTTGTGGAAATGATCCAAAATGGTCAGAAAAAAGGAGGGAAATGGTTTAAGAGCAATTTAAGGAGAGGGAAGGCATTTGAGTTGGTGGTACTGCAACACTGTGTTAAGAGTCTTTTCTGGTTCATCATTCTGCTCTGTTTTACACTGATAAGTTCGTTGGTATTGGGTTTAAGATTAAAGGAGCTTATTTATGACTACATAAATGTAGTCACTTATTTCTTTTCATATGTCCTTTTCTGACATTTTTTTTCCCCTTTGGTATGTGGTAATCCCCAAGTTTATACATTTGGAGTATTTCACAGTACCTCATTAACATATATGTTAATGTTTTGAAATTAAAATCTGGCATTGTCTCTGCACCCTTTGTGACTATTATGTCTTGCTGCTATTATGGGATTTCTTTCTGTAGTATACCAGTAATAGCACTTAAACTTTTCTGCAGCAATGGCAGGTTTTAAGTTATTCTTTTCAGAAGTGCTTTAGACTTTTTGAAGTATATGAGACAGAAAAATGAAAGAAAGGTGTTACACTGCATTTTTAGAAAGTAAGCAAGATGTGTTCTCATCAAAGGTCTCTTCTTATCCATAGAAATGTGAGTAAGAAAATAATTTTGGTAAGCTTTGCCTTAAGTGTAGTCACGCAGCAGTAGCATTATTATACCTCTTTGAACAAAAGAGTTTTCTTTGGCTCTCAGTATTCATGTATTTAATAGCAGCAAAGATGTCTATCTGTTTTGGTGTTATATGCACAGTGATTTTTTTAAAAAACAAGACAGACCTGAAATGAAAAGTGTATTTTATGGATAGATGATGCTCTGAATCATCTGAAATGGTTTGGTAAGAACCATAGGAGGTGCTTTTTGCACATATTAGAGCCTATTTAGCTCTGACATTAGTAATGCAATATTATCTGAAGACAGGTCAACTTTTTATGAGGCGAAAATTACCAAGAAAAATTACATGTAATGTTCTGGAAACAAAATGATAGATAGACAATGGTTTTGCAATTGAAAATAGATGCTACCAGCTGCTTTATGGATTAGTTACTGGGGCTTTAATGTGAGATAATTAACTTTACCTTACATAAGGTAAATTATGCTTTTACTCTTTGGGTGCTATTAATGAAAAGCCCTTAGGAAGACACAGAATGAACTGTAGGATCAATTTTTAAGTCTGCCTGGTGTTGTTTACTTTAGCTGCCACATTACCTTATGCCAGGGAGTATAAAAAAGGAAAGAACCATCCTTTATTGAGACAAGCAGAGCCACAAACATGCAGCATGTGCAATTTTCATTTACCTCTAGAGCATTAGTGGTATCTTGTTGTCTGCTGAGATAAATTTAAGTATTGATAGATTTCTGGTCAAATTCTAGCAAATATTGTCATGTCCAGGTCACATAATCTACTTTAGACACTTCCCCCAGCAGAGAAATACAGTGAATTTACAGAATGTTTTAACTGATCACAGAAGAAGTTTGTAGAAGGCAGAGGAATATAACTGCCCAAATCACCAGATGAACATTAGACCATAAAATGAGGTCTGCATAAAAAAAGAAGAGGGTAAAAATGCTCTGGGCCTAATGTCCTCTCCCAGATTAAAAAAATGAAAGAAAAACTAAAAATTATCAAGGCTGCATGCTTTGGAATTCCTTGAGAGAACCTTTTAAAGATTTTAGGTCACATGGCCTTCATAGTACCACTTCCTGGTCTGAACTGGATGGATGTTGCTGACATAAGTTGCCTCTGAATACTGATTATTATGAATAATTTTACTTGTGACAAATTCAGTGCTTTCACTTAATTTGTAAGCTCCCTGAGAAATGACTTGTATTCAAATACAAGCTGAAAGGAAAAAATAATGCAATAAATAGATTTTATTTTATTATTTTTATAATAATACAGTATTTTTTACATTTTTTATTATTTATTGCAATTCTGTGCAATAAAATGGATATTGAAGTTCCTAACAGAATTTGGGCTATACAGTAACATGTAATTCTAAACATGAAATCTATGGCAGTTGATTAGAGGTAGCTGAATGACAATTGTAGCAAGCAAAATGAACTATTGGAAGCAAGCTTATAAAAATCAAGACTTTCATGAAGTTTATAATGTAGCAGTCTTCTATCAGTTGCTGAAATGAACATGATTATCATTAGAATAGTCTTGTTCTTCCTTCCCATGGCTGTCTGTATGTGTGTTTTGCTGTGAATATGCATGTGATTTAAGCTCCCAAATTTGAAGATATTTTTAGTTGTTAAAATGCGAAACAGAGCTTTTGTGCCTTTGTTCTCGAGTGCCTGGTGTCTGAGTTATAGTCAAGTTTAATTTTTTCTCTATTCAGCTGGACCACAGGGGAATCCTTGCTTTAATTAGTAAATTGCTTTTCAGTTATGTTTTTACACAACCAATCATGGTTGAGTTTGCATTGCACTGCGGTGCTTATCCACTCTGTCAAGTTTGTGTTAGGAAAGCAGCTCACCAGCTGTTAGGGAAGAAAAGCAGCCAGTTGGCAGTTCTTTGTGAAATCTGGAGGTGCTTATTCAGAACTGGAATACTGGGCTATGAACTGGTGCACAGGGAGGCCCGGGTTCTTCAGCTCACAGCTCCTGACTGTGTGACACTGCTAAGCCTCCTGGCCCCGGCTGCCCTGCCAGCCCACAGGCCACTGTGTGTGTCAGAAGAGATGCTCTTGTCCCCTCATCTGTGTGCCAGGAGCCAGCAGCAGCCCTGGGCAGACCTTCACTAGCAGTCATTTGTGCAAGGAGAGTCAAGGTGCCTCTGCTGTCACTGAGGTCTTGTCCTGTGTGGCTCTGGAATCCCTGATGGGTTTCCATTTTCATATGAAGAGTCTTTTGAACCATCTTTAAATCTGGAATAAGTGCTTCCTTCTTCAACAGCAATATCCAGCTGTTGCTCTTCCTGTTTGCCCATGCTCTGTGTGTTTCAGGATGGCTCTTGATGAGCTGACACTGGCTGCAGTTGCTCTTTCTACTTACAGCTATGGTATAGTCTTAGTAAGATCCATGGGCAGGCACCAAGGCAATCACCAAGCCCTGCCAGAAGTTCTCTCTTCTTTTGCACTAGAGTTCACCACAGATCATCCCCAAATCTCCATCCAAATGGAAAACATTTCTGAGGGTTCAGCCCTTCATGGACATGTGAAGCCTTGCTGCAATCACCTGCTTTGCCCTTAGGGGAAGAAGGGTTGAGGACTCCCTTTTCAAGGAGTTGATTGTTCATCTCAGCATAGAAATTCAGAAAACAAGCATTTTTAAAGCAGTGATAGAGTCATGCTTCTGGGACTGAACAAATCTGAGTTATCCGAGATTCTGTGTTAGATTCTGAGATTCTGCAATCCTGTGCAGGAGTGAGGAACGAACGACAACTTGAAGGCAAGAGCAATCTCCTTTCTCTAGATATGTGAAATCTTGGAAATATGATGTTCACATGCCCTCCATGCCCTCTTTTTGGCATTCAGAGTACCTCATATGGAAGGCTGAAAGGATGCAAATCTTTCATGCTGCTGGTATAAAGCACATCCAGGTTTTTATGTGCTAGCAAATGATCTCAAACCCCAGGAGGAGGGTGTACCTCTTCTGTAAGGTTACATATTTCCCTGTTTTGTTTCTTGTTGTTCTGTTAAGCTACTGAGTACTATAAGGTAGGACAAGTCTTAGTTTCTCTATGTGCCAAATGGCCATAAAAAATACATATATATATTGTTATTTAAGATTTAGCTGATGTTTATGTGCCGGGATTAAATGTTGCAAATGCCGCAGGTTCTGTAGGTGGTCGGTTCAAATGCTGCCATTTTAGAGCAGCACTTTTAAGCAACTCTTGCTCTGTCACAATAGCAGGTATCAGATCAAATGACTGAATCAACATACCCTGTTCAGAATAGTAGAAATGCCATTTGTACTAGAATATTATCATTGGAATAATATCCCTTGCTTTGCAAATTGCTTAGCTGTGCCTAAGCATTTAATAGCAGCAGGAGACCATTATCCCCTAAGAATGTACTATTTCATTGACATTATCTCTTTAAGTAACACATATTGCAGGAAGAAATTTTCCAGGTGTGTTTCCTTCTATACAGAACACAAAATGTTTATGGTAGTTCATGCAGCTAATTTCTGTTGGTCTGCTTTTTCCCTTCATTGTGGTACGTTTGTGTTAAGACTTTCTTAAGGTGTGAACAAATGAAGAAAGAATTTTTTTTATGATGCTTTTAGAGGAGCATGTGTGGGATCTTGAAGCTTTAATTAGAAAGCTACGCAACTAACCTTCTATTTTTTTGAAAGCTGCATTATGATATGTGATTGTCTCGTTCTGTTGGTCCTTTTCTATTTTGGCTTTTTTTTTTTTTTGGACTTCAGCCTTGGTAACAGCATTCCTCACTGCATCAGGTCCTGAATTATGCCATATATTGTGATACAGAGAACCACTGACTGCACAACCAAAGTTCTGGCCTATTTACTCTGAACAAAACCATCATCTGTACAGTGGCTGCATTTTTCATGATACAATATTAGGAAAACAAAGGAAGGATATTAATCTGTGTATTTTTAATTATTCCTGCTACTTTAAGTATTTAGCTGTATGTGAAAATGGACACTTAATATATTTCAAGTCATATGCAGCCATGTAAGTGTGGATAAGATCTTTGGCTTTCTTGTCAATTTTTGTTTAGAAGTAGTAGATGGAGACTTAAAAATAATGTTTCCTTGGGGTTGTTGCAGCAAAGTGTGGTAACTTCACCGTGAGTCTGATGCACTTGCATGTCACCTATTTTTCCCACATTCTGTTGAACTGACCTTAGGAAGTTAATTACTATTTAGTGACATTATAAACTGATCTTAAAACTGCAAATTAATAGAATTACTGTGATCTACAATGCTTCTGATAGTGCCCTTAGTTCTTGAGGTAGAAATTTAAGACACAAGTGACTGAAGTTCAGGAGAAATTAACAAGTTTTGACTTTTTTTCTGCTTTCTTAGTTTATTTCCTTTTCTCGTTTTGATTAGGGATCGCCATTAGAATAATTCACTGCTGATTGTGAGATGGCACATTGTCCTAAGCAGAACATTTTCTATAAACATTTGTTCCATAAGTAATTTTAACTAATGTCAAATACTTATGAATCATCCTCTTATCACTTACAAAAAAGAACTTTAAGTCTTCCATCTGTTTCTCCTTAATTTTCAGCTTTATTACACACGCAATTACAATTTTCATCTTCTAAAAAATTCACTACACAGTTCATTTCCCACAGAAGGTAAATGAATAAAAATTTGTTTTCTTTAGCATTAGCCTGTCTGTTTTCTATGCCTGGCTGGCAGCCAGGAATATTGGATTTCAACATTCGGTTTTTAAAATGTGATTTTTAGTGTTAGTAATAGATAATATGTGTGGATATTGTGTAAATTATCCAGTGGTTGCAATCTGAATCCTCTTTTACCCCTTCATTTTTGTTGTCTGGTTCAATTCTAAGCAGAATGGTTAATTATACTGAACTAAGATGAATGTTAAAAATTGCTATTGTGCTACAAATAAGCATGAAGTAATGAATAGACTGAGGTTTCCCTATTAACTAGGGATTTACTGTGAGATTGTGCTGTTCTTGAACATAGAAATTAAAGAATAACCTATAAATAGCAGCTTTTCCCAGCTCACTCACTGCAGTTGGTGTATTGTCATGTTCTGAAGTCATGAAAATCCATAGGTTGTGATATTAAAGTGTCATGATACCCTTAAGAATGATACTCAGTAATTTAGTACTTCTGTTTGTTTTGTTGTAACTTCATCTGGATAGAAGAGGTGGTTAAGTTTTAAATAAATACATGTTCATAAAAGTTGAAGTCTGTGATATGGAGGGGTACATTTTTGAGTAAATCATCCGAAGAGTTATTTACAATTACACATCTTTATATACCAGAGTGCAGAGAATTTTCTTTCTTGCTAAGAAAAAATAGAGAAGTTCAGGGCTGTGTAGTTTTTCTGATTTTTAATTCCATTGTGTGTATTTGACTCAAAGGAATCACACTCATGTAAAGATTTAAAATAAGCTTAGACTAGGGAATAAAAAAGATATTTTACTGTTTATTTAACTGATGAATGGATACGTTTTTTACAGAGTATGATAGCAATATAAATAAAAAGCAAGGGAAATAAAGTTACTAGAAATGGAAAAAAGTACAAAAAGGCTTTTCTTGAACCCAGATCTAGAGAAATAAGGATCCAGATAAAAACTGAGAATCAAACAGAAACTAATGAAAAATCCTTTTTTTTTAAAGTGACTTACATGCATATCCAGTTCTGAGAAAAACAAAACTCAGAATTGTCACTGTCTGCATCAAAAAATCCATAGAAGTTTTGTTTGGGGTTTTTTTCTAAGCCGTGTACTGAAGTGTATCCATGATTTCTCTAGGTACAGGATTAGCAGGCGTGTGTGAAGCTTCCTGCTTAAATTCTCTGATCCTGCATGAAACCAAAAGAGAGATCTGGTTTTGCCTGTGAATTTATCTGGTTTGTCTTGTTTGGTTTCAGGGGGTTGTTTTGGCTTTTTGTTTGGTTTTTTTTTTAAGACCCTTCACAGCATTGATTTGATAAAGTGCTCTTTTGTAAAAGCCCAAATCACATATTTAGTTTTAAGCAGTTAATATTTTTCTCAGGAGAGGGGCTTTTATGAAGTATTGACTGTATTTGCTTTCTGTTTGTGCAGATTTTGCTATAATTAATTTTAGGTATTTTTTCCTGTTTAATCTAAAGAGTCTTTAATTCTCCCAGCCTCAGAGAGCATCTCCAGTTGTAAATATTCGTTGCTGAGTAGCTCAAAGAAGCAGGTACTAAATTCATGTTTCAGTGAGTTCCTAAATAATGGTGTGTTAGAGCGCATGCATTGTAGAGTGTAATTCGTTAATTGTGAGCTGCTGTAGATAATCATGTTATGCCTTAGGCCAGCTGAGGTCTAGTTTGACTTTTTGAACACTGCAGAGATGAGGAGATAATTTAAGAGGAGTACTTAATTGGAATATTTGGTGACATTAATAACAAGTTGTCTAATACGAGAAATTAAGCAATTAATTTAGGGGGTGCTCGTCTCGAAACATTCATGGAACAGCCCAGGTTGGGAAGGACCTTGAAAGATCATGTGTACTTGCTTATATTCCCTGCTCTTCCCTCTTCACACCCACTGAGGAGGAAAAAAAACCCAAACCCAAACAAAAAAACAAAAACCAAAAAA
>VWYO01011587.1:0-13592 GCA_013400275.1 Rhadina sibilatrix
TGTTCCAGCAGCAATCCCAGTTTCTCACTCTTATTAATTTTTTTTTCTCACAGAAACTGCCTAGGCTAGCTGTGACCCTAGCCAAAATCACAAGGCTTGGTTTTATGAGGCTTTTCTTTTATCAGGTTTTACTGACATGTAACACAGGGCATCATCCCCCTCCCAGCTTCTGTCCCTTGCAGTGACCTTGCTCTGTGTCCCAGTGTCCTTTCCACATTATCCATTAAGGGGGTTTTGCCCCTCTCACAGGGATTGTACCAAAAAATATTGGTGGGAGCAGCATTTATGTTGCTGCCAGATGATGCTGAAGAGCTGGTTGATAGGGGACAGAGGGAATGAGAGGCTGGAGTCACCAGCTGTGGCTGTGCTGAACCAACTTCCCCTCCCAACAGCATGAGTTTGGGGAGTGAGAGCACAAGGATGGGCTTGGGAAAACCTCACAAGCCAAGAGAAAGGCAGAAGGTGCAAATAAAGCACAGTTCTCTTATTTTAGACACAGTTTTCTTATTTTAGACACAGTTTTCTTATTGAGCAAGGGATCAAACCTGGCATGCAACAGCCAGGAGTGACTCCAGTCTTGGAGGAGCCTTCTGACAACAACGGAGAACTGTGGTGGGGTGAATTTGTTTAAAATGGGATTAGTTTGTTTAAAAATAAAGCCCTGGGGACATTTTAGATGTTTCCTTTAGTTAATGAGATTTCCATGATAGTTCAAACAATGAAATTAGCAAACAATGCCGTTAATCTCGGATTACAAGCAGCACCAGGGAAGAATTAGTAAAATAAATCAAGAAGATTTAAGGCACTTTGCTCTCCAGTAAAGTAGCTGGGATAGGAGCTCTGTGCTGTGTTTACCTGGGATTAAGGAAGAGGTGATCAGGATCTCCCTTTCAGCCTTTAACCTGGAATATTTGAGCACAAAAATAACATTTTCTCAAGCCTAAGCTTTGATTTAGCCCGTACACAATAATTACTTATATATATGACCTATCAGTAAATAACTGCTGCAGCTTCACATTTAAAAATTCAAATTCTTTTCAATCAAAAGCCTCAAATTAAATCACAGCAACTTTATACACCCCACATTTGGCTGTTGTAACCAGCAGTATGAAAAGGGGATAAAAGACATCCCAAAACAGGATTACACAGAGCAGCCATAAAAGGAGAAATAATCTTTGAAAAAAATGATGGAAGAACAAATTCTAAGGGCATTAAGAAGGAACAAGTCATGGTTTCAATCACAGCCAGGCAGGAGATTGCTAATCTCATGGGTACAGCAGATAAATCTGGGAGGACAACAAATTGCATTTTAATTTATGAACTGAAAAGGTTAATTTTTAATCCCTGCTACTTACTCCAGAAATCAGGAAAATACAGACTGAAACTAATAAAGTAATGGAGTTCTCCAAGGTGGATCCTCAAAACCACAGGGAAAGCATTTCATTTGCAGTGTGTGCTTCTGGAAGGAATTTAAATACCATCCATTGAATCCATTAGTTTATTATTCAACAACAAATTTATTTTTGATTCAGTTTTTATGATTTAAAACCAAAATTTACGTTGTGTCCCTTCAAGTTACCTGAAATCAAAGGAGCTTCATGATCAGCCCACAAATGTATAAAAAGACAGGAGAGGCTGGTAAGGAGAAAAAGTTATTAAAAAGTATTTAAAAATTCTTCTTAGCAATAGCTCAGCAGGGCCTGGTCACAAAACACAATTCTCATGTCCTGCAAAACATCCAGGCAGTCAAATTCCCAGGCACTGACACTCAGACAACAAATGAGTCAACACTTGGAGCTGTTTTCAACACGAGTTGTGCAATTAGCCATAATTATTTATCCCCATTGTAAAGCAGACCATTGAAACACTGCTCATCCAGAAAGAATTAACAAGTGTGTCCTTGTCCTTTCTCCTGATGGTGTCAGCTCTCCAGTGAAATTATTGACTTGGAGCACAGACAGCCCTCAAATACAAAATAATCACAATTCTCCAGAAGTTTTGCTGGGTAATTGAGGAGTTTTGTACAAAGTTGAGTTCTGAGCTCGGTACAAACCACTTGGGTTTCTGACAGAGGCTTCCCCTGTGACCTGGGAAAATCTGTTGGGAGCCCCACCATGGATTACAGAAGGACAGAGTCACGGGGTTTTTAAGGCTGGAAAAGCCATCCCAAGCTGGCCACAGCCCCAGAGCTCTGCAGGTGAGCAAATGACAAACACTAATTAGGTGCAGGTTATCAGAAAGCGTTTCCAGAATGTTTTTGCAGCAAATATATCAGCTGCTTCCTTTTATAAAAAACGTTCTAAACTGCCAAAATACTGAACCCAGAATCTTTCAGACCTCGAAAGAGAGCCCAGAGTGGAGGAGACAACCAAAGTGAGTTCCAGGGTAAACTTTCTGACAGCCACTGAGCTACTGCAGCAGCTTTGTTCCATGAAATTAAACAATGTACTGGCAATTTGAAAATCTGAGCTGAATTTAAAAAGCTGAGTTTAAAAACTGGAGGCAACCCCAAGCATTTCCAGGAGTGCAGGGAAGTTGAATGTCTGGCTGGGAAACTCTCCTGGCTCAATTGTCAGGCCAGGCTTCTATTTTTAGCTCAGTAATTAAATTTGCAGAGGCTGATGTTTTGTGGAGGGATAGAAAGGATTCCAAAGGTGCAGGAGAAGTCTGTGTACAGCAGCTTGGCTCTTGCTGAATAAACTCTGGCTATCCAGTCACAGCTTGGCCATAATGAAAAGGAAAACATGTGGAAGAGCTGAACACAATTCCCTGACAATAGGGTGATGTCAAAGCAAAAAAAAAAAAAGAAAAAAAAGGAAAAAAATCTTGGTGAAGGCTTTTTTTCTGAACTAAACACAAAGCAGAGTTGTTTGGGTTTGGAGGGAGCAGGGGAAGAAGGACACAGGGGAGGAAATAAGAGAAAAGGATGAAGTTTTCCAGAAAAAACTTGCACTAGATTCAGGCTCTTAGAAACTTCAGGATGGTGCTGCTCCAAGACCAAGGGCTGGACTGATTCAGGACTTTCAAACACGCAGCCCTGCAGCCCTGCACATGTGCAAGGGAAACATTAAATAATCATGCACAGAACATAAAGCTCTGCTAAAATCCAGACCCGCATTTAGCATCTCTGACAAGCTCCAGAATACCTTGAGGAACCCTGCTGTAAAAGTGGGAGGAAACACTGCCTGGAAAAGGAGATCCTGTCCAGTTTATAATTCAAGTGTGCAGCGATGAAACTCCTCTCCAAGTGAGCAGGAGGGCAGCTGGTGCTGCACAGACAGCTGAGCACTCCCACTGCTGATGGGAACAAGTGGCTTCTTGTGCCAGCCAGCCCCTTGGAGTGCAGCCACCAAAGCTTTGGGCTGAGGGTGTGTCCTGAGTTGTGGAGCCAAATATGTGTATTCTATTTTCATCTGTGGGAGAGAGGCCTGACACCTTCGATAATGGGCCATTAGCACCCCCCCAGGCTGTACCCCGCCCCCAGAGCGGTGCATCTGCATTTCCATCACCCCATTGTGAGATGCAGCACATGCCCCTGGCAGTGGGGTGGGGGCAGGCAGTTTCTACCTGGGATAAACTGAGACAGAGGGACTGGAAAGCTGCTTATTCACCTGGTTTTCTGGGAGGGAGACTGGACCCCTTCTGATCCACTGGACCCTTTCCCATCCACTGGACCCTACTCATCACCACTGGACCCTACTCATCACCACTGGACCCCTGTTACCATCACTGGACCCTTTTTGCTACAGGATCATCTCTACTTCAACAGAACCACATCTGCCACTTCAGAAGGACTTACCTTTGGACTGCACCCGGCACCCTGACCAGCAGGGTGCCAGGCTGTAGCTCTGACTCTGTCAGGCTTTTCTCCAAAATTGTTGTTTGTTTGCTTGTTTGGGTGGGTGGTTTTGGTTTTTTTTTCTTTTTCTACTATATTTGTATTGTTAATATTCCTAGTAAAGAACTGTTATTCCTATTCCCAAAATCTTTGCCTGAAAGCCCTTGATTGCAGAATTATACTTTTTGGCGGGTGGGGGTTACATTCTCCATTCTCAGGGAAACTCCAGTTTCCCTGGTAGATACCTGTCTTTCCAAACCAAGACAGGGTGTTGTTTTCCTGCCCAGGCAGGCTGCAGGGGCTCCAGGGGAATCCTGAGCAGGAGCCCATTTGTTTCCAGGGTTAGTCCGTGTCAGATGGAAGCACAGGAATAGTGCAGCAGACACAGAGTGAGTGAACTCTTAATCCTGCCTTGGACCTTGAGAAATGAGGGTTTATTTTCCACCTAATGAAACTCTGGACACAATCAGGAGTACAGTCAACCAGAATTAGGCAATTCCTCCTCAAAACAGAGTGTTACACAAATAGCAATGATGAAACACCTCCTTCTTAGAAATTAGGACTTCTGGGGCTAATTGCTGTTTTCCAAGACCCAGGTGAGCCTCTCCTTTGGTTTCTGGACTGAAGTGATGGATAAACTTGTCAGATTTTTATTTTCTTGCTTGACAAGAGGCAGCAGTTGAAGCTCTTTTTAAAAGCAGTCCCTCCTTAACCTTCAGGGCTCTCCAAGCAGGAGGTCTGCTTTTGTTTTCTCTTGATTACAAATACTTCATCCATTCCCAACCAACACTTTATACTTGACCAGATTCCTGTAAGCTCCTCAACCTGATTTGGAAGCATCTGTTTCCAATACAATCTGAAGTGGAGGACTATTAACAAGATTGGATTCAGACCCCAATCAAGCCAGAACCCAGGAATTGATGTCATGTGCAGGCTGGCACTGCAATCCCAGGGCAGGGAATGGAGGGAGGGAGTTTGGGGGCAATAAAAAGTTGATTTTCAGAGTCTATCATAGAAAAGCATCTGCAAATCTGTACAGAATGTACTGTGAGGGTCGTCAAATTTGAGTTCTGGGGGGTTTTGGGTAAATAAATACTGCCTGGTTTATGTTTCCAGCTGGGGCTGGAGCAGGAGAAAGTCAGGACTTTGTTTATGGGATAACCTCCTGAATCCCACAGTCTGCTCACAGAATGCACTGTCCCATAAAAGATAAAAGCAGGATTTGGTTCAGAACAGGCCAGGACCCAGAGCTCAGTGTCCCCACCTCAGTGGTGCAGAAGGTTTTGCCCAGCCCACAGTCCTGGGTTTAGGAATGACACTGGAATTTCAGGGCCCATCCCGAGGCCAGGGCTGTCTGGTCACTCCTCTGATTGCAGGGCTTTCTGAAATTCCTTTAATCAGAAAGACAACACCAATTGGAATCATAACTTCTGGGAATCATAACTCCTGGAAGAGTTCCAGGTGGATCTGGTGAAGAACTTGCTTTTAATCTGGGATGGATTAACACAAAATGCCTGGAATCCACCCCCTGTCCCATCCTGGTTTATGGCTCCAGTTCATGGACTTAAGCACCGAGATGTTTTCACACACACTTCTTACAGAAAAAAAAAAAAAAAATCAGAAAATATTCTTTTTATGCTCTTTAAAGTGCAAATCCAAGCTCTAGTAACAAGGCAGGGTGACTGTAGAGCACAGTCCCAATCCATCTCTGTTCACCAGGTGTTTAAATCCGAGGTACAAAAGTTTCTCCAAAGATTTTGCTTTTCATTTCTCAAGCACAAAATGCCAATGCTCCACCTGGAAAGAGCGTGACTAACAATTACTACTACACTGGGTATGAATATATTAAATATAAAAACACCCCAGCACCATGTGCAACCCCTCCCAACTCCTAAACTTATCCCCAAGTTATAAATGAAACAGTTCAAAGTAGCTTTAATATTGGTATTTTCTATAAACTCGCTATTCTTGTGAGAATTATCATTCTAGAAAAGGTACAAATTATCGTTCAGCAAGAAGATTTTATTAGCAGGTTAGAAAAAATGTGACTTTTTAAAAAATCCACTTGATTTCTGATCTATTTATTAACAAGCCTACCTTGAATCTTCGGCTGTAACAGGAAGATGATACAAAAAATGTCAAGGAACAAAACACCAAAGCTCCCAATGAGCCACGAGAGGTGGTGAACAAAGCAGAGGACCCAGGAGAATTTGGGTTTTGGCATCTTTAGAACAAGGCTCAGTCCACAGGTGCAGTTTCCCATCATGGCCAAGGCAAAGAGCAGGTAAGAGGTGCCTTCTGTGCATCCTCTCTGGAGCTAAACACAAATTTTATAGACAGATGATTAAAATAACAGTTTTGTAAATACAAAGAAACGTTCAAATGCACCCCACAGTAGGCACTTAGAGACAATCTGGGCATTTGGTGGCATAACCCATTCAAAGACTTTGAGTCGTTCTTGTCCATGTCTTCCTGGGGCTCTGAATTGCTGAGTTTCAGCACAAATCACTGAAAATTCAGGCACTGTTATAGAGCTTAGATCTCTGCTTAATGCCATTTTGGTGGGAGTGCAAACAGCAGGACAATCTGCTTCCAAATGGTAACGAGTTCTTAAGGAATCTGTTGCTGTAGCAGTCCATTTAGCAGATCTTTTTGAAAATACTGCTGCACTCCAGGAAGACAGGGAACATGAATAGGCTTAGAAATTAATGCATCGCTTCCATAATCAATTAAAATGTCTGTATGTAATTGGCAAAGTCAAATCTTCTGGTCTTTTGATGTGTTTGTTGGGGTTTTTTTTTTAACGTACTGATAGTGAAGAGGCTGTGGGGAAAGGTGGGCCCTTGGTGAAAAGGGGCTACGATTTAAAACTAATTTTCCTCTAATTCTGACTTTTAAAAGTAATTTTCCTCTAATTCTAACTTTTATTCCCAGGATGGACTAATTTGGAGAAAGAAAAGGGGGGATGCCACTTGCTCATGACAACAATCACACAAAGCAGATTTCTGCTGATAAATCCAGCTGTAAACATTCCCCTCCTCTTCCTTGCCAATCAATCTTTTTTCCCAGCAACCAAAGACCAGCATTTTCCTAAAATTCTCATCATCCTTCTCTGAACAGGAAAAAAAAGCACCCCATTTTTTTTCAGTCACAAAAGCAAAGTGAGGGGTTGAGTTGAGGAAGGCTCAGTGTGAGGGACAAGCCAACACGGGAAGGAGCAGAAAAATCAAATAAACGAGTGCCAAAAAGCCACTCACGTTTTTATGGAGCTGAGGGAACCTGCTGCCCAGGAACACCCAGGACACAGAGGCACAAATGAAGCCTGGCATTTCAATCAGATCAGGAGAGCCCTGGAAAAGAAAAGGA
The DNA here is from genome assembly GCA_013400275.1 of Rhadina sibilatrix. Taxonomy (NCBI): domain Eukaryota; kingdom Metazoa; phylum Chordata; class Aves; order Passeriformes; family Phylloscopidae; genus Rhadina; species Rhadina sibilatrix. The sequence goes on from VWYO01011587.1 coordinate 7,205, forward strand.
CATGGGTTTTGGCAAGAACGCCCTGAGGCATTTCAGAGGATTAAACTGAGAGTCCACGGGCTCAGTTTGTGGACAGAGCTCCTTTCAGGCAGTGCTGCTCTTCAGGTGACCAGAGAGGGCTGGGAAAGGGTTGAATCTTCATCTCACAACAATGCAGATCAAAACTGGTGCCAGGCTTTGGGATACGACACTGATACCAATCCAGTCCTCCTGCTAAAAAAAAGCCTGGGCACAATAGCTCAAACCAAAACTGAGAACTGAAGCTCGAGCCACAAAAAAAATAATAATAATAAAAAAAATCATCTTGTCTGGAGAAAGCAAAACACTCATTTTTCACAGTTTAAGAGTTGCTGGTTTTCTCACTGTGGCTGTGTTTTGAAAATCAGCTGCCTCCCTGCTGGGCTGTGCTGCTGGATTACAATTATTTCCCTGGCATTAGCAGGAAGGCCATCAAACTGCTGGAATGGGCTGTGAACTTTCCTGCTGCACTGACAGCAGCAGGTACAATGGTGATTTTCCACTTTTATTGATTTTTTTTTGTGGTCTCCACGTGGATGTTTACAGCATTTCCCACAGGCAGAGAACACAACATTTATGTTCTGTTAGTTCAGAGCTGTGCATCCTCAGGGCCCAAAGCACACAACAAACCTGGGAAGGTGCTGAAAGAAGCAATTTTACACCTTCTTTATTTTGAGATGGGTGGGAAAAACGTCCACATATATTTGCTAAATCCTTGTTAAAAATCCTCTGGGTTTTTTTTATTTTTTTTTTATTTCAAGTACACAAACTTTTCAGACACTTCTGGGTGGGATTTTTTTTTTTTAATGGAAACAGGTAAGAATTGACATTATTCCTTGGGATTGCTGGACTGTGCTGCTGGTTCCTGAGGAGCAGCTGACAGAGGGCAGTGACACTCAGAGCTCCACATCCCCACAATCCAGGCTGTGCCCAAATTCCTCAGGTTGGGACTGCCTGGAATGACACACAAACAAATTAGCTGAAAAAGAACATCTGCTGTTGATTTGAGGTCGCTTTCTGTTTGCAGTACAAATATGCAAATGTAAAGGTAGAATTTCATGTCTCTTTTTCTTGGCAGCAGTGGAAGTTCCACCTCTTTTTTTCTGGGCTCTGTGCCCACCCCTGCTCACTGTTGCAGTGCTGAGGGTGGCAGGGGAGGAACTGCTGGGAGACTCCTTGGTGGACATTGCTCCTGACAGGAAATGTTCATTCTCACCTTCTCTCTTTTATTACAATTATGCATGATATCTAATTTATGATTACATAACAGCCAATTAAAAAAAAACAAAAACTGATGAATACAACGTAACTTCCTTTCCACACGTCTTGCTAACAAACTGCAAAAGTGAGAATATTTGGAAGGTGAACTGCTAAAATCTCACTAAGATGTTGATGGTTGTATCATTTTGGACCAGGCAGTGGCAGCTCCGTGCTCCAAAGCCTGGGTTTGTTTCCAGAGGAGGCAGCAGGAAGGAAATCCCTCAGCACTGCCCTCTCTCCAGGTTTATTATCAGTTCCACATTGAATCTGCTTTACCCCCATTTGGTCTGTGGGGAGGCATCTGGTTTACTTCAGCTTTTTGTTACCTCTGCTGTACCAGGGATATTCTTTCCTATTTTTTTTTTTTAATTGATGAGTCAATGGTTTTGATTTGATACAATATGAAGAGAGCTGTCTTCTATTTCAGACAAAACAGTAGTCCTTGGGCAGGCTAAACATTCCAGCCACTGCCAGGATTTGCTCAAACACAGCTCCAGTAATTTAATTCCCTGGAATATGTTTTGTTTTGTTTTGTTTTGTTTTTTTAAATGCAGATATTAGAGGTGAACACATGAAGATGTCAACATATTTTATGCTATAAGCAAATAAAGCCCACTTTCAATCAACGGGGAGGAAACCAGCTGAACCCCACAAAGAAATGAGGCTTGGTTTCAACTCCCACATATTTCCCCAAAAACCATGGAATCAGTTAAAAGATGGAACCAGATTCCAAAAATCTGTTGCATTTTTTACGTCTATATCAACTGAAAGTACTCCATGGAAAATGTTCACAGATGTGTGTGGGTCAGAAATGAGAAGGAAGGGAAAACTGGAAGCAACAGGTCTCAGAACTCCAGAATTTGTACACTTTATTTTTGCATCACTCTGAAAAAAAAAATTATTTAGATGCTGTAGGAAAATCTCTCAGTAAAAACTGTGCTACGTCTCGGAGAACATTTTATTGCTGTAAAAACTTACCTTTTGTCACCTTCTGATTCTTGAGCTTACAGTAAACAAATGGTGAAATCATAATTAGGCCCTAGTCCACATAAAAAAGCAGCAGTGACAATCTGAAAGAAATGAAACATTTGCTTGTTCAGCAGGCAAATAATTTGAAATCCCTCAACTGCACGGAAATGTTGCTTCATAATCATAATGTGAATGATTGCAAACACCAAATCACTGCCAGAAATAAACATCAGTGTAAATATTTGGGCACTCATGACTTGGTTTATGGGTGGCAGAAATAAGAGAACCCTCTGTTAAACCCAGAAGGGCTCGGAATGAACAGAGAGTTCACAACTCCACCTAAACCTCTGAACTGGAGAGCTGTGATTCAGATTGACAATGAGGACCAGGGAGCAATCCCAAACCTGAGCCCACTGGATGTACCTTGCTGGATTCTGTGCTCACAGACATGACAGTTTTAATGTAAAGCCCCTCTCCAATTAATATTTCAGCTCACATTGCTGCAGCTCAACAGCTGAGCAAGAGGTGGTTTTTTTTCACTTGATTTTCACAGCCCTTTAACCAGGCCAGTAAATTATATCCCCCTTATGGGGACAGACTTTGGAGTCAATCCCATTTTTTTCCAGGCATTTTTAGCTGCTGAGATCACTCCCTCCCTTTTTTTTGTCATCTCCTACCTGCACATCTGACACCTGAACTCATTGACCAAGTGATTCAGCACTGTGCAAGCGCCAGCTCCAGAGCTGCTCCTGACCTTTTCCCAACCCAAATGGAATTTCAGGACAGGGCTGGTGGGAAAGCATGGATTTAAATAAACCTTGAGCCAGCTTGAGCTGCACACACAACTCGGGGTGGCGAAGATAAGAGAGGAGAGGTGATTTATTCTCATTTTCTCTAAGTGGCAGAGATTAGTGTCAAGTCAGTACAACAGCACAGTGCATCAAGCTCATTTGTCAACCACCAAATATTTTTTGCAAACACGAACAACATGCTTCTCTGGCATATTATTCTATCTGTATTATGCAGATAGAGGAGCATATCCAAGATAAAATTAAAAAAAAAATTAAAAAAAAAAAAAAGAAGAGGCAGCTTTTGCAGAAGGCTTCAGGCAAGATTACTCGGGTTTGAATCTGAGAACTGCTTAAGACTTTCAACTTCGGGGAGTGCAGCAGGCAAGCGAGCAGACAATGGGAATGAGCCCTGTGACAAGGCTCCAGCACTCCCACACATCCCTGGCACTTCCACTTCCTGGCAGGAGGTGCCAGAAGCAGGGCACTCCATTCCTACACAATTTCCTGCTCCCTGCTGGGGAGACACCGAGAGCAGCTGAGGAGCCATCGCTCCGGGAATGGAGATCCCATCCCAGGAGGTGATTTCTGCCTCCATCGCCACCCCGTGCAAATCCCCAAATCCGGTTAGGGATGCCGAACACCCTGGCTTGCAAAGCCCTGAGCATCCAGAAGGATGCAGCAGCTCGCAGTCAGCCCCAGTCTCCCACAGGAACCTGCCAGATTCCAGGGAATAAACACGGCCACACAATGCTCGCTCCTGTTCGCTGATTACAGACGCGAGCTGGACTTCCAGGAGAGAAAAATACCTTGTGGATCCAATATGTAACACCCCGAATTTATCACTGCAGCATTTTAGCCTGAGCTCGTGGTGGATGAGGTGGTCAGTGACACTGAGGGGCCAGAAATCTGCTACAGGACAAGTTAAACCTGGGAATTTATTGGAATTTGAGAGCAGAACTCTGATTTTTTTCATGTTCAGTGTGATGCTAATAAAGTCACAGTACTTTCCTTAGAGGTACTTACCCAGATTCTGAACATGCTACTCACTCTTAAAAAAAGTATCTATATAAATATTGATCTATTTGTGGGTTCCATGGAATTAATTTGGAGATAATGCTATGAACAAGAAGTGAGTTATGACTCAGATCCCAAGTGAGCTTTAAAGTCTCTAAAATCCATCCAGCCTTATCAGTGACCCAACACAGTGTCAAAGAGTTTGTGATTTAACACTCCACGGTTAACATGGGAAGCATAAAAAACTTGCAGAAGGCAAATGTAGGGTGATCCTGCCCCCAGAATTCCCTAAATGATGCCACCATTATGCACCAAGCTATTCAGATTTTGAAAAAGTTTCAAAATTTGTTTTCACAGAGCATCATTCTCTGTAAAATCAGGGCTCACTCTGCTCGTCAGCCAGAAACTCCTTTTCCTTTCCACGAGACTCCAGGTTTTTCTGGCTTTAAATGCTGGAACAAGTTTCCTGCAGGAACTGGCTGCCTCTCCAGAAAACTGTCATCATTGGACCTAAACCAATTAAACAATAAAAATGCAACATGCATTTAGATACTGACAAATCACCTGAGCCTGGAGGACATATTCAGTTTATTCTGCATATACTGGGGAAGTTATCAGACTTTGTAGACATCTTTGAAAATAACGTTTAACATTAAAAAAAAAATGTTGCAAGTAGTATCTCAAATATTATTTATCCCATTCTGGCACTGTGCAGCTGAGCAGTCTCACTAAAACAGGACATGGTATTTAAATTTGATTTTTTGGGGGTTGTTATTATTCAATATTTATGCAGCAGAATATTTGTGTTGCCAGTCCCTGAGACTATAATTTTAGTATTACAAAAATTGCTACTTTTCTTAAATCCTTGGCAAAATGTCCTGTCCCAGGAAGAGCAAACCCAGGAATTCCACATGAAAAGAGGATAAGGAGACTGCCAGAACATTTCCTTGCTTCCTGTAGTATTGAAGTTGTCAGTGATGAGAAAGGCACAGAATGGTTTGTGTTGGAAGGGATCTTAAAGATCATCCAGCTCCAACCCCCAGATTATATATAAAGTTATATTAAAAATGGTTTTTGTTCCTATAACAATTCTTTGCCTGTAACCTCATATTCTTTCTTAGACTGCTGCTTAGATATTGGTTACTTCCATATGGAAAAGCTCCATGAAAAAAATCCCTTTCTGCAAAGGTTTAGTGCTTGTCCAGCTACAAACAACAGTGTCGTGGTCCAAGGTATTTAGGAATAAGGAATCAGTAACCCGAGCCTCTTGTTTGGACACTTTTTCTCGTTTTAATATCTTACTCTGGAGCGAGTAAACAGAAATGGACAGTGGTTTAGAAGTGAAATCCACGTGCTTAGGAACGGCCTCCCAGTGCAGACAAGGAGATGCAGGTTTTCCCTGGGATTTGGGAGGTTTGCCACAGCTCCTCTGCCTCTCCAGCTGCTGTGAACATCCCTGCGCTCCGCATGTCAAATCACCAGGACTGCAAGGGATGTACGAGGATGTCAGATGTGTGTTTGGCTGGTGTGCAAGGTTTTTAAACTGCAGTCAAGAATAGCTCAAGCCCCAAAAGGGGTTCAGTTTTCCAGTGTTCATCATTGAATTCCTGCTGGAGAAGGAAAAGTTGGAGCTGGGCTATGGAGAAACCAGGGCTTATGCAAGCGTGTTCCAGTGTTAACCTGATCACTGGATTTTGGCTTAAACTGTTCTCTGAAAGCATTTTAGACACTCGTGGTTGTGAATTCTGCTTGGCCAGATTTCACCTGGAAACCAAGACCGGCTCCCAGAGAGCAATCCCAGTTTATCTTAACCTGGGGCAGTGGAAGGTGTCCCTTCCCACGGCAGGGCTGGAATGGGATGAGCTTCACGATCCCTTCCAACCCAAACCGGGTTCTTTGATCCTGCGAACTACCATTTAATAGTTTTATTAACAATAATAAACCAAACAACAGAACAGAAGGAAGCGCCGTTCTGGAGAGCCCAGCAGCCCATCCCGGGGAGCCGCATCCCTGCGGGAATGGGGGTCCCGGGGCTGCCGTTCCCCTTTTCCCTGCGGTTCCTCGGGGGAGCCACGGGAGAGGCAGGACACGGGAACAACACCCGGGAACAGCATCGGGGGAGCCACGGGAACGGGAGAGGCAGGACACGGGAACAACACCCGGGAACAGCATCGGGCACCGAGGGACACGGACCCGAGCGGGGCCGGCACGGATCTGCAGGGCTGCGGCTGCTGCTCCGGCATGCGGCGGGCTCGCCTCAGGGGAGACCCTGCGGGCAGGGAGGGAACAGGGGAGCACTGGTAAAAGCTGGATAGCCGGGGTGCCGGGGTAGCCGG